>JAHHUM010002421.1:204749-268362 GCA_036173005.1 Crenichthys baileyi
AAAGGAACATTGTCCCTTGTTAAGAAAACTGTGATTAATTATTGTTTATATCACAGATTTCTTTGGATCATGTCAGTTACATGCTGTGCTGTTACATGTTTCAGTGCCCGTTAGTGGCATCAGTTGTGTTTTTCTAGTGGGGGGTGGTAGTCTGATAGGGGTTTATGGGGTGTGTGTGTGAGTGTGTGTGTGTGTGTCTTGATGAATATAATGTGATTTAAATTAATATTTTCAATCTCTAATTCAGATAGTTTGGATTTTTTCACTCCAGTATTTTTAGCTTCATAAGAATGAAAGAAAATTTATTTTTCAAATAAAGCCTGATGAATACATTTTGATGTTTTTCAGAGAAAAGATGGAGCAGAGTCCAAAAGAAGATCAGCATGATTTTGGTAAATAATCAGAAGCATAAATATTTCAAATCATATCTTTCTAACTGAAACTGGGTTTTTATTTGGTTGTCTTTATAAATTTAATCAGGAGTCTTCATGAAATATTTAACTCTGTCTGAACCACCAGAAAGGTACAAATTGACCAATCACAGCTTGTGTTGCTTCCATGAGTTGAACCAGAGCCTCACTCTGTAATTATGGTTTTCATGTCGGCATCCTGTTCAGGGAACCTCTGGTGGAAACAGTCTCCGTAAACCCTGAATATAAAACCTGGACTCAGATGGAAACAGAACTCAGAACTAGAACAAAGTCATGAGGAAATGATGTGAAGAACAAGCCTGCAGTGGTCCAATACTTCCATTCAATTCAAAATACTTTACTCATCCCAAAGGAAAATGTTGTAGCTCATTTAATGCAGGTTTTTTTCAAAGAGCCATTGTAGATACTGATGGCTGTGGGCAGAAAGGATCTCCTGCGGCGGTCTGTCTTACAGCAGATCTGAAGAAGCCTCTGACTGAAGACACTCTGTTGTTGTACAACAGTCTGGTAAGAAGGATGCTCAGGGTTCTCCATAATGTTCTTCATTTTATGAAGATATCCTTTACACAAAGATCTCCAGAGGTTCCAGAGGAATCCCCAGAACAGAGCCAGCCTTCTTTATCAGCTTGTTGAGCTTTTTTAAGTCCCTTGCTCTGATGTTGCCACCCCAGCAGATGATGGCAGAAGAGATCACACTCTCCACAACAGACTTTTAGAAGATATGCTGCATCTTTAAGCAAACACTGAAGGACCTACGCCTCCTCAAGAAGTACAGTCTGCTCTGTCCCTTCTTGTAGATGGCTTCATAATTGCATCTCCACTCCAGTCTGTTGTCCAGGTCAACACCGAGGTATTTATACTCCTCCACCACCTCCACTTCTTCTCCCACGATGGAAATAGTGTTTGACCTATTCTTGTTTCTGTTAAAATCTACAATCATCTCATCTGTTTTATTCACGTTCAAGATGAGATGATTGTTTCCACACCATGCTACAAAGTGGTCCAACATCTTCCTGTCCATCTCTGAGCGACCCCACGACTGCAGAATCATCTGAGTATTTCTGCAGATGACAGGAGTCTGTCTGGTCCTGGAAGTCTGAGGTGTAATGAGTGATAAGGGGAATGGTGAGAGTACCGTCCCTTGTGGAGCTGCTGTGCTGCTGACTACCTGGTTAGACACACAACCCTTCAGTCTCACAAACTGTGGTCTGTTTGTCAGGTAGTCTTTGATCCAGGAGATTGTTGAGGCTTCCACCTGAGTCTTCTGGAATTTCAGGCAAAGCAAATCAGGTTGAATTGAGTTAAATGTTCTGGAGAAATCAAAGAACATGATCCTCACAGTGCTGCTGGCTTTGTCCAGATGACAGTTAGTTTGGTGAAGCAGGTGTATGATGGCATCTTCAACTCCAACTCAACAGCGATAAGCAAGCTGAAGGGGGTCCTGATAGTTAATTGTTTGCTTATTCAGGTGGGCCAACAGGAGTCTCTCTAGGGCCTTCATGATGTGGGATGTCAGGGCAACAGGTTTATAGTCATTGAGGACTGATGGGTGACTTTTCTTTGGTCCTGGAACAAGACAGGAGGTTTTCCACAACACTGGAACCTTCTTCTGGGCCAGGCTAAGGTTGAAGAGGTGCTGCAGAATCCCACAGAGCTGCTCCAGCAGCCCTTCAGGACTCTAGGGCTGACACGACCTGGACCTGCAGCCTTATTCCGGTTCAGTCTCTCCAGTTGCATCTTCAGCTGACTTCATGAGACACACAGGTGGAAAGGGGAGGCAAAGGGAGCATCAGCATCTTCTGATTTGGTTGAAGGCAAACATGTAGAAGCAGAAGGGTCCATGGCTGAGGTGGAAGATAAAACATTTGAGTTGTGACAGGAAAGCTGTGAGTCAAATTAGGGTGGGAGTAGGAGAGGAGGATGCTGAGCTTGTTTCTGAACTGAACCTATCGAAGAATGAGTTCAGTCCATTGGTTCTGTCCAGACCTCCATCGGTCTGATCATGCTGCTTGAAGCCTGTGATCTTCTTCATTCCTGACAACACATTTCTTATATTGTTTTGCTGGACCTGCTCTTCAGCTTCTTCTTGTACACCTCCTTGCTGTCTCTTATCTTGACTTTAAGTTGCTTTTGTATACTCCTCAATAATTCTGTCCCCTCCCTCTCTGAAGGCTCTATTTTTCTTGTTAAGCAGGTCCTTCAGGTCACTGGTGATCCAGGGTTTGTTATTGTGGAAGCATCTCACTATTTTGGTGGGCATGGTGTTATCCACACAGACGTTTACACAGTCTGTCACAAACTGACTGCAGCTGATAAACTGTTGAAACGCTGAACGTGTAGCAGAGAGTGAAGCATGGTTAAAATCACCAAATTTTGCCACAAACACATTGGGGTGTTGTGCCTGTAGTTCAGCAACAACTGAGCTGATGGCATCACATGCAGTGTCGGCAACTGCTAAAGGTGGAATGTAAACTGTTGCCAATATAACACTGGTGATCTCTCTGGGTAATTAATATGGACGAAAACTTACTGCTGACAGTTCAATATCTGGACTGCAAAGACGATACTCCTGGGTTACACCATCTGTTGTCAACAAGTACTGCCAGTCCACCTTCTTTGCATTTGCCGCTCCTCTTTAAATCTCTGTCTGCTCGAATGATCAGAAAGCCTCGTAGAGAGACACTGTAGTCGGGGATATGATCCTGAAGTCATGTCTCAGTGAAACACATACTGTAAATTCCAGACTACAGAGCGCACCTGATTAAAAGCCGCATGCTCTAATTTTAGAAAGAAAATCAATTTTGTACTTGTACAAGCCGCACCGGACTTTAAGCCGCGGGTGTCCCACGTTGTAATATGATTTACACAGAAAGATATTACACGTGAGAATTTTTAACTGTTAACTTAATCTGTATGGTAATATAAACAAATGCATATTGCAAATGCTTTTTTTCTAACAGTGCCTGTAACACGACTACCTTTAAATATACGTACGTTACGTATCAGTAACATACAAATTTCGTTGCTAATGCTTTTTAATGAACAGTGCACAAACAACATTCCAATATCTCCTAGCTGATATACACTGCAGCCTACCAGGTCAAAAGTCATTGATCACCTTCTTCATCTTCTTCCTGCGCATTGGAACCATCTAAGTCCTGTTCTTCAGTGTCCAAATTGAACAGCCTCAGGATCTCGTCACTCACTTCAGCCTCTTTGTTGATGCTCTCACTTGAGCGCACCTGGTCCCCTTAATCACGCAGCAGTCCAGCCTTTCGAACCCCGTTGGTGATTTTCCATGTTGATGAGGGTGTATATAAATGTCTGATTTACAATACGGATAATTGAATTGTGAAAGTGCTCTTGATTTATCGCACAAGTTCATTGGACCTCTTTGAACTACTCATCAATTTGATTGTTCTACTATTACCAAGCAAAATGTTTTGGCGCCATGAAAAAATACATAAATTAGCCGCACCGTTGTATAGGCCGCAGTGTTCAAAGTGTGGGAAAAAAGTAGTGGCTTATAATCGGGAATTTACGGTAATACTGCATTCCTGATACTTGTAGGGCTTGTAGGGCTTGGAATTCACCCAACTTGTCTCCCAACAATCTCACATTGCCCATCATAATTGATAGAAGAGATGGTTCTAACTTCCTCCTTCTCTCTCTTCTCTTTGCTTATGCTCTGTGCCTCCTGTTCAACTCATCAGGGATTTGGGGTTGTAGTTGAAGTATTATTTTAGCTTTTGAGATATTAATTAGCTGGCCCCGGTTATAAAAAAAAAACAAAAAACGTTGCCATGGTGACGCATAATAACAATGTCAAAAAGTAAAAAATTATCAGCAAAAATCCTTCCAGCTGCACAGCATGTGATACCAGAGAGGACAATCGTTCGAAAAACCAACTCTTTCCACCACAAGAGGAATTCGAGTTCTTAAAATGAATTAATTAGAATGAAAAGTAACAGAGCCATTCTAACCTGCTGACATTTTTGAGCGGGGGCATTCTAAAAAATTCAAAAAATTCTTAATTGTTTTTGGGGCAAAAATTTTCCTTTCCCATTCCTTGGGGGATTAATCAGATAATTTTAAAACCCCCCAAAAAACCCCTAGGGTTTAAAACCAAAAAATAATTTTAACAATTTTTTTTTTAAAATTCAAAACAAGTCCCTGAAATGTATTTTTCCATATTAAAGGGAACCAATGTGAGGTTTATTTAACGCAACATTTAACAATATTGTCACATGTTTTCCTGATATCGTGCAGCCTTACCCCTGCATCAGTCACTGTACTGGATTAGCTCCAGATGAAGGGAACCACCAAAATTTGGGGGCCCTTCCACGTTTCACCTCAGATGTCTGGGGCCCAAAAATCGGGTTTTGTCTTAATTCATTTTACTTCAAAATTCGACCTCGGGGTGCCACATTTCAAGGTTTTCCCCATTTTTTCCTTTTCCCCTGTTACCAGGGAAACTTTAAAGGGTTTTTCCTACCGGGGAGGGACCCAAAAAAACGGGTCCCTTTCCCCCCAAATAATTTCAGTTAGAAAATGACCAATTAAAAGGGAGTTTAAAGTTTTTTGCACTGTGGCCCCCTTCTTTGTAAACCCCGGGGTCGGCAGCCTTTATTACCAAAAGGGCCTTTTTGCTTCTACCAAAGAAAAATATTATGGAGCCGCAAAAGAAAACCCACAGTCCCCAAAACTTTTTACTTTTTTTAAAATTTTTGTTTTTATTTTTTTAAACCTTTTTTTTTTTAATTTTTTTACAACATGGGTTTTAAACAAACGCGTGTGCGTTTTGTAGGCCTATTTTTAAAATAAAAATTAAACCTGAACTACACGGGGCCTTTTTTTAAGTCCTCGTTTTTGTAAAAAATTTAAAAAAATAAAATGCAGCCCATTTTAAAATTAAAAAAATGTATTTGCGGCATAGCTTTTTAATAAAGTAAACACAAATTAGAAACGGGTTTTTTTACCAGTTTCCTTTCAGTGTGCTCTCAACCTCTTTTGGGTTTTTTTTTTGGCAGCAAAACAAGCGAAGCAACCCCGAGGGATACAAAAAAAACGAAACAACCATGCGTCTAAACCTTTATTTTTTAAATTAAACATAGCCCAAATTAAAAGCTAGTGGGCAGACCCGTTTAAAGTGACTTCTGTTTTTGAATTTTTAAAGCTGTCTTCCCTGGAAAGTTGGGGCAAATTCCCAAAAAACGATTCCTTCATATCTTCTCCGGGCTTTACACTTCCCCCTCTTTTAAAGACCTCAAAGGGCCACCCCCAAAGGGAGCAAACTGTTTTTTGAGGGTTTTAGGGTTATCCACCTTTCTGAAAATATTTTTTTGTTCTGCTCAACTTTCAGTAGTAGTTCTTAAATAGCTGGTTTTGAAATTTTTTATTGTTTGCTAATTTATCCACATATCAGGCACACAGGTAAGCCAGCATCATTGGCAGTGAGGACAAAGGAATCTGTCCATGCAGGATTAAACTCTGTTTTCTTCTGAGACCTTTCTGGGTTTTTTTGGGATGTTTTTTATGTTTTTTACCGTGATGGGCGCAAACCCCAAGAAGGGCCCTTTTGCAGGGAAAAGGGGAAAGGGGCCCTTTGATTGGTTTTGACCTATATTTTTTATTGACAGTTTTATAAAACCTTTTTTTAAAATTTAAAACCTTAATGGAAACACCTCAAATTCTGACATAACTTTTGCACAAAATAAAAAAAAAATATATATTTAAAAAAAATCAAATTAATAAAAAAATTGAAACTTTTTTCAAATTTTTTTTTTTTTTTTTTCCCTTTTGGGCAAAAAACCCAAGGGAGCCACAAAAAGGTGGCTGAAGAGCCGCATGCGGCTTCGGAGCCAGGGGTTGCCGACCCCGGGTCTAAACGAAGCGTGAGAAATAACTGGCTCAATCATCGTTTTAAACCCAAAAACCCGATCATCTGAGGGTTTTTTCTGGATCGTGGGATCCTGCTTCTTAGTAAGACCCGCGGCCCCCAGAACTGTTTAAAATGGCTCATTTGAACATGTTGGGGCCCAAAAGAAGGGTTTCCCCTTAAAAAAAAATTCCCTCCCCCGGACTTCCCTCCATATACCCCCGTTTTTAAATCCTGGTTTCTTTTGCAGGTCAGGTTTTACACGATATTCCTTTCTAAAAAAAACTCCAAAAAAGAAAAAATTCCTATTTTTTTAGCCAAGTAAACCCAAAATCTTAATCATTGTTTTCCCAAATAAAATCCAAAAACCTAAAGTTTAAATGAATATAACTGAACATTGCCTGGACTTGTTTACTTCTTGGTTTGAAAACAACATTTTTCCTTAGGAAATGGGGTTTTAAAAAGGCCCGAAATGGGGCTTACAGACTGGAAATTGTCCCGTGTGGAAAACTTTTTCCACAGTGAAACCTCAAAACCTTCTGTTTGAAACCCGACCTCTGTGGTGCTGCGGTTTACTTTATTAGTTAAAAAATGAAATCAAAGGTGCTACAGCAGAATATTTTCCCCCCATTGAAACCATGTGAAATTTATTGGGGTATTAATCAAGGCTTTAAATTTAAGGGTTTTTTTGGGTGACAACCTAGTTTTTTCTTTTTTGGAAACATTTTTAACAGTGAACAGTGAAGAAATTAGCTCAGGTCAGATTATTTATTAAAAACCCAAAAAACCAAAGATCCAATGGGGGCCTTTACACGGGGCTTCAACCTACTTTCCAGGGGCCATGGAGGGGAAAAACCTCTCTTCCTCACCCTAAATATCATAAGCAAAAAAGGGGCCCAAAGATGTTTTTTTTAATGAGTGTTTAATAAGGGTGTGACGATATTTGGTTGTAAGAAAAAATTGATTATTGAATTTTAGATCTATTTCAATCAAATGTACGAGGTGTACTTAAATGAACCCTGAGGTTTAGGTTAAAACACTGGGGCCCCTTTAAACAGAGCTGATAAAAACTCCCTTTTAAAACCAACACTGTTTAAATTTTAAGGGTCACTCCTAATTAAAAACAAAATGAATAACCCAAATTCCAAAAAAACAGTCTGATCAATTTTCTGCCAAATGATCATAACCATCAGTCATTATGCTGGACTTAACAAAGATCGCTGCGTGCTGCAGCACATCAGGTGTATTTGATGGACCTGACAAACATTTTAAAGGGTGGAAGGATCAGAAACAGCTCTCAGCATGGACAGCTGATGTGATTTAGAAGAACTTCACTGTCTGCGCAAGGAGTCTTATTGTCTGAGGTGTTGCATCCATTGCTGATGAGCATCATCCTGTACTTGCAGAGCTTTGAGCTGCTTCTGGTTGGATCACCAGCTCTGACCAGAACTTAAAAAGGAAAATATTTCTCTGAAGGTCAGAAAAACAACCCGAGGGGGGCAGAGCAGCCGGGGTCGTTTTAAAAAAAAAACAGGAGCTGAAACGTTGGCCCCCGCCCCCCGTTTTTGAAGATTTTGAAACGGGAAACTCCCTCTCTGATCCCCCCCCTTTAGAACACAACGTACTATGGAAAAAATAAATAGAAGGAAAAAAATAGAATTTTTCATGTTTGGGGGAAAAAAATGTGTAACGCAATAAAAGGGGCAGGGAAAAAGCAAAGCACACAGTACCATAGGGAAGGGGCAGCTAAAGAGAGCTTTTCATTTTAAAACTCCCTTTAAAATGTGATATTTGTGGATGATCTGCTGTCCACTTCCCATCTTCAGCTGAAACTCTCCAAAGAAAAATAAATCTAGAATATTTCACCTTAACCTTTCAATAGAAGCTACTTAGCAAACATAGAAACAAACTAGAAAGACAGAAACATTGACTGGACCCGGACTCATGTTATTTGAGTCATTTTACTGCATCTTTATGAACTTAAACCCAAAGTATTTAAATGTTCCTGAACTGTATGTGGATCTGAAATGTTCTCTGTTTTGTTCCTTTTGTCAAGCAAAGTGACGTCAGGATCAAAGTCAGGAAGAAGTACTGAAATAAATGGTGACTGAGAAAATGTAGATTTTTCTGTTTTGGAGACCATATCAGAGCCTGGACTCATGTGACATGACTCTATCAGCCAATACACTTCTGAAAATCCTTTGATTTTGATTGGCTGTTTAGATGCACTTAGTGGTTAGGGTGAATGAACGTGACTATTAACTTTTTATTTCTTTATCCTCTGAGTTTTTCTTCTCTCTCTGTTTTTAAATCGAAATGTTCCAAAATAGTTTAGGTTTGGGCCCTATTGGGCATACAAGTTCTGCAGTCCTTCACACAGAACCTCAGATTTAAATTAGAACCAACAAATGTTATTTAGTTAATAATGGCTGACATATAGTTTATAACCAGAGAGAGACAGAAAACAGTATGAACCAAAAACACAAAACAACTCGAACCGGGCAGGCAGAGCGGGCCTCCGAAGGAGCGCAAGAACCAAAAAACACAAAACAGGAGGTCCAGGAGGACGTCCAGGAGGAAGGCCAGGAGGCGGTGACAGTGCATGGAGACACCCATGGAGAACCTAGCGTGGAGTTCGACGGCAGCAGAGAAGGAGCCTTGGAGGTCGACGAAGTCTGCTGTGCAGGGGCCTAGGAGGCCGGCTGTGGCGGTGACGATGGAGTAACCATGATGGCCAGCGGGGTGCTGGATTTCAACCACAGAGAAGCTTGCCAGGATGCATGGAGGACCCTGGGAGAAGCTTTTCAGGGTGGAGCTCTGGAGACTCGAAACCATGGTGGAGCTCTGGAGACTGGCTAACCCACAAAGCAGCCCTGGTGAGCAGCATGGAAGCTGGTAGAACCCTCGAAGAGGCTATGCTGTAGATGGAGGTGGGTCCACCTGGAACCCCTAGTCTTTGAGACCTGGAACAGGAGTAGGAGGCGGTTCGTCCTTGAACCCCTCTGGATCAGGAGGTCGAGTCAGTGCTGAAGATGACTGGGCCAGAAGTGTGGATAATGATGATGACAAAGTCCGACCCAGGATTGTAGATGATGATGTACATAAAGGAGCCAGGAGTGTAGATGGTAACAATGAAGATGGCAACGGAGCTAGGAATGAAGATGGCGATGATGAAGATGACTGAGCCACAGACTTAAGTGATCATGATGATGGCAGTGTCAGGAGTGTAGATGGTAGTGCTGAAGATGAATACGGAGCAGTAGATGTAAATCGCTGATTAGAAGGATCAGATGGCGGTGATGATGAGGATGATGCTGAAGATGACGACAACAACGACTGAGCCAACATCGTAGATGGGATTGATAGAGCAGGAGATTCAGATGGCGATGATGATGGTGACGCAGACCGAGCCAGGAGTGTAGACTGCGATTAAGATGGCAGTGAAGGAGCACAAAAGCAGTACAGGAGGTTGCACCCTGTAGCCATCCAGGAAACATTTTACCATCACTACACCAAAACATGTACATATTATTAAAGCACATATAAGGATCTTGGCCTTTTGTCAGCGAACTTTACTTACTTTGAAAGTGAAGACCATGTGTCTGTCCTCTCACCATTGGTCAAAGTCCAGAATATAACTTTAACCACACAATGACTTTAAATGTCAGCGCTTCACACTTGGCTGTGAACCGCTCCAGTGCATGGTTTAGGTCCTGGCAGAAGGGGCCAGCAGGACCACGTCATCTGCAAGAATAAAAGACGAAATCCACCGGTCCCCAAACCGGACCCCCTCTGGCCCTTTGCTGCACCTAGAAATCCTGTCCATAAAAGTTATGAACAGGACCGGTGACAAAGGTCAGCCCTGCCGGAGTCCAACATGCTCCGGGAACATGTCCGACTGAGTCCAGGCAATGTGGACCAAAATCCTGCTCTGTTTGTACAGAGACCAGATGGCCCCTAATAAAGAGCCCCCGACTCCGTACTCCTGGAGCACCCCCACAGGGCACCACAAGGGACACAGTTGAATGCCTTCTCCAGGTTAACAAAACACATGTGGACCAGTTGGGCAAACTCCCATTAACCCTCGAGTACCCTGCAGGGGATGTACAGCTGGTCCAGTGTTCCACGGCCGGGAAGAAAACCACACTGCTCTTTCTGAAGCAGAGATTCGACTATCGATCAGACTCTCCTTTCCAATACCCTGGCATAGGCCTTTCCAGGGAGGCTGAGGAGTGTGATCCCCCTATAGTTGGAACACACCCTCTGGTCACCCTTCTCTAGTGACCCTGGTCTGCCAGTCCAGAGGGACTGTCCCCGACCGCCACGCAATGTTGAAGAGGGGTGTCAAACATGACAGCCCCACAACATCCAGAGACTTGAGGTACTCAGGGCGGATCTCATCCACCCCCGAAGCCCTGCCACCGTGGAGCTTTTTTAACTACCTCGGTGACTTCATCCTGAATGAGTCCAGACCCAAGTCCCCAGTCTCTGCTTCCACCAGGGAAGACATGACGGCAGGATTGAGGAGATCCTCGAAATACTCCTTCCATCGCCCGATAATGTCCCTAGTCAAGGTCAGCAGCTCCCCACTGTAAACAATGTTGGTGAAGCACTGCTTCCCCCTCTTGAGGTGCCAGACGGTTTGCCAGAATCACTTCGAGGCCAACCGGTAGTCCTTCTCCACCAAACTAATGGTCCACTCTGACTATATATCTCCAACTTCCCCCAGAATCTGGTCAAAGCTCTCCCGCAGGTGGGAGTTGGATACTCTCCTGGCTGAGGGCTCCACCAGACGTTACACCAGACCTTCTACCAGACGATCGTTGGACAGCTCAGCCCGTCTCTTCACCCGAGCCCAGCACATGCAGCTGAAGTTCTGAGGACACGACAACAAAGTCAATCATCGACCTCCTGCCTAGGGTGTCTTGATGCTAAGTGCACTGATGAACACCCTCAGCTTGAACATGGTGTTCATTATGGAAAAGGGTAAAGGGTATTGCACTGAAGTCCAATAAAGAAACACAACTCAGCCATTCCTCCTTGAACCCCCTCTTTGAACCACAACCTTAATGTTATGGAGGGGTTTGAATGCTCGAATGACTAAATACTATGTGGTTTGGCCTTAGTAGGCTCTAGTAGGGTCTTCCATGGCAAACAGGCTCTAGGTGACAGGTCAGACAGAGAGGGGTTCAAAACGCCTTCATGAGGACTAGTAAATCGAGGCACGTCGCCCAGTACGGCAGAGCCGGTGTCCCACCCTGGAGCCAGGCCTCGGGTCGGGACTCGTCAGAGACTGCCTGGTGGCCGGGTTGCTCCTTGCGGGACCCAGCCAAGCCAAGCCCGAAGGAGAGAAGCGAGGCCATCCCCCAGTGGGCCCACCACCTGTAGAGGGGAACCATGAGGGACCAATGCAAAGATGATCGGGCAGTGGGCAAAGGTGGAGACCTCAGCGACCCGATCTCTGGATGCTTAGACTGGCTTTAGGGATGTGTAATGTCATACTGGAGGGGAAGGAGCCTGAGTTTGTGCGGGAGATCGGGAGATATTGACTAGAAAGAGACTGGCTCGCCTCCACGCACAGCGTGGGCTCTGGAACCCAGGTCCTTGAGAGAGGTTGGACTGTCTTCTACTATGGAGTGGCCCGTGGGGACAGGCAGCGGGCTGTGGTGGGTTTTCTTGTTGCCTTCCAGCTCAGCTGTGTCGTGTTGGGGTTTACCCTGGTGGATGAGATGCCAACATGCAGATCTGTAGTGCAGGGGGCCTGCAGGGAACTCTGCTGGCACCATTCCTGTTCACCCTCTACACTGCAGACTTCTCTATCCCTAGACTGCCATCTTCGGAAGGTCTCAGATGACTATGCCATAGTCGGCACCATCACAGGTGAGGATGACTCAGAGTAAAGACAGTGGACAAAGGACCTTGTTGGAGCAGCAGCCTACCTACAGCTGAGAGGAAGCAGTTAGATGAGCTCATCATGACGCAAGATGAGATCAGTCCTTGTCTGGAAGTTCTTAGAGTGACACACTGACAGAAAGAGACAAGAAAAAAGTGAATATGCAGAGAAAACTCAAAGTAGGGTGGTTGTATTTATCATAAGAGGCAAAGGGCTGTGATCATGACTAATTGAGGCTTTTAAATGGTTGTATCTATATGAGATCCTGTCAACCTAACCCAATTCCCCAGCGGTGGAGTGCATTTATTATTAGATTTATTATTATAAAGTAAAATAATTCACAGTTGTAAAAAAAGATGTAATCCCATTACTAATGTTACTGAGAATATTTTTACACGAACTACATGTAAGGTACATTTTAAAATGTTAATGCTACCACAAACTGGAATTAATGCAACTTTTAAACAAGACCCTAGCATGGTTAACGAGTTAGCTAACGCTAGCATCAAGAACATCAATAAATGCATTTGGATCATGTGTTTCCCAAGGCAAAAAGGGCAACCAAACAGATTGAAAAACTGTTTAATATTGTTATTCAAAACACACAATAAGGTGATGTCCTTAAGGAGCTAAAAGTGAGCGCACAGCGCTAACAATAGCAGGAGGCAATTCAGTTTCATTGTCCAACCCCTGTAGATTTAAATGCTTTCTGCTCAGCTCCTCAATCCTTCTCAACCAGGCACCTCATGACATTTATCAATTATTTTCTGAATATGTACCTGTCTGTTAAGTTATTCATACAGATTTTCGAACATATATCATTAATCATAATTGAGAAAAACAACGGGCTTACTATACTTCCCTAGGGTACACCGTTCTCAACGCAAAAATTCCCTGAAAAAGCTTTATCCTATTCTTACTTGTTGATCGATCAAGTAAAAATCATTTATCCCACAAAACGTTAACCCATTGATTCTCATCTGCTTTTTTAAATTAAAAACCTTCCTTCCACAATATATCATAACCTTTCTCTATGTGAAAAAGCCACCACAATCTCCTTTTTAACTTGTGCCTTTTTAATTTCATGATCCAAATAAAATAGTGTCCTTAGCATTTCTAGTTTTTCTAAAACAACTTTGAAATTTTGATAAATATTTTTTCTTCTCTAGTTGGTCAATGGTTAATTTATTATTCTCTCATCACTTTACACATATGTGAAGTTAAAGCTACAGGTTTAGAACTCTAGACCTTGTTATAAAACTCCAATCAAATCTTTTTAGAAGATTTACTCAGCTGGTTGATCACAATGTAAGAAGTCTGATCTTTTTGATAATTTAATAATTCATTGCTTTTTACATGTTCTTCTACAAAATTAATGTTTTCATTGATTGTGGATTCTCTTCCTATTTGTCGTTCTCCACTTATGTTACCAGAGCTTTGAACTTGAACTACACACTGTTCCAACATATTTACTTTCTCTGATACAACAGAAACATCTCCATTCCTTAAGAGATGGATGTTCATATTCTCCTTTAATTCCATTCATCTTTTTTTATCATTCCCCAATTCTTCTCCACCCACTGAACTCCAAAATTTCACCACTAAACTGTTGCTTTGCATCTTTACAGTTCTTTTAACAATAGCTTGTAAACTTTTATGTTCAGTAAAATTCTTTCTTTTTAACAATCTAAAAGCTTTATTTTGAGATTTTATAGCAGAATCTCATTCTTTTGTTCATCATGATACTATTTTCTTCTTTTAAAGAGTTTTGTTGTGGCCCTAGGGACCTTTGTTTTTGGTTATTTTGTAAGTAGGCAGACAGGAAGTGGGGTGAAGAGTGGGGGAGACATGCAGCCTCTGTATATGGGTCGCGTGCTGCAGCGCTATGCCACGCGCTAAAAATCCCTTTCTACACCTTCATTATCATATTTTCCTATCTCCAAAACCAGTTCAGTTACTTCAGGACAATGATCCCTTCCTGGTGTTGAGTCTCTTAAAACTTTCCAGTTACTGATCCCTGCCAGACTTTCTAAAATCGATGTTAGGTCTACAGCTGATCCATTTCTGATGCTAACTCTTGTACCACTTCCATCATTAGGACAAACTAAGTTCTTTCGTGTTGTTGAATGTGTTGCAAGCATCAAATTTTAAATGAGTGAATATTTGCAAAAAAACAATAAAGTTTAGCAGATTCAGCATTAAATATCTTGTCTTCTTTTTTAAGATACGTTTTACACAACATCCCAACTTGACTGGAATTGGAGTTGTATTTTATCCCTGAGATATTTTTTAGTTCTTACCTTAGTTTTATATTTTGCATTACAAGAAATGGACCGTTCCTGTTGATTCAAACTGTTTATCAGTCATTTCTATATATTTATCCTTACTGCCAGTCTGATGTGTTATTTGGGCTGGATGTTACAGATCTGCTAAACGTTCTCAGAGGTAAATAGTTTCCAAACTGCTCCCTGAACCTGGAATAAATGCTCCTCCTGGTTTTTCATGCGGCAGTGATGGTTCTAGACATAATTTGCCAGGGTGGGGCCAGTTTTTTTCATGGGGCACAAAACAAAAGAATGACACAAAAAGACAGGGCAATGATTCACTGCATGGTGGCACAGTTGGCACTATTGCCTTGCAGCAAGAAAGTGGGTTTGACTCCCGGCTGGGGGTCTTTCTGCATGGAGTTCATCTTTTATTTTGTACCTCCTCATGATCTGTGGTTGATTTAAGTATCTCCTTGTTTAGAAAACTTGAATATTGCATTTTATTGTGTCCATGAAACTTTCTACCCAAACCCCACACTGAGAACATCAGAAATAGTCCTTATTCTTCATGTTTTGCTGAAGTTTCTCCTCTTGTGTCTGCTTCTTTATTCAGATCTTATTGGTCGGTGTCAAAGTGACCTTAAAGTGTCTCTCAAGACTAGGTTTCAAGGTGTCCGTGAAGGCATTCCTAAAGCTGGAAGGAAAACCTTTCTGAATGAGATCTACACAGAGCTCTTCATCATGGAGGGAGGAACCGGAGAGTTCAATGATGAACATGAGGTCAGACAGATTGAAACATCATCCAGGAAACCAAAAAGACCAGAAACAACAATCAGACAAGAAGACATCTTCAAACTCCCACCTGGAAGAAAGAACCCAATCAGAACCGTGATGACAATGGGCGTGGCTGGCATTGAGAAAACAGTCTTAACACAGAAGTTCACTCTGGACTGGGCTGAAGACAAAACCAACCAGAAGATCCAGTTCATATTTCCATTCACCTTCAGAGAGCTGAATGTGCTGAAAGAGAAAAAGTTCAGCTTGGTGGAACTGATTCATCACTTTACTAAAACCAAAGGAATCAGCAACTTTGAACAGCTCCAGGTTCTGTTCATCCTTGATGGTCTGGATGAGAGTCGACTTACTCTGGACTTCCACAACACAGAGACTCTGACTGATGTTACAGAGTCCACCTCAGTGGATGTTCTGCTGATCAACCTCATCCGGGGGGTCCTGCTTCCCTCTGCTCTCCTCTGGATAACCACACGACCTGCAGCAGCCAATCAGATCCCAGATGAGTTCATCGACATGGTGACAGAGGTCAGAGGGTTCACTGACCCACAGAAGGAGGAGTACTTCAGGAAGAGATTCAGTGATGAGGAGGAGAAGGCCAGCAGGATCATCTCCCACATCAAGACATCACAAAGCCTCCACATCATGTGCCACATCCCAGTCTTCTGCTGGATCACTGCTAATGTTTTGGAGGATGAGTTAAAGATCAGAGAGGGAGGAGAGCTGCCAAAGACCCTGACTGAGATGTACATCCGCTTCCTGGTGGTTCAGAGACAAACGATCTTGCTGAAAGTGAAAAGCTTGATGGACTTACTGAGTGAGGAGCTGATTAAGGTGGTAGGGGAATTAAATCCTTCCCCCCACAGTGTCTGTGGTTGGCAGGCGATGAACCAGCTGGTACCTGTGATCTCCAGTTAGAAAAACTGTCCTTTCTTCCGCGGGAAAAACTCCGCTGCGACTTGAGGCGAACGATGGAGGGTGGACGGGCAGGTGAATGCTTCTCTGAGTAGAGTCCTACAGTCCTTCTTGAGAGGATGGGCTTGGGGGTAGTGAGCAGGGACCATGAGTCAGAAAAGGCGTCATGTTTCTGAGTTTCCACTCTCCTTAAAACGCGATTCAGGGATAAGCAGGCACAGGTTACTCCATGAGAACCCGGACTGGGCAGGATCTGTTGAACAGGGAAAAACAATGAAACGATTAGTTTCCTGGGAAAAACAAAAACTGCATTAGAGCAGGAGTTTAGCCTTTTACCACTGAGTGAACACAAAAGGGGTGACGGCCTTCCCTAGGTCCTCCACTCCTAAAAACCCAGCTGATGGGTGTTTAGGATGAGGAACACCTGTGCAGAAAGCACCTCCCCGTCACACCCTAAAGGAAAAAAAAAAAAGAAAAATGCAAAAAGCACAGCAAGGCCAGCACAGCACATAACCTGCACACAAACACTGTGGTGGTTGAAAATTACCCCCCCTCCTCAACGGACGCCTTCTGGGGGCCAGGGTGGTGGAAGGAGCAGAGAAGCCTCAAACTCCGAGATGAGGACAGGATCAAGGATGAAGCTGCGAGGGGACCGACAAGCGGTGCTCAGGGCCCCTAACCCTCCCAGTCCACGAGATACTGAGCACACCCACGCCCCCCCCCCCCCCAGGGGCCCAGAGTCTACAATCCTACGGACCGTGTAGGCAGGATGGCCATCAATGTCCCGGGCGGGGTTTGGGGGGGGCTTTGGAAGGAGGGCACAACGGACTGGTGGCGACAGGTTTAACCTGGGACACGTGAAAAAAAAGGGTCCACTCTGTAGTGAGAGGGCAGTTTCAGACGGACTGAGGGAAGGACTTAGGGACAGTTCTCCACCTTAAAAAGGGGCCCAAAAAAAGGGGTGCAAGCTTCTTGGGAGAAAGCCCTAAGGGGAAAATCTTTGCTGACAACCACACCTCCTGACCAGGATGGTAGACGCGGCAGGAATCCTCCTCCGTCAGCGTAGTGCTTATTCTGGGCAGAAAATACGCTGGAGAGCGGACTTGGTCCCGGTCCCAGAACTCTTACACTTACGTAAATAGGTCTGGACAGAGGGAAAGAACCCCATCAGGAAAACTAGTAAGGGAGGAGAGACGTTGGTACCCACAGGGAAGCCTTGAAGGAGGACAAACCGTGCGCTGCGGGAGGGAGACGTGGGCTGTTATGAGCGAAACTAAATACCCAGGACAAGATGTTTACTACCACGAGGGGGGTGTCAGTGCACAAACAATGTAAAATGTTCTCCATTTCCTGGTTGAGCTCTCACAGCACCCATGGTTTTTGAGGGTGGAAACCGAGGATAACTCTGGACTTGGCTCAAGAGCTGTACAGAAACCTTGCCAGACCGTGTAGACAAATGAGGACTCTGTCAGAGAGTATCCTCAGAGGGGATACGTGTAAGGCGAAAAAACATGGTTTATGAGGAGTCTGGCTGTTTCGTCGGCTGCAGGGCCACGTTGGTGAGAGCTAGGAGATGACAAGCTTAGAAAAGCGGTCAATAACAGACAAAATAACTGTCTCTGTTCTGAAGACGGAGGAAGACAGTACAAGTCTAAGGGCATGTGAGACTAGGGACTGCTAGGTACTGAGAGGGGGGGAGAAGTCCAGATGAGGGCCTGGTAAGAGGACTTATTTCTGGCGCCATGTAGGACAAGCAGACACAAAGCAACTAAAATCACACGGTTAAGGGTGAGTCCACCAGAAATACCGTGCCGAAACCAGGGCTATGTTCGACAGAACCGGATGTCAGAGAAACGTGACGAAGTCCCCTACAAGATCCTTGAGACCTTACAGTAGTGGGAACATAAGGCGACCCGTGGGGAAACCACCTGGGTCTGGCGCGATTGCTAAATCTCTTTGATCTTGTCCTCTAAATCTCATGACAGAGCGCCCCACTATGCATGATGGAGGGAGAATGGGGAACGACTCGGGCTTCTCTAATAGAGGGAGAAAATGCTAGATATAGCGTCAGGTTTAGTGTTCTTAGCTCCCTGGTCCGATAAGAGCAATACAAAATTAAGCGGAAAAAAACAATGACCAGCGGGTCTGTCTCGGATGAGGCGTTGGCCTGACTTATGTTATTCTAGGTTCTTATGATTCAGTCCAGATAACAATGGGTTGGAAGAAGAGCCCTTCGAGCCATATCTCCATCACTCTCAAGGACAACTTATGGCTGAGGTGATCGAGATCTTCCCAAACATTCAATCGTTCGATCCTAGCGGGAGAGAAATGTTGGGGAAAAAAGCACATGGTGTGTAGTTTTACCATCTATGGGAGAATGTGGACCAGAACCGCCACCAGTCCCTGTGTCTGAGGCATCAACCTCTAGAACAAAATGCTCCTGGATCAGGGTGACTGAGAACAGGTGCAGAGGGAAACGTTGTCTTAAGGTCTGAAAAAAAGCGTTGACATCCGCCTCCTGAGGACAGATGAATGGCTGATTGCGAGGGAGGTGAGAGCAGGACGATGAGCCGCCGCAATGATACTGTAGCCTGATAAAACAGCGGTGAACGTTAAGCAAACCCTAAAAAACATCATGTAGCTGCTGCGATCCGTAGGGGAGAGGCACGCGCACCACTGCAGAGATCTGTGAGGATCCGGCTTCACCCGTCCCACCCCCCCCGCAAATAAAACTGAGAAAAGTCCACAGATCGAAACCATGAAAATCGCATTTCTCAGCCTTGAGAACAGGTGATTTTCTAGGCAGCCTCTGGACGAAACTTAACTTGACATGAGGTGGTATGTTCACGTAGGGTCCTGGGAAAACAATCAAAAATGTAGTCCAAATAAAGAAAACAAAAATGTTTATGAAAGTCCCTAGAACATTCAGTAACGATGACGCTGAAAAAATGCCCAGGGGCGTTCGTAACTCCAATAAGGGCATAACCAAATACTCACAAATGTCCAAAGGAGTCTGAAAGCAGTTTTCCATTAATCACCGTATTAATCCGATTAGTTGGTATGCATTACGCAGTCCAACTTGTGAAAATCTTGGCCCCTGAACTGATTCAAAAGGAAGAAAGCAAGGGTAATGACATTTGTTTTTTTATGGCGATATCATTCAGGGCAGGTAGTCTAGCCACGTCTAAGAGTACTTTGTCCTTTGGACACAAAAAAACCCCAGCTCCTATGGGTTAACGCACGAGCAGGACTGAGTTATGCCAGCCTTGAGGGAGTCATTTATCATTAGTTCTCCATGGATCACGTTCGGGCCCCAGATAACGACAAAAGGCGGCTGGGAAGGTAATGGGGCCCCTGGGAAAAGATCAACGACAATCATCAGGGGCAATTTTTTTTTTTGGGGGGGGTTTTAGAGATAAGGCCAGATCTTGCTAAAAACCCTATGAAGTGTGGGGATAACAGATGGTTATGTTACACGGATCTGGTTCAGTATTAGGATATCCTAAAAAATCCTGAGGCGCTGGGGACGGAGAGAACCGAACGAAAGACAGGTTGATGGCAGCCGGTCGCTCCAGGCTTCAATAAAGGGATTCAGACCAGTTATGTGATGATTGTTAAGCTCTCAACACGAATGAAATTAGAACCGGATATAGGTCCCCCTAGTGGGAAACAGAAAGGTAGAGAAATGGTTTCATGGTTGATTCCGGAAGTAACTAGTTCCGAAGGGGTTGGTACTCTGAGAGATCGAACTTAAAATCAGCCCCATCAAGAGAAGTTACTCTGAGGGATTCTCTAAAGTGAAAACCGTAAACTGAACTTATGAACTAGTTCATGGGTTTAGTAAATTTTGTTCTGAACTGAATCATTAGGAGCTGTAAGCAAATCTGTTTTCCCTATCTATAACAGAGAAAAGTCTTAAGAAGGAAGCCGAGGGGTTGTCAGGTCTTGGTTAGTGCCCGCTGTGCCCCTGGATCCCTGGCGGGCGGCTCTTTTGGGCGGATCGGGCAAGTCGGAGACGAAAATGCTACCAACAACGCCACAATACAGACCACTGACCAGCCCTTAGCCGTTCTATTCCTCTTTTAAGTCAGATGAGCCTCCCTATTGCATGGGCTCTAGGAGGGGAGCTACTGTACGGACCTAGATCTGGGGTACAAGCCGAGCTCGTAGCTTGCAATTCTGAGGAACGATCGAGACCCCTGACCTAATTCTTCTTGCTAAGCGATATCAATGCGAGTAGCGAGATTTATGAGCCCCTCTGGGATTGGTTTCATCACGGTAAGTAAGTCATCTTTAAGGTTTTTCGTAAAAAGCGTTTAAAAAACGTTTGAGGGCAGGAGAATTTCCCAAAGATTCTGCCCAAATCCCGAAAAATCAATGGCCATGACAGCTAAGGGCCTGCTTGTTTAAGGTCCAAATTTTTTTGGCTCCCTCCCTTTGTTGTCTAGGAGAAAAGTTTTTTTGAATAAGAATAAGAACGATTTGGTTATAGATTTTTTCACAATAAGGGTTCTGCCCCCCCTTTGGCTGACCCTGGTAAACCAATGATAAAGGAAATTTACTCCCATGTCGGGAAAAAAAATTGGGGGATCTATTAAAAATAAGGGAACTTGGAGAAAAAAAACCTTCTTTTTTTCTAGATCCCCGAAAAAGGTTGGAGGAGGGGGAGTTTAAATTTACGACCCACGGAATGATCCTGGAGAGAAAGGCAAAAAGGTGGGGAAAGGGTTTTGGGGGGGGGAACAGGGGAAACGTGCAATAAGCCGTGCAATGGGGGGAGCCATTTAACAAATGACTGTGTAAAAATATTTTGTTGTTGGGGGTCTAAGTACACTTTCATGTTGACCTAGTAGCACGCCTTAGAGAAAAAAGCTCCACGCAATTGTGGGTCAGATCCCACCGTCCTTCGAGAGGGATGGGCTTGGGGTAGTGAGAGGGACCAGAGCAGAAAAGGGTCAGTTTCGAGTTTCCCCTCCCTTTAAAAAACGATTTAGGGATAAACAGGCGCAGGGTTTTCCCCTGAGAACCCTGATGGGGAGGATCGTTGAAAAGGGAAAAAAAAAGAAAAGATTAGTTTTGGGAAAAAAACAAAAACCCATTAGAGCAGGAGTTAGCCTTTTACCCCCGGAGGAAAAACCGGGCTGGGCGCCTTTCCAGGTCCTCCACTCCTTAAAAAACCCGCTGTGCGGAGGATGAGGAAACACGTGAGAAAACCCGCCCCGTCCACCCAAAAGGAAAAAAAAAAAGAAAAAGCAAAAAGCACAGCAAGGCCCAGCACAGCACATAACCTGCACACAAACACTGTGGTGGTTGACACAAACTCCATCACAGCTAAAGTTGTGGAGCAGTTGTTTCTTAAGCTGCTGGTGCTCATTTAATACATTTTTATTAATATGTCTTAATAAATATCAATATCATTACAATTACTTTTTTTGAATTTTCTCACTCCTCCAAAAAAATTAAAAATTTTTAAAAGTTTGTTTATTATTTCAAACAAATTTTAAACACACCGGGGAGATATTTACAGACCATTTTTAAAAGGAGGTAGGCAGAAGAATAAACTTTTCTGACCCTAACCCATTCCTTCCATAAGTAACTTACTTTATACATTATTCTTCATGGAAAGAAAAAAACAATGAGAATGAAGTAAATAAAACAATAAAAACAGGAAAACACTTTTTCTTTCACAAGTGACAGAAGATACCTGAACACAATTTCTTTCAATAAACGAAATCAATAAATATAATATTATATATATTAAAATATAATATATATATATATATATATATAAATAAATATGTTTACCCAAAATTTATTTTAAATAGAGAAAGTAAAACAAAAGAAAACAAAGGACTAATTTATATTTTTAAATCTTTCCTTTACTGTCCCAGTTTTAACTGCTGCTCTCCATTCTTATATGTATTTAGAATGTGTACTTTATATTTTCTTTTGAACTAGTTTATGTTCATTTGTTGTTTTAAGTCTGTTAGACTGTTCAAGTGTTTAAGTCCCGCTACAGAAATGCACGTACTTTTTAAAGTCGTTCTAACATCATGGATGTTTAAATTCAGTCTCCCTCTCAGAGAAACAATTTCCTTTTTTTTTAAGTCAGTTATTTCTTGCTTTTGAATATTATTTGTTCTGTTTTAAATTGAGCCAAGTCTGCAAATGTCATAGCTTCTTGTAAAAAGTTCCTTTGTGTAGTCTTTGTAACCTACTTGATTAATTAATCTAATTGCCCTTTTCTGTATTGTTTGGATATTACTTTTATAGGTGTTTCCCCACTCTTCTACACAGCAACTCAACTATGGTAAAAGTAATGTACATTACAATGTTTAAAGAGATTTCTGATTGAGGGTGTACTTAGTTTTCCACAGGATAGCCGGGCTCCGAGCCCACTTCCCGCGAACATATTTTCCAGCAGATTTTATGGTCTAACTTCACGATTTCTTTTACCCTTTCAATACTTTACAGGGGTTGGACAATGAAACTAAAACACCTGTCATTTTAGTGTGGGAGGTTTCATGGGTAAATTGGACCAACCTGGTAGCCAGTCTTTATTGATTGCACATTGCACCAGTAAGAGCAGAGTGTGAAGGTTCAATTAGCAGGGTAAGAGCACAGTTTTGCTCAAAATATTGAAATGCACACAACATTATGGGTGACATACCAGAGTTCAAAAGAGGACAAATTGTTGGTGCACATCTTGCTGACGCATCTGTGACCAAGACTGCAAGTCTTTGTGATGTATCAAGAGCCACCATATCCAGGGTAATGTCAGCATATCACCAAGAAGGACAAACCACATCAAACAGGATTAACTGTGGACGCAAGAGGAAGCTGTCTGAAAGGGATGTTCGGGTGCTAACCCGGATTGTATCAAAAAACAAAAAACCACGGCTGCCCAAAATCACGGCAGAATTAAATGTGCACTCAACTCTCCTGTTTCCACCAGAAACTGTCCGTCGGGAGCTCCACAGGGTCAATATACACGGCCGGGCTGCTATAGCCAAACCTTTGGTCACTCATGCCAATGCCAAACACCCGGTTTTTCAGTGGTGCAAGGAGTGCAAAATCTTGGGCTGTGAAAATGTGAAACATGTATTGTTCTCTGATGAGTCCCCCTTTTTACTGTTTTCCCACACCCGGAGAGTTACGGGTGGAGAAGCCCAAAGAAAGCATACCACCCAGACTGTTGCATGCCCAGAGTGAAACATGGGGGCGGATCAGTGATTTTTTGGGCTGCCATATCATGGCATTCCCTTGGCCCAATACTTGTGCTAGATGGGCGCGTCACTGCCAAGGACTACCGAAACCATTCTTGAGGACCATGTGCATCCAGTGGTTCAAACATTGTATCCTGAAGGCGGTGCCATGTATCAGGATGACAACCCACCAATACCAACACAGCAAGACTGGTGAAAGATTGGTTTGATGAACAATGAAAGTGAAGTTGAACATCTCCCATGGCCTCGCAGCCCACCAGATCTAAATATTATTGAGCCACTTTGGGGTGTTATGGAGGAGCGAGTCAGGAAACGTTTTCCTCCACCAGTATCACGTAGTGACCTGGCCACTATCCTGCAAGAAGAATGGCTTAAAATCCCTCTGACCACTGTGCAGGACTTGTATATGTCATTCCCAAGACGAATTGACGCTGTATTGGCTGCAAAAGGAGGCCCTACACCATACTAATAAATTATTGTGGTCTAAAACCAGGTGTTTCAGTTTCATTGTCCAACCCCTGTACATTATCAATACATATAATTATTTCAATATTTTTATTATGTTCTTCAAATAGCAAAAATTTATTTTTATCTACATTTAATGATAATTTGTTTATATCAAACCAATTTTCTAATTAATCCATCTCATCTGATCTATCAATTAATTTACAATTGACTACAGTACATCTTATCATTAATAACTCTTAAAATTCAAAATAAGTTCACAACCAAACAGCTTTATGTTGACTATATAAAATCTTAGTATTGCTGTTCTTACCTGTTGTTCTCGTTGTAGAACACAACACATGAAAATGTCTGGATGCATAAAACGAAAGGTGAAGTAGTTTTAACTGGTCCAGCCTTGTGAGAATGAGTTGTTTTGGACTTATCACTGGCTTTTACTGCGTGATCTGTGCATGCTTCTTGGAGCCCCTCCCAAGACCCCAGCGCATGCTGTAGGTCTTGGCTAGAGGGGGCCAGCAGGACCATGTCATCTGCAAAAAGAAGAGACGAAATCCACTGGTCCCCAAACCATACCCCCTCCGGCCCTGGGCTGCGTCTAGAAATCCTGTCCATAAAAGTTATGAACAGGACCGGTGACAAAGGGTAGCCCTGCCGGAGTCCAACATGCACCGGGAACAGGTCCGACATAGTGCCGGCAATGCGGACCAAACTCCTGCTCCGCTCGTACAGGGACCGGATGGCCCCTAAAAAAGGGCCCCCGATTCCATACTCCTGGAGCTTATTAACCACCTCGGTGACTTCAGCCTGGGTGATGAAAGAGTCCAACCCTGAGTCCCCAGCCTCTGTTTCCACCAGGGAATGCGTGATGGCATGATTGAGGAGATCCTCAAAGTACTCCTTCCACCGCCCGATAACGTCCCCAGTGGAGGTCAGCAGCCTCCCACCCCTACTATAAACAGTGTTGGCGAAGCACTGCTTCCCCCTCCTGAGGCGCCGGAGGGTTTGCCAGAATCGCTTCAAGGTCCTTCTCCATAGCCTCACCGAACTCCTCCCAGGCCCGAGTTTTTGCCTCTGCCATAGCCCGGGCCGCAGCACGCTTGGCCTCACGGTACCCGTCAGCCGCCTCAGGAGTCCCACAAGCCAACCACAGCCGATAGGACTCCTTCTTCAGCTTGACAGCATCCCTTACTGCCGGTGTCCACCACCGGGTTCTGGGATTGCCGCCGCGACAGGCACCGCAGACCTTACGGCCGCAGCTACGGGCAGCAGCATCGACAATAGATGCGGAGAACATGATCCACTCGGACTCTATGTCTCCAACATCCCCCGGAATCTGTACTTCATATACGTCTCTGGCCGAGGGCTCCGCCAGGCGTTCCCAGCAGACCCTCACTATGGGCTTGGGCCTGCCAAGTCTCTCCGGCTTTCTTCTCCTCCAGTGGATCCAACTCACCCCCAGGTGGTGATCAGTGGACAGCTCAGCCCCTCTCTTCACCTGAGTGTCCAAAACATGCGGCCGAAGGTCTGATGATACGACAACAAAGTCGATCATTGACCTCCTGCCTAGGGTGTCCTGGTGCCAAGTGCACTGATGGACACCCTTATGCTTGAAAATGGTGTTCATTATGGACAATCAGTGACTAGCACAGAAGTCCAATAGCAAAACACCACTCGGATTCAGATCGGGGAGGCCATTCCTCCCAGTCATGCCTCTCCAGGTGTCACTGTCATTTCCCACGTGGGCGTTGAAGTCGCCCAGCAGAATAATGGAGTCCCTGGGAGGGGCACTGTCCAGCACCCCCGACAGGGACACCAAGAAGGCCGAGTACTCCGCACTACCGCTCGGCCCGTAGGCCGAAACAACAGTCAGAGACCTATCCCTGACCTGAAGGCGCAGGGATGCGACCCTCTCATCCACCGGGGTAAACCCCAAGACGAGACGGCTGAGCTGGGGGGCAACAAGCAAACCCACCCCAGCCCGCCGCCTCTCCCCGTGGGCCACTCCAGAGTAGAAGAGAGTCCAGCCCCTCTCAAGGAGATGGGTTCCAGAGCCCACGCTGTGCGTGGAGGCGAGCCCGACTATTTTTAGTCGATATCTCTCGACCTCCCGCACAAGCTCAGGCTCCTTCCCCCCCAGCGAGGTAACATTCCACGTCCCTAGAGCCAGCCTAAGCATCCGGGGATTGGGCCGCTGAGGTCTCCACCTTTGTCCGCCACCTTCGTCCGCCACCCAATCCTCTTTGCACCGGTCCCTCACGCTTCCCCCTGCAGGTGGTGGGCCCACTGGGGGATGGCCTCGCATCTCTCGTTCGGGCTTGGCCCGGCCGGGTCCCGCGAGGAGCAACACGGCCACCAGGCGCTCTCCAACGAGTCCCGACCCCAGGCCTGGCTCCAGGGTGGGACCCCGGCTCCGCCGTACCGGGCGACGTCACGTGCCTCGATTTATTGGTCGTCATGAAGGATTCTTGAACCAATATTTGTCTGACCTATCACCTAGAGCCTGTTTGCCATGGGAGACCCTACCAGGGGCATTTAAGCCCCAGACAACATAGCCTCTAGGATCATTTGAACACTCAAATGATCCTATATTTAAACTAATCAATGTTAAAATCTCCCCAAATAATAGTAAACTTTTCATTATGCCTGTCATCCAACTCTGATATTTTCTTACTACACTAATTTTTTCATGAGCCGGTGGTTTTACCCCCAATTTTAACGGCTAAACATTCCATCAAATTAACTGAAAATGTAATTTTAGCAATAACCTTGCATTTTAATCCTGACAATCCTTACAAACAGTGCAACGCCACCTCCCCTTTTATTCTACCTATTCTAAGCAAACATTTGATATCCATCTAGACCATCCAACAGATATTTCCGTCACTTATCCAGTTTTCTCAGATTGCTAACACACTACCACATTTCTCATCAAATGTTTGAAGGTATGTTTTTATTTTTGAGAAATCTTGCATGCAAAGTAATTTCTCCCCCCAGCCCCACTATGAAGCTGTCTTCATAGTTATATTCACACTGCTGTTTAATATTATAGCTGAAATCAGTCTGTGGGTTTATATCATTTTCTGTATCATAAAACGTGTGATCTTAAAAATCAAAACACTTAAATTGTTCACTTTCATCCATGTTTGTATAATGTGTCATTCACCTGCATAAGAATACATATTCTTACTTCTATAATCCATAAATACCAGGTTGTTGATGTCGTTGTTTGTCTATATTTCTTCAGCTCAGAAACATTTTTAATAGCTAGGACTTTTAACTGGTCAGGGGAACCATTAAGTTTTATCAATACCTTACAATTCCTAATCCATGTAGCCTGCAATTTGCTCTGCTTCGTCAGAATCCTTGGTTGGGAACCAGTCTCTGTGTTCTTCTTCTCTGTAAGGTGTTCATTCAAAAACACATCTGTGCCTTTTTTTGCATCTTTTAGCAGTTCAGTTTTATGTTTTATACTCAGAAATCAAATGATGACATTTGGTCTTTTGTTCTGTAGTTTTTTTCCCCTTCATAATAATAAGCAGCTTCATTTAAACGCTGCATTCTGTGTTTACTTCTGTTTTCTTTATCTAATATTTACATTTCTTTAATGATCTAAAGCATTAAAGTTTGACAAACATATCATGAAGGGCCAAACCCTTCAAACTGCTGTACGGCTTAATAATGATCCAACTGTAGGAATTATGATTATTGATAAATTAATATTCATCAAGAATTATAATTTAACAACATCCCCCCTAGGTTCGAAGGGTGTGATTAATCGCAGTCTCTGAAGCCACTGGGTCCATCCATCATAGGAGCTGAGATTCAATGATCCATGATCCATGAAGAAGCAAAAATAAAAACAAAAATACTGTCCCTGTGTTCCTCTTGGCAGTAACAGTTCAGTTTGTTTCTCAAAGGTCTTTGACTGGGCAGGACAAGGTTAGCCTGGGCAGGACTAAACTCTGACTAACTCATACCTGTCTATGTCATTCAATGAGAAAAATACAACATCAGTACATCATCATCACGTTATTTTGGTCATCAGCTTTGATAACCCTGAGACAAGGTGAAACAACCATAAAAAGAAAGAGAAAAAACAAGATAACCAAATAATGGGGTCATAGCTTAGTCGTCCATTTCCAGTCAGGCACGGGAATCAGCCTGAGGCATTGGCAAAGGTAGCGCTATGAACCATGGGAATAAATGTGAAGAAATCAATCCTGGTTTGTAACCAACTATGCAGTGTGTTATCTTAACAAAACAGTTTAACATGAGTTTAGGTTTAAACAAATTAGTTCTTTGAAATGATGATGGGATTTAACATAACTCCTGTCTAAACTTTTCAGATCGGAAAAGGGAGGGGAAAAAACAATCATAATAATGAAACTGCACTACTTAGGCTATAAGCCAGGTGTGTTTGTGGAGGTTGCAAGGTGTCTGCTGTGGTGGACTTTAGGATTTTCTCTACTAAATCCAGCAGAACTCGGCAAGTAGGTATCCGTGCCTCGGTGGGACTGTCTACAGATAAACCAACCTCTCTTAATAAGACTTGGCTTGAAATCTCTGGCAGCATGTGTGTCCATTAAATCATTCTTAATCATTTCTGTGAGGGTCTGCAGTGCATGCAGAGGGTTAATGCAAAAATAGAGTGCAACTTGCAGCTTAACACTATGTATACCTGAAAGGTAGTTGTATTTTTAACAGTTCCTGTTGAAGAAAGTTGTTAGTGGTTAGTGCATGTTAGTGTGAGTTTTGAAACATGCACCTATTTAACTAGTCCTACGCACTGGTCTCTCCTTTCCCGGACATGGAGACAAGCTCTGTTCTTGGGGAGGAGACTTATATGTAGAACTTCATCTGGTTCAGCAAAAGAGCAGCAGCTGGGATGACGGTGTCATTTGGTGCTGACTTAATGAAGCTGCTTGTCACAGTTAGGAGGAATTTGTTACCTCCTGCTAATTTTGGAGCTGGTTCGAACCAGTTGGTCTGAAGGTGGAACCAGAAGTAATGTAACACCCCTTTGCTGAAGCGGAGGTTGACCGATTGGCTGGGATGGCTGAAACTGGCAGCAGGTTAAGCATCCTTGGATGTAGACCTGAGTGTCGTGAGACGTTGGAGGCCAGTACGCCATCTGTTGGAGGGTGTGGAGTTTGGCTTTGTAGCTCCTATGGCCCCCTACAGGAGAGTAATGGGCGTAGGATAATGTGACCCCCCTTTGGTCTGTTGGAACAATGCTGAAAGCATGGGAGAGCTGTTTGATGCCAATCTGCACACTGGAGGTCCACACTCTGACTGTCTTAAGGAGAGGGCGGAGCCCGTCTGCTAAGAGCAGCGTGTGGCTGTGTTGTGCCTCAGTTAAAAGGGGATCTTCTTGGCACAAGTGGCCATACAGCTCTCTACCAGTTGATAATTTCTCTAGCCAGAAAGCTAGAAGCACTTCTGGTATGAGCATGGTTTCCAGGTGTACATCTTCCACCACTTTGGGGTTGTACGTTTTCACACCTGGGTTCTTTAAAGAGCAAATAAAATGATGCATGACTGCATCTGGGAGGAGTTTTCTGGGTGGCTGGGTGCAGCTGTGTCACAGAGGTGCCCATGTCTGGCACCGACGAGGGCCTGAGAGGTTCCTCTAAGCTGGAAGTGGTCTGGCAACTTTGACTGTGGCTGGTACTTAGTACCACCCCCCCGGTCCAGCTGACCGAACATAAGTTGTTCCTTTAATCTGTTCTTAACATGGGTTCTGTTTGAAGGCATTTCTCTGCCTTCTAATGCACCACTGTCGTCTTCTGTGTGCACCTGTAAAACTCTAACCTCACCTTTTGATCCATTAGTAGGACTTGCACTTGTTTCCCACGCCATCTGAGCGTGTTTACGGATCTCTTGCATGATGAGGGTTTTTGTTCTACAGTACATAGTAACATCGTAACGTGTGCTTTCATGAAGGTTGTGGAGGAACAGAGATTCAAAAGCATTTTCCTCCTCTATGCCGGGAGCATTACCACCTTGGAAGTAAGCGGCTCTCAGGTGCTGGTAATACTCTCTGGGTGCTTCGCTTTTATTTTGCTGGATTGCCAAAGCACCAAGTGCTGTGGAGGCCCGGTCCATGTACACAGAATATTCTTCCCTTAAAGCTTCGCAGAGGGTTGAATAACAGTCTCGGACTGCAGGGGCCAGGCTCTCCATGAAAAGATGGACGTTCCTGGATGTTGTCTTCCAGATGAGCTTCAACTTTTCTTGTGCTGATGGCCAGCACAGGTCCAAAAGGCAGCGTTCGACTTCCCTAAGATAATCATCAATGTTTGATTCCTCATTATTAGGGTCAAAACGCTCTATGCCTTGGGCAAGAGACTCAAGTTGGCGTGTGCACGATCCACTCTCAGGGATTGGTGCTGGCCCATCTGAGTCATCATCTGAAGGTTCACTCCTGCTGCATCGCTCTTGTGTCAGGGCATCAAGCTTCACCCTTTGGGGAGGCACTGGAGGCTGCTCATGGTACAATGGTGGGCCCTGTGCTCCATGGAATCGAGTCCTGGGCAGCGGTTGAGGGCGGTATGAACCACCTGAGTCCCCAAGACAGCCCTCCCGTCGCCTTGGCGGAGGTGAGGGGTCGCAGAGCAGGGTACTGCAGGTCAAGTGTGAAGGCTGTTTGCCCCTAAAACTTGAACCATTTACTTCTATTGAGTCCACTGCCAGGTATTGTTCATGGCTGTCTACTACAGTGGGGTGGGACACCGCACCACTGAATCTAAACTGCCTACGCATACCTGTTCTGGACTCTGTGGATGTGTGGGGAAAACCACAAGCTCGGGAAGGAAATCTCTGGAGAGCAGCTTCTACGTTTTCCAGCTCTGAGTGGAAGGTTCTCTCAGGGTATTGCACGTGTGGCTCAGCTTCAGCTTCAGCTTTCTTGCAGGACCTACCAAGTTAGACAACTATGGTTAGTTATACGAATCTGGTTAAAACGTGCTTCACACACAAGAAAACCCAGCAAAAATTCATAAATGTCAGAGCAGAAGTGGCGATGAATACTCAATAACTTGATTTTAGCTCAAGCTATGTCCTTTGATCATCGGGGATGGGATTATCTGCCTGTTTGAATGGAACTAATCAAATTAGTTAAATTCTGTGGCAGCAACTGTAATTCTGACAAGTGACCACAAGGTGGCACTAAACTTCGGTCTGTAGCGGAGAAAATCCTGTTGCAACCGCAATTCACTCAATGGTCATCAGACCGTAGTGTTGCTTCCTCCCGACTGGGAGAGTGTTAGTTACAGCTGCAGTTTTACCAACGGGCACCAGAGGCAGATAGGATGCCTCCTACTGTGCCAGGAATTTTCGGTTGCAGGGGCAACAAGCTGACTGCGCTACAGCTCTAAGCCAGCAGGGCTTGCATTGACAAGCTGGCAATTTACGTTGAATTTCACCATAAACTACACAAAACGTCCACCTTGTGTCCACAAAAGCACCTTAGAACAATTATTATTACTATTAGTAGTATATTATTACTTCTCTGCAGTAAAAGTGAGCCAATATTAGTCAAGATACATTCTATAGCTTACAACTGCAAAATTTTACCAAATCTCAAAACAGAACCTACAAGATATCACAATTGTGTTACTTTGTGCAATAGTGGTATCTGTCATTTCAAGGCCCACCCAGGGACGCCATTAATGTAGGAATTATGATTATTGATTAATTAATATTCATCAAGAATTATAATTTAAAATCATAATTTGGAAAATATTAATTTCTTAACCAAAAATCATCACTTAGAATAGAAATCAGAGATGTCCTCTGGTGCTGTGATTACGGGCTCAAAGCTCTTTAATAATTATCAATTATTAACCAAAACCACAAAATGTCACTGTTTATTCAATCGCTTCACCGAAGGTGGAGGATCTTCGACCTTTGTTTTGACAGATAAATCACTCTTGTACGAAATAAACACAAACGCTTCTCTTAATTATATATAAAAAGATTTATTGAAGCCAAATAATCCTGATATAACATTATTCTGGTCCAAAAACCTTCCCCTAACTAACTATTCTAACTATTCTACACAAAAGGGAATAAAAATCACTATCTAACAATAATAATAAAGGCAAAATATATATGCATTTAGTGTCTATGAAGATCAAACCAGCAGTTTTATGGACAAAATATGGTTTAAATGGAAAGAGACGTCCTCCGGTTGTGTTAATGTCTCCTTGCAGCGATCAGCTGATGAAACGGTGGAGCCACGCCCCTTAACCACTATCAGCTGTCTTGACAAAGAGTCATAAAATCTGAGGCGGGAACTCAGTGGAAAATCTCCAGCAATAAACTGGAACAAAGAGTGCTCAGACTGCGAGGTACAGACCAAAGTGGCTTTGAATGAAAAACTTTTAAAAGTCCAACTTCTAACTCCTGGCTGATTTGAGATCAGCCGGACAAATCAAAACACGCACAATTCAGCAGCGCTTGCGCGGTAAATCAAAACACAGCTCAGCATAAAATACTTCCATCAGTATTGCATGCAACAAGTTAATACCTTAGATTAACTACTGGTGATTATAAATCACCTTCACTATGCCTCATCACTGCCCAGACCTCTAAATGCACCTATCCGGTTTAATATGAAAAGAACGAAATTACTTTGACATTTATTTCTTCTCTCCACCGGATGAGGAGGGATCAGGTCTGACGAAAAAGGAGGGGAGGCGGGGATCACGCGTCAGTGATCATATTATGAAAACAAAACGGTAACTTCTCATCCGTCCAGGAGGGGAAAAGATGAAGAACCGTTAGTCGACTGCACACACAAGGAGGAAAACTCATCTCCTTGGACATAGAACCTCTGTAGGTTTTCACCTGCGCCGAGTGTGGGTGTGGTCTTCGATCGGTAAATAAATCCTCTGATCTTCTCGTATCAGACAGATGGAATGGCCTTGTGGAGCAAAAGTTCGCCTGCGGGCTTTGTTTCTCCAGATATGCGCCTCCTATACGCTGCCCTGTGAGAGAGCGGGAAAATCGCACCGAAACTTTGCATCTCAGCCGGTTTATACTCCCAGTGATGTCAGAGCTGCGACGTCTGTTGAGCTGCGCATGTCAAAATGTGCGACGAAAATGGATGGCCCCAACAGAACTAAGTGAAAAGACAAACAAACCAGATAATCCTGTATAGTGATAATAAAACAATGAAGAATGAAAAACAAGAATAAAATAAACAGTTCTAGATCTGTGGAAACAAAATTAAGTAGATTTGTAAGAAAACAGCAGATATTTATATTTTTGAAGAGAAAAGTTACATTAAGTATAAATTATAAAAATTCAGATGTTATAGGGACCTAAAACAATACTTAGTTAGAATAATACAGAATTAATAGCAAACACTGGCAACCTTGGTGGACTCTGCCTCTCGCCCATAGACTGCTGGAGATAGGCACCAGCTCCCCCGTGACCCACTATGGAATAAATGGTATAGAAGATGCATGAATGAATGAAAACATCACTGTTCTCTCTGTGATTATTAATAACTTAAACTGCAGCTAAGGAATAAAACCTAAATAGACTATATAAAAAGTTACACATTTTTTTATAAATTGAAACAGAATTAAAATAATAAGCTATAAGAGACAATAAATAGCCATATTTATAGTAATTTCTTTAAAACCTATTTGGTAAAAGAAATGAAAATACTGAAATCTCATTTATTTCAATGTTGTTAATCCCTTTAAACCTTCATCAGATCAGTTTTTCTACATTTTATACAGGATGACTTCAAAACAGTCAGTCAGTCAGTCATTTTCTACCGCTTCTTCCATAGTGGGTTGCGGGGAAGCTGGTGCCTATCTCCAGCAGTCTATGGGCGGGAGGCTGGGTACAGCCTGGACAGGTCGCCAGTCTATCGCAGATGTGTCATTCATTTATAAGTGAATTATTAATGAACCACATAACAATGAAAATTGACAGTGGAAAGTTCTGGGCCCCAGGCCCCTCTAGAAACTGGCCCTGTGGAGGGGTACTGAGAGCTTCCCTTCTGCTCTGGATTCAGCTGGATTCAGACTTTCACGTGAGTGTAACAGTTAATACATTCTCCATTTCAGAATTGTTCTTCTGTTAAACACACTAAAATGCATGCAGATTTAAGTTTCCTGGTTGTCTTTTGATGATTAAGAACATACAAACACCTTACTTTACACAGAAGTCTGCCTGCTCCAGGCAGTTAACATTTGATAGCTCAGGATAACCTAAGCCACTCTAACGATAAGCTTTATCAAAAAGAAAAGTTTTAAGCCTAGCATTAAAAGTAGACAGGGTGTCCGCCTCACGGACTAAAACTGGGAGCTAGTTCCACAGGAGAGGAGCCTGATAACTAAAGAATCTGCCTCCCATTCTACTTCTAGAGACTCTAGGAACCACCAGTAACCTGCAGTCTGAGAACAAAGTGCTCTGTTAGGAACGTATGGAACAATCAGATCTCTGATGTATGATGGAGCTAAATCATTAAGGGCTTTATATGTGAGGGGGAGAATTTTAAATTCTATTCTGGATTTAACAGGGAGCCAATGAAGGGAAGCTAAAGTAGGGGAAATATGATCTCTCTTTTTAATTTTCATCAGAACTCTTGCTGCAGCATTTTGAATCAGCTGAAGGCTTTTAACTGTATTTTGTGGACATCCTGATAGTAAAGAATTACAATAGTCCAGCCTTGAAGTAACAAATACCTGGACTAGTTTTTCAGCATCAATCCTGGACAGGATATTTCTAATTTTGGCAATGTTCCGGAGATGAAAAAGGAATCCAAGAACCCTGTTTAATATGGGATTTAAATGACATGTCCTGGTCCAAAAATAACACCAAGGTTTTTTTTTACTTTATTATCGGAGGTCAATTTAATGCCATCCAGGTTAAGTGATTGACTAAGCAGTTTCCTTTTTTAAAGACTCTGTCCAAAGACGAGAACTTCTGTCTTGTCTGAATTTTAGAAGCAGAAAATTTAAAGTCATCCAAGTTTTATGTCTTCAAGACATGCTTGTAGTCTATCTAACTGGTGGGGCTCATCAGGATTTATGGATAAGTAAAGCTGAGTGTCACCAGCGTAACAGTGAAAATGTAATTCTATGCTGCCTGATATTTTACCTATTGGAAGCATATATATAGTAAAGAGAATTGGCCCAAGTACTGAACCCTGTGGTACTCCACAATTAACCCTGAGTTTAAAGATGAATTTTCATTTACATTAACAAACTGGAATCTGTCAGACAAATAAGATTTAACCATCCTAGCGCTGTTCCCCTGATCCCTGCAGCATATTCCAGCCTTTCTAAGGAGATATTATGATCGACTGTATCAAATGCAGCACTGGGGGGGGGGGGAAAGATCTAACAGAACCAGTAACAGAAAACCGTACAGAACACAATCCCATTATCTGAGGCTAGAAGATATCATTAGTGACTTTCAGCAGAGCTGTTTCAGTGCTATGATGAGCTCTGAAACCTGACTGAAACTCTTCAAACAGGTCATTGCTGTGTAAATGCTCAAAAACATTTTTGAATTAGCAACTCTTTTCATAAGAATTTTAGATAAGATGGGAAGATTGGATATCGTCTGTAATTTATTAAGTCATCTCGATCAAGCGAAGGTTTCTTAAGCAAAGGTTTAATTACAGCTACCTTAAAAGCTTGTGGTACATACCCATTTACTAAAGATAATTAATCATATCTAAAATGGGCTGGTAATCAAGGGCACCTTCCTAAATAATTTGGTTGAGTATTGGGTCAACATAACAAGTTGAAGGTTTAGATAAAGCCTAATATTTCTGATAACTCAGGAAGCTCCACAGGATCAAACAGTCCAAAAACAAATCGGTTCACAGTTACTTTCCAATGTTGTCTCCACTTGTTGAAGATGAAGTACTCATCTTCAGGAGTATGTCAAAGATTTTCCCTTCTTAATAGAATCAATTTTTATGGTTTGGAGAATCCCATAAAGTCATGACTGCTGAGAGCTAAGGTAATGGATGGCTCAAGCTATGCTCCGTGTAAGTTTAGCAACTGTACTAAAGAGAAACCAAGGATTATTCTTGTTCTCTTCGATGAAGATGAGAAATAAGCTGTTTCTAGCTTGGTGAAGTGTCTTTTTTATACAACAGTAGCTATTTTTCCAGATTAAGTAGGAATCCTCTAGTTGTGTAGAGCGCCATTTTCTCTCCAATTTTCTACATGTGCTATAAAGTACGCAGCTCTGATAAACCAGGGAGCCAGCTCCTATTAATAATACCTTCTTTTAAGGGGCTGCATGTCTAATGCACCACGCAATGATGAAGTAACAACTATGAACAAGAGAATCAATTTGTGAAGGGGAAAAAAATTATTGCTCCACTCTGTTTTTCTGCGATAAGAGGAAATTAAAAGTGAACAGATTCTTTAAAGGTTTGTTTACAGCATCGTCTGATAATGATCTACTATAATGGAAAATTTTCTTTCAGGTGTGGAGTATCGGTAAATTAAACTCAAGGTTTTATTAAGAAATGGTCAGACAGTACAGGGTGTGAGAAAATATTGTTATGTTCCCTTTACACGCAATGCCCAGTAATGTCAGCCAAGTTCCGCAGAGAATGAAGACAAACTGGGTAGGTTTGTTAATGGTTTTTTTGATTAAGCCAATTGAGTCTAAGATACCATTAAAGGCTATATGTTTTAGCTATCACTTTCATGTCAACATGAATGTTAAAATCCCACTATAATACTTTATCTGTTTTAACACTAATAGATAAAAGGTCTGAAACTGATCTAAAATTGAGAGTCAAGGGCCTGTGGAAGACGTACAAAACAACAAACAGAAGTGGTTTTAGTGCTTTTGCAACTTTGGTGAGGAAAACTAAGGATTAATATTCAAAAGATTGTACTATTGAATTGGTCCCTGGGACTAGTCAATAAATTCCGACTGAAAGTATGGTTGCTACTCCTCTCCTTGCCAGTAATTTCGAGGAATGTGAAAATTTAAACAATTAGTAAGGAGTTTGACTCGTTTATAGTACATAATCCTCTTGCTGCAGCCAGTTTCTGTTGAGGCAAAATAAATCAGTCTGATTGGCAAATCAGGTCACTAATAGCAAAGTCTTTGAAGAGAAGATCTTATGTTCAGTAAGGCCACATTTATTGTTTTTCATTTTTATTTTTTAGTCTGAGTTGTGTTTATTTTTATTATATTTTTCCTGATTTCCTCTTTTTAGATTATTTTTTTAATCTTTTCATTTTGCCGTGGTGAGTACACTGTCTTAATAGAGTAATGGGTGGGTAGCAGTACCAGAAGCTGCAGAGAGATGTTTAAACTACGACCCTGCTTCCTGGTCTGAAACATGGGGTTTGTCAGAGATTGGAGAACTAATAGATTCGGCCATAATTCCTAGAAAGAAGAGCTGCTCCATCAAAGTGGATGGATGCGTCTCTCGGATCAGACCAGGTTTTCCAAAATGTCCCTGCCAATTATCATGTAAGCCCACATTGTTTTCTGGACACCACCTAGACAGGCAGCGGTTGAATGACAGCATGCGGCTAAACATGTCATCACTGGTCAGATCGGGGAGGGACCAGAGAAAATTACGGAGTCCGACATTGTTTTGGCAAACTTACACACCGAAGCAACACTAATTTTAGTGACCTCCGATTGACGTAACTGGGTGTCATTACGCCAGCGTGAATAACAATCTTACTGTATTTAGGGCCTATCCTTAGCCACAGTTTCAGGTAGGATTTGATGTCGCCCGTTCTGGGCCCCTGGCAGACATTTGACTATGGTCGCTGATGTCTCTAGTGCCACGTTTCTGACTATGGAGCTGCCAATTACCAGAGTTGGCTTCTCAGCGGGTGTGTCGCTGAGCGGGGAAAATCTAGTAGAAACGGAGACGGGTTGGTGGTGACCTGTGGGCTGAGATCTAGGACTATGCTCCCTACGTACCGTCACCCAGCCGGCCTGAGGCCGCGGCTGCGCGGGCTCTGCCGGAGGACTGCTACGGGGAGCTACCCTCGGTGGCTCCGCGCTGGCTAAGGGGCCTCGGCTATCTGCTGTTTTTCAACAGCGCGGAGCCGGGCCTCCAAATCCGACTCCAAACCACTTTTATGTGTGCACACATTTTTAATCATTATATTATTGACTTCAATCCTTTTAACAGGACAAAATTAACATTTCTGCAGAACACCAGCTCCACTCACACACTTAACTTCATATATTGATTTAATATAATATCAACATAAAAACCTGGGCATGTGCAATTACTCGTTAACTGCAGTTTTTCTTAGCGCTTACATCTTTGCCCTTCAGGCATTTCACAGAGAAGCACCTCTCTCAGATTCACTGGCTAGGTACTTCCAATTTCACAGAGGGCCTTCTTATAATTGTGTTTATATATAAATAAATTAGCTGCTTACAGCGCTGAGTTTCAGCGTACACAAGAAGGACAGTATTAACAGACACATTTAAAGGAGAAAACCTGGCCTGCCATTTGTCAATTTTGGACACCAGTCATCAATACACAACACTTTTTAAGACTGCCAGGTGCCCAGTTTGAAGTCTCTTGCCGTTTTTTGGCAGCAAGACACACAATCACACATCAGCTGTGAGGTGAACCAGATGTCATTCCTTATGTCATTAACATCCTTCCAGAGCGGAGGCCCGCCGGCAGCTGTATTTCTAATATACACTGTAAAGAAAGTAACTGTAAAATTTACAGTAAAGTTCATGCAGCAGGGTTGCCATCCAGCTACTTTAATCTTTACAGTTTTACTGTAATCCTATTACAATTTTACTGTAATTTTATTACATTTTACTGTAATTTTATTACTGTTTTACTGAATGGCATTAAAAATTTCATAAAATTGCAGAAACTCTGTAATAGAATTACAGTAGACATTATTTTATTTTACAGTAGCTTAAGAGCACCTCCTAAATTGTAAATTTCAACAGCAATTGAACTGACTCTGCATAATTTGGCTCACAAACTCACAATAAATGTGTGTAATTGTAACTTCAAGGAAATAAAAAAAAAAACTTTTTAAAATGACTGGAGGGGAGCAATGATCACAAGCCTTTTTCAATAATCTGTGGTCTTTCCCAAATTAATCCAGAACTGTAAAATATTTAAGTCCCATACTTTTGCACACTGCAACCCCTCTGGTACATCTTTAACATTTCATCCAGTTTAAAACATCATTAACACCCAAACAAAACCAACGTAAAGAAGTACTGAGTCCTGAACACACCTCTGAAAATAAAGTTGACTGATCTATGTTCTGCTGCTGATTTCGTGGATTTCATCAAAGGGTTGCTAGAGGATGAAGAAAGGAAAAATATGTCAACACATTAACTGCACAGCAGATTTAACTGCACTTATGACAGACAAATACAGAGAGGAGGAGAAAAAAAAATATGTTGGACACTCTTTCTCTTACTTTCCCTTGACTGTGTCCTCCTGTCCATGTATAACAGACAGACAGGAGGATGGATACAGTGAGGGAAAGTCAAGAGAGAGAGAGAGTGAAAGAGGGAGAGAAAGTGATTTTACTGTATCTGTCCTCCTTTCCATGTTCACATGAACAGGAGGACCTGCTAAATGTTTAAATCTTTAAAGAAAAAATGTGTAGAAACTTAAAAACAGGAACAAACCAGGGGCTTTTAACCAGACCACCTCAATACAGATCCCTCCATTTTTATTTTCTAAAAGAAGCAGCTTAACTCTGGTGCTGAAACAGAAGTTAGCTTTGTCCCCACCTTCATCCAGCTGCTGGAACTTCTATCTGCAGCTCTACAGAGCTACACACAGTGATGATGACCTCCCTGCATGGCGCGTTAGACTCCAAACTGCTGCTGGGTCGTTGGCTGAGAAGCAGCTTGTTAGCTTCTCGCTGTAGCATCTCCTAGCTGCCCTGATTTCGTGGTCAGTTTGTTCCTAGCCTGTTTCTACAGGGCCCGGTCCCAAATGCTGTAAGCCTCTTTCTTGGTCTGACACAGCTTTCTCATAGGTGAATTTAACAATGGTTTCTTGTTGCTGTATGTGCGAAACGTCTTGGTCTGTACACATGTCCTCGCAAAACAGATCAATGATGTCACAGTTTCAGCATACTCATTCAGATCAGAGGCTGCAGCTTCAAAAACCCTCCAGTCTTTGCAGTCAAAGCAGGTCTGTAACATCTTCTTAGACACATCAGTTCACTTTCTAACAGCGCGAACCACAGATTTAGTTTATGCCTGTAAGGGGGGATGAGATGAAGCATACAGTGATCAGAGAGTACTAAATTCGCACGGGGAACTGCACAAAATGGTTACTTTTGTATAGCAGTTGTCCAGTGTGTTTTATCTCTGGTGGGGCATTTTACATGCTGTTTGTATTTTGGAAGCTCATTAGAGATGTTTATGCTGTTAAAATCCTAAAGAATAATGAGGAGAGAGTCTAGGTGTTTTTCTCCACATTTGGTATCAGCTCACCCAGCTTTATTCCAGTCTCTGATGTTCAGGGTTGTCGTAGGATGTAAACACCAACCAGAACAAACCGGGAGAACTTCCTCGCTGGATAAAAAGGTTTACAGTCTATAGAAATGAATCCAGGTGAGGACTACATGTCTTCTGTAACACAGTGACATTAAAACATCAGCTTCCTTTTATATAAAAGCACATTCCACCTCCTCTCTTTCTCCCAGAAAGCTTCAGGCTGTGGTCCCCCTAGAAACTGCTGGAAACCTGGCTGTGGTATTTAATACAAACCAAAATATTAAAATAGGTTAATTTAAAATAATTTGAGTATAATATTGGTCCTTAATGTATAAAAGTAATGAGTAAATGGAAAGATAAACATATGTTCTTTAAAAAGAGACAATTTAAACTGTGTGTTGGGTTTAATAGTGTGTGTCATACTTGATAAAAAATTAAGCAGACTTAGATAAGTTCACATAAGTTCCTTGAATGTTACACTAGTTTCATAGGGATGTAAATCACTGCAGCGTTACAACCTACGCCTAGATGGTGTTATCTGTCCATCTTGTTCTGTTATGTTTTCCATTGGATGGACCATTTTGTTAGCCTTGGTGGGACTAAGCCAGGAGAAAGTACGTCAGTGTGCAGAGAAGCCTGAGTGCACAGTATGGAGCAGAAGTATGATAATAAGAGATTAAAGCTGTCTAATACTGAGGTTAATGCAGAACTCCTGACAAGAGACACCTGGCAGTCTTAAAACAAGCATGAAATTTAATGTCTTAATGTTTATGTTTTATGCTGCTGCAGAGTGATGCAGTGTACTAATATTAGCAATGCTAAGCACAATTAGCTTGTATTTCAATGAGGTAGCAGTTGATGTTACTGTATATTGAATGTAATTGCTACCATTATTGGCTAATTAAACTCTTAATGTCTCAATCTGAGAAGGAAATTAGTTCTGTTAATAATTTTATGGGAACTAAGAGCAGTTAATGTATAGAGTGGACCTGGAGCTAAACTTTGGACCTGCAGGAAAAGCAGACGCTGCCTATTCAGCCCTTTGGCTTCACATGTGAGGTTGCTGCTGTGTACAACTATTTAAAACTACTTACAAAACATCAAAGGTCAAAACAAAATGCCATATATTTGTGCCAAATCAATTACAATACTGGGTATTCCTTTATCAGTGGTTATACAACTTTTTACAGTTATTTACGAATGGCTCAGAGGTCACAACAAAATACAAATTATTTGTGCCTCTCCAAGACACAGGTCTTTCCACCACTAAACAAAAGAGCACATCACAGGCCTGGCACTTCCATGGTGGGTGATTTCTTTTATTTTCCAGGAGGCAGTGATGGAGTTTTGACGAAAATTCAATCTGGAAGACTCGCCCCCTCCTCTGTTCCATCCAATGACTCCACCATGCGTCCCCGCTCCAGCCAATCAGCATCGAATCTTCATTTCCTCTTCAGCCAATCACCATCCAAGGCTCAGCTTTAAAGATCTTCACTCACGGATTTCCTCACTCTTCAAGCTGAGCTGTGACCCTCCTCCTCCCCACCCCCACCATCTGGCTTCCTAGCTCTTCCCAATTTCCCTACCTCCTCAAGCCTCCACTCCACCACCAGTCGGATCCCAGGGGGAAGACCTCCCTAATTTTATTCATAAGTTGTTCATTCAAGCTCACGTCATTCATAGCGTTTGTGTCTTCCTCCAGGGTCCGATCGTCAAAGAAATAAATATTTGTAAATAAACTTCTCTAATCGCCACCTATGTATCTTTTTATTGTGAGTCTTACAGGATTGAATTTGCATTTCTGCCTTTTGTGGCTTTTAGGGCAGGATCTGTGGCTGTGGAAATGGCCAAAGGAACATGATCAACTGATCTGCCTAACCCAGTGGTGATCGGGTCCTTGCAGGTGCAAAGCATTGCCCATTGCTCTGCTTGGATCGCCTCATCTTCCTCTTAATGCCCCCCTCTTCTTTTTCAGTTTCTAGGAGAAATGATTGATTCACTACTTCTTCGTCAAATTCTTGACTATCTATCTCCGACTCCAGCTGCGAGTCTCCCTCTTTATCTTCCAGCTCAAAAAGGAGCTGCAGTGCCGGCTCAGTCTTCGCATCATCCTTCACAAACGAAATAAAACCCACTAAACTACATGCAACTTACAAACTGTCACTAATCCCCCAGGTATCAAACTCACTGTCAGTATCGCTGTCTCTCTGTTTTTCCTGCTACTCCGTTCCCGCATTACTCTGCTTCTTAGCATTACTCTGTCCGCTCCGTTACTTGTGCAACTTTCCTTCCCACCTCATCAACAAAAAAAAAAAAAATCGTATTGATTAAAAAAGATTTCCAATACCAAAGGAGGTCTCATTTTGTTTTTTGTGTTTGCAAGCACATCCAGTTCCAGGCTTGGGCCTGCCAAGTCTGTCCGGCTTTCTCCTCTTCCAGCGGATCCAACTCACCACTAGGCGGTGATCAGTGGACAGCTCAGCCCCTCTTTTCACCCAAGTGTCCAAAACATGCGGCTGAAGGTCTGACGATACGACAACAATGTCGATCATCGACCTCCTGCCTAGGGTGTCCTGGTGCCAAGTACACTGATTTACACCCTTATGCTTGAACATGGTGTTCATTATGGACAATCCGTGACTAGCACAGAAGTCCAATAACAAAACACCACTCGATTCAGATTGGGGAGGTCCATTCCTCCCGATCCAGGTGTCACTGTGTTTCCCACGTGGACGTTGAAGTCCCCCAGCAGAATAATGGAGTCCCCTGGAGGGGCACTATAAAGCACCCCCGACAGGGACGCCATGAAGGCCGGGTACTTCGCACTACTGCTCGGCTAGTAGGCAAAAATTACAATTAGAGACCTGTCCCCAACCCGAATGCGCAGGGATGCGACCCTCTCATCCACTGGGGTGAACCCCAACATGAGACGGATGAGCTGGGGGGCAACAAGCAAACCCACCCCAGCCTGATGCCTCTCCCCTTGGGCCAGTCCAGAGTAGAAGAGAGTCCAGCCCCTCTTCAGGAGATGGGTTCCAGAGCCCACGCTGTGCGTGGAATTGAGCACTGACCATTTCTATCCAATATCTCTCGACCTGCCACACAAGCTCATGCTCCTTCCTCCCCAGTGAGGTGACATTCCACGTCCCTAGAGCCAGCCTAAGCATCCGGGGATCAGGCCGCCGAGGTCTCCACCTTTGTCTGCCGCCCAATCCTCTTTGCACCGGTCCCTCACGGTTTCTCCTGCAGGTGGTGGCCCACTGGGGGATGGCCTCGTGTCTTTCCTTTGGGCGTGGCCCGGCCGGGTCACGCGAGGAGCAACCCAGCCACCAGGTGCTCTCTGACAGGTCCCGACCCCAGGGCTGGCTCCAAGGTGGCACCCCAGCTCCGCCTTACCGGGTGACGTCACGTGCCTCGATCGTGTAGTTGTCATGAACGTGTCTTGAAGAGCGTCTGGCAGAACCCTCTGCCAGGGATGTATTCAACTCCCACCTCTGGGAGAACTTTGACCAGATTCTTGGGGATGTTGGAGACACAGAGTCTGAGTGGACCATGTTCTCCGCATCTATTGTCGATGCTGCTGCCTGTAGCTGCAGCCGTAAGGTCTGCAGTGCCTGTTGCGGCGGCAATCCCCGAACCCGGTGGTGGACACAGGCAGTAAGAGTGCTGTCAAGCTGAAGAAGGAGTCCTATCGGCTGTGGTTGGCTTGTGGGACTCCTGAGGCGGCTGACGGGTACCGTGAGGCCAAGCGTGCCGCGGCCTGGGCGGTGGCAGAGGCAAAAACTCGATTGCGGCGGCGATCCCCGAACCCGGTGTTGGACACCAGCAGTAAGGGATGCTGTCAAGCTGAAGGAGTCCTATCGGCTGTGGTTGGCATGTGGGACTACTGAGGCGGGTACTTTGAGGCCAAGCGCATCGCGGCCTGGGCTGTGACAGAGACAACTACCCTGGCCTGGGAGGAGTTCAGTGAGGCCATGGAGAAGGACTACCGGTAGGCCTCGAAGCGATTCTGGCAAACCGTCCGGCGCCTCAGGAGGGCGAAGCAGTGCTTCGCCAACACTGTTTACGGGCGGCTGTGGAAGGAGTACTTTGAAGATCTCTTCAATCCTGCCATCACGCATTCCCTGGTGGAAACAGAGGCTGGGGACTCGGTGTTAGACTCTTTCATCACCCAGGCTGAAGTCACCGAGGTGGGGTCAAAAGCTCTGTGGTGCCAGGGCGGGGTGGATGAGATCCACCCTGAGTATCTCAAGTGTCTGGATGTTGTAGGGCTGTCGTGATTTACACACCTCTTCAACATTGCGTGGCGGTCGGGGAAAATGCCTGTGGACTGGCAGACCAGTGTCACTAGAGAAGGGTGACCGGAGGGTGTGTTCAAACTATAGGGGGATCACACTCCTCAGCCTCCCTGGTAAGGCCTATGCCAGGGAATTGGAGAGGAGAGTCCACCCAGCAGTCGAACTTCGGCTTTAGGAGGAGCAGCGTGGTTTTCGTCACGGCCGTGGAACACTGGACCAGCTCTATATCCTCTATAGGGTACTCGAGGGTTCATGGAAGTTTGCACAACCAGTCCACATGTGTTTTGTGGACCTGGAGAAGGCATTCAACTGTGTCCATCGTGGTGCCCTGTGGGGGGTGCTCCAGGAGTATGAAATCGGGGGCCCTTTATTAGGGGACGGAGCAGGAGTTTCGTCCACATTGCCGGCGCTAACTCAGACCTGTTCACGGTGCATGTTGGACTTCAGCAGGGCTGCCCTTTGTCACCGGTCCTGTTCATAACCTTTATGGACAGGATTTATAGGCCGGAGGGGGTCTGGTTTGGGGACCAGTGGATTTTGTTTCTACTTTTTGTAGATGACATGGTTCTGCTGGCCCCACTAGCCAAGACCAACAGCATGTGCTGGGACAGTTTGCAGCCGAGTGTGAAGAGGCTGGGATGAGGATCAGCCCCTCCAAGGCCAAGGCCTTGGCTCTCAACCAGAAAAGGGTGGCTTGTCCTCTTCAAGTTGGAGGGGAGTTCCTGCCTCAAGTGAAGGAGTTCAAATATCTCGGGGTCTTGTTCACGAGTGAGGGAAGAATGGAGCGGGAAATCTACAGACGGATTGGTGCGGCTGCCGCAGTAATGGGGGCACTGTGCCGGTCCGTTGTGGGGAAGAGAGAGCTGAGACGAAAAGCAAAGCTCTCGATTTACCAGTCGGGCTATCTTCCTACCCTCACCTATTGCCATAAACTTTGGTTGATGACTGAAAGAACCGGATCCCAGATACAAGCAGCTGAAATGAGCTTCCTCCGTTGGGTTGCTGGGCACTCCCTTAGAGATTGTGTGGAGCGCGGCCATCCGGTTGGAGCTCGGAGTAGAGCCGCAGCTCCTCCACTTTGAGAGGAGCCAGTTGAGGTGGCTCGGGCATCTATATCGAATGCCTCCAGGACGCCTTCCTCGGGAGATGTACCAGGCACATCCCACCGGGAGGAGGCCCAGGGGATTGCCCAGGACACGCTGGAGGGACTATGTTTCTCGGCTGGCCTGGGAACGCCTTGGGCTCCCCCTGGAGGAGCTGGAGGAGGTGTCTGGGGAGAGGGACGTCTAGGCGTTGCTGCTGAGTCTGCTGCCCCGTGGTCCCGGTCCCGGATAAAGCGGAAGATGACGAGTACAACGACAAGTACGAAACTGAGACCCATTGAGGCGGAATCTTGCTGCTACATCATCCTTAAACAGACGAAAAACAATGTGTATACACGTCTATGGACCCCTAAGAGTTAATAGTAAAGACTGAACTTATGGCTCACATGGTGTGGAGAACAACAGGCTGGGTTGTTATATGTTTTATTCATTATTTTTAGCAGGCCAAATGAAAATACACTATATTGCAAAAAGTATTTGTCAGTCTGCTTTTACATGTACATTACCTTTGACAACATCCTATTCTTAATCTAAAAGATTCAGGTTGTTGATGGACCGACCGTTGCCAGTAATAGCAACTTAATTGTAGCCTCCACTATGATTCATCCCAAAGGTGTTCAAGAAGGTTGAGTTCAGAATTCTGCAGGCCAGTCAAGTTTCTCCACACCAAATTCTAAACACCTGCAGCCCTGGAAGTGGTTGGAAAACCAGAACCCATTGATCTGGTTGTGGGACCCATTAATTTTGGCAATATAGATTAGTTTCTTCATAAGTGGAGTGAAGGTGTGGAAAGATGGCAGTAAATCAGAAAAGGTTCATGAAAGAAGTAACGATTTTAATTATATGTTTGGAAAGCTCACATCATAATTAAAATACATAAAGTTTGAATGGGATTTAAGAAAATCTACTTTATACCAGTTTCCTTGTTTGAAACGTAAGAAATGAAAACAACATCGTTCTCTGAACTGTTGACCTCCAGTTAAATCTCAGCTTGGATGGTTGGAAGAAGAAATCTGATGTTTGTTGTAAATTTGTTCTTGTTTCTTTGGTCATAACATTGATATCAAATTGGTTCTGGATGTGATGTAGCATCTTGTCTAACAATAGAACAGGTAGAACCAGTTCTGTTTTCAGTCATGTATTCATGTGTTCAGAAATGAGTGAAGTGTAATTATTGCAGCTGTTGATCCTTCAGATAAATCCCTCAGTTCCTCTCAGTAGAAGGTTAATGTCTCTGTAAAAATGAGCTGCTGACATTAATTCACGGCAGCATTCATTAACAGCTCTAATGTCACAGTTTGGTTATTAAAGTCAATTTTAGTTCCACAACAGAACCACTGAAGGCCCGACTGAAATATTCTAACATCTGCTTGTTTTAACTCTTTAAATCAGTTTTACTGGATCGGATATTAGACATCAACTCATCATGTTCCTAAGACTTTTACATTCAGTGAAATTAATTTTCTACATTTTATTATTTATTTATTAATATTTCAGTTTTAATCTACATCCTGTTGGCTTCAGCTCACGTTTTAATCTTTGTCCAGTTTAAGGAGCTGCAGTTTGACAGAGATCAGCTGTGCTTCTATGGTCTCAGCTCTGAAGTCCAACCCCTCCCATCTGGCAGAACTGGACCTGAGTCAGAACTACAACCTGAAAGATTCTGGAGTGAATGAGCTCTTTAGTATTCTTCAGACTCCTCTCTGCCAACTAAAGATATTGAGGTAAGACACCATGTTTTAGTTTAGTTCTGATATTTCTGATGTGAAAGTTGTGTTGACACTAAACTGCAGACATATGGCTGATATTATACTGATCCACACTGAGGATCGTCATGGTAAAGTCTGGTTTCTTCTCCACTGGTTTTCTCTAGTTAAAGTTACTTTCTTTTTCAAATTTCATTCCCTGATTTATTAAATAATGAGCAGAAAACATGAAACTTTGAGTTCAAATTTTAGTGTGGGGTTGCAGCTGTTATTCAGAACTTCCCAGAATCCAGTGGATTTAGAGCTGATAATGCAGGAAATTCCCACTCCCATTCCCAGCAGCATTATTTAATAATGTTGAGCCAACATAGGCAGCGGTGTGGAACGCAGGAAGAATCCCAGAAACTCTCTAAGACTTCAGTCCTGGAGAGGACACTTGGTGCTCCCGTTCTCCTCCTCTGTACGAGGCTACGAGCTCCCGGTGCTGCTGTTGCATCTCTCAGTAACATCTACAGAGAGGGTGGATGATCTGGACTGGAAGGTGGAGGCATTGTTAGGCTTTAGTGTCCCTGCCCATCAGCTCCAATGTTAGTAGCTGTATGTTTGGGTTTTCATCCAGAGAATGTTTCCCTTGTTTTAATGGCCTGTAGTCAAATGGTTTAATTAGAAATAAGAAGAAAAACTGCTGATAAAGAGGAAGATAAAAGACATGAGAAATACTGAGAATGTTTCCTTAGTCGTATGTGGTCAAGGAAGCACTCAGAATTGTTGTCTGAGTGCCAAGAAGAAAGGCAACAGATTCAATTTCACAACTGGAGAATTACAGCTAACACTTTAATGCTCTGCTTCATGTTTATAATAGAAACCTTATTATAAACTGCTCTGGGATTTTTTCAATTGTTAGACAGAGATAGAAAGGAAAAATAAGAAGCACGAAAGAGAGAGAGGTGGGTTAAAAAGGAGAAAGGGTGAGAAGGAGAAAGTAATGGAGGAGAGAAAGAAGGATGAAAAGAATACAAGATAACGCCCTGCTTGCTTCTACACCTGCGTAAACATATATAATAACAGCATTGTTACCAAAAGTGCACTAATGAATGCAATATGTATTTAGTGGCTCAACATAGAACATTTATGACACCTGAATCTAAAGACCTGTGGGTCTGAGTGTGAGTGGACATGTGTATAGAAGGTTTCTCCAAACAAATATGCAATAGCGAGTGTGAGGAGCCACAGACCTGCCCTCCTGGACCTGAAACAGACACAGAGGAGATTTCAGCCACAGAGCTCCAAAGGCCCCCCAGAGCACAGGAACCCCCGCAGAACCATTGCCAGGACTACCACAAGCCTCCCTCAACAACCTTCCTCAACAACCCCCATCCCCTTCCGGATATGGGGTCATGCACAAAAGAGGGGTCTACTAGGTCCAAATGAGCCTGCCAACCAGAGCTGCCACAGGATGAAAAAATCCCAACCCCCCAATGAATTCTGATCCCAACCCCATGAGCCCCTCACCTTCCATGAACGCCAACAGGAATTTTCCCACAGGGCCACCCCAGACCAGGACACAGATATGAAACACATGACCCCGAACTCAATCACCATGAATCCCCTCCCCACAGGGGCACACCCCCACAGGTGAGCTCCATCTCTGAAAACCCGACGAAGATACAACTACACAGCGCAAGCTCCAAACACAGCCCTGGTCCTGCCCCCCACCACACACCTCGCCGCAACGGCAAGGCAAGGCCCTCGCGCAATGTTACCCCAGCCTCCGCCCACAGGCACAACAGGGCAGACACCACCAAGCACTGTGCCCACAACGGAACCCCCGACCCCACACCAAGAGGGGACAACTCACCCAGCAAGAATTCCCTCACCAGGGGCATGCACCCGAGGCCGGCATACCCCATCATGCCCCCCGCAACCACACAAACACACCACCATTGCTGCCGCTGCAATGATAGCCCAGCGAAACACATTAACAAGTTCAACTCCGCGATCGTCCGATTCAAATGCCGGTGACCCCGCATCCAAAAAGAGGACACAAAACAGAATAAGTAATTGATTTTTGGCAAGACCATAGTTCTTATTGCAGCAACCCTGCACTCTGATTGTAGTGGTGTATTAAGAGAATTGTGGAAAAAATAATTAATTGAAAGAATTGGTCGATTTTAACCAAGTCATAGAATAATCCCAAATTCTTGAGAAATAATTTATCAATCCAATTACCTGAGAGACAGAGGTTTGCGAATGCTAGAGAAAAAAGTAATACATCATCTACATAAAGACTAATTTTATGTTCAATATTCATGCATTTTATGCCTTTAATATCTTTAGTTTGTCTGATTGCTACCGCTGGTGGTTCAATAAAAATTGCAAATAATGAGGGGGAAAGTGGGCATCCCTGCCTGGTCCCCCAATGAAGACAGAAGCTGGAAGATGTGTGGTTATTTCTCCTGATATATCCTGCTGGGTAACCATTTAATACTTTTAACCAGTTTATGAAAGAGTTTACAAAAACAAATTTAGTCAAGGCTGCAAACAAGAATTTCCAATAAACTCTATCAAACGCTTTTTCTGCATCTAGAGATAATATATTAATCTCAATTTTTTACTGTAGTAATAGTCTATTAAATTAAGTAATCTGTGTGAATTTGTGGATGAATGCCTCCCCTTTATGAAACCAGTTTGGTCAGGAGATATTATGAGAGGGGTTACCTTCTCTAGCCCTTTTGACTAGGGCTTTACAGATTATTTTGAGAACATGGTTAATAAGGGATATGGGACGGTAGCTGGTAGGAAATGTTATGAAAGTGATATGGAGAAGGATATTCTCCTTTTTTTCTCTCAGAACAGCTGCGTCATTCCATCGTTAATTGTTTTCATGCTATCCCTCAACGTTTGGTTCTCAGCTGTCAGCGAAACTAGTTTTTCCTGGCTGAACTCCAGAGACACCCTCAGAGCTTAAAATTCCCTGTGGAAAACTTCCACCGGGGCCAGATGAGAATCCAGGCTGGTTAGCTTCTTGTCGATAGAGTCCAGGTCATCAGCATTGCTTTTCTCTGGAGCTATAATTCAATTCAATTCAGTTTATTTATATAGCGCCAATTCACAACACATGTCGTCTCAAGGCACTTCACAAAAGTCAGGTACATACATTCCAATTAATCCTAATCATTGAACAGTGCAGTCAGATTCTGTTATTTATTCAAATTGGATAAAAAGTTTTTCTATCTAAGGAAACCCAGCAGATTGCATCCAGTCAGTGACTTGCAGAAATTCACTCCTCCGGGGATGAGCATGTAGAGACAGTGGACAGTCACTGGGGTTGACTTTGCAGCAAACCCTCATACTGAGCATGCATGTAGCAACAGTGGAGAGGAAAAACATCCTTTTAACAGGAAGAAACCTCTAGCAGAACAGGCTCAGTGTGAGCGGCCATCTGCCGGGACCGACGGGGGGTTAGAGAGAACAGAGCAGAGACACAAAGAGAACAAAGAAGCACTGATCCAGGAGTACTTTCTATGGGAAGAAAAGTAAATGTTAATGGGTGTAGCTCCTTTAGTCGTTTCACCTAGAAAGAAAGAACAGATAAACTCTGAGCCAGTTTTCAAGGTTAGAGTCTGAAAGAGAGCACATAGAGTTAGTTACAGTAAAAGCTCCGTCAGTAGCTATGTCTAGGAGAGAGAAAGGGCTAAACACTGAAAGACAGGGCCATGTGGATCATCGGTAGAGGGTGAGCATTAAGTTGTTGCCAGCAGAAGCTTGGAGGATTCCCCTCTCCAAAAAGGTGTTACAGGTAGACACAGAGTCAGGCAAGGTGTAGCTTCTAGGAATAGAAAAGAGAGAGAACAAAGTTAAAGCTGAAATAACAGCAAATAATACAAAATTGAAGAGTAGTGTGAGAAAGTAGCGAAGAGGGTGAAAGTGGTCATTATGTCCTCCAGCAGCCTAAGCCTATAGCAGCATAACTAAAGAGATAGCTCAGGATAACCTAAGCCACTCTAACTATAAGCTTTATCAAAAAGGAAAGTTTTAAACCTAGCCTTAAAAGTAGACAGTTTGTCCATGTAGAGCCCACTGATGGCCACTGTTATACTAAAAACCACAACGATTGGGATATCTCTCTCTGTCAGATTGACCATAACCATTGGTTACGGTCAATCTATAGTGGAGGTGCTGGCCAAGCACTGAGAAAGGGGGTGTTTTGATGTTGGTGTGGCCATGGGTGGTGATTTTTGTGGCTTGCTCAATACAATGTTATTAAAACATTCATCCACGTAGCTCTCCAGCCTGTCCAGGGTTTCCTCGTCCAGTTTGTTTTATTGGGAAAATATGAGACAGTGGTTAGTATTTTAATGTTCCTTCGCTAAAATTTATTGGCTTGTTTTACCTGAGTTTTGAAGTGTTTGTTTACTAGTATACCGCCATATCACTTACGACAACTCTCCCGAGATCTCTGCCGCTCATCACCTCCTTGTGAGTAGTTTTCATAAATAGCTACACTCTGCAGTTTTTTTTAATATCTACACCTCAATATAACCATAATATAACACATCCTTCTTTTGGAAATAGTAATACAGCTTTGCTAGTTAGGCTATACCCCTTTCTGTATTTGAGAAAAAAAAACTTAGAAAGCTCTTGAGCATTTCTACAGAGATGTTACATGATTGTAAATGTGTCATTTATTTTAAGGTTTTTAATCTCTTTAAACTTTCATCAGATCAGTTTTTCTACATTCTTTACAGGATGACTTAAGAGCAGTTCAGTTCATATTTCTGGGAATTATTTTGATTAAATTCAGCTGACAAGTTCATATAATCTGTTCTAGTAAAATATTTCCTGAGTTTCTCCCTGGACTTGGAACCAGTGTTTAATTATATCCCTCTGTGTAACTGAGTTGGACCCCCCCCTGTCTTTCAGCTCCTAAGTCAGTTGCACATGAAATATTCTCCATGACTTCATGTTTTTATGGCTGTGGAATAATTCAAATAGTTGAATTTATCTGCATTAATCTACATTTGTTCATATTTCCTCCAAAATTCCTCCTGACTTGTTTATTTTCTGTGAAACATGAATAATGTGGCTGCAGAACCTGAGTTTGTATTGATGGAGCTGCTGGTGGAGCTGACAGAGTTTAAGAGCTGAAGTCAGCAGGTCTTTATTCAAGCAGCAGCATGTTGTCATTAATATTAATGAGAGCTCTTTAACTGGTTCTGTTGGACTGTTTTAACCTGCATCCAGTTGGCTTCAGCTCAGATGTTTTATTCCTTATTCAGACTGAGCTTCTGCAGTTTGTCAGAGATCAGCTGTGCTTCTCTGGTCTCAGCTCTGAAGTCCAACCCGTCCCATCTAACAGAACTGGACCTGAGCTGGAACAAAGACCTGAAAGATTCTGGAGTGAAGAAGCTCTGTGGTTTTCTACAGACTCCTCTCTGCAAACTACAGATATTGAAGTAAGACACCATCTTTTAGTTTAGTTCTGAAATTTCTGATGTGAAAGTTGTGTTGACACTAAACTGCAGACATATGGCTGATATTATACTGATCCACACTGAGGATCGTCATGGTAAAGTCTGGTTTATTCTCCAAAAGTTTGGTCTAGTTAAAGTTTCTATGTTTTTCAAACTTCCTCCCATTATTTATGAAATGAAGCAGAAAACATGAAGCAATAAGCTAAATTTCGATGTGGGGTTGCAGCTATTATCCAGAACTTCCCAGAATCCAGTGAATGTAGAGCTGATAATGCAGGAAATTCCCACTCCCATTCCCAGCAGCATTATTTAATAATGTTGAGCCAACATGGGCAGCGGTGAGGAACGCAGGAAGAATCCCAGAAACTCTCTAAGACTTCAGTCCTGGAGAGGACACTTGGTGCTCCCGTTCTCCTCCTCTGGACGAGGCTACGAGCTCCTGGTGCTGCTGTTGCATCTCTCAGTAACATCTACAGAGAGGGTGGATGATCTGGACTGGAAGGTGGAGGCATTGTTAGGCTTTAGTGTCCCTGCCCATCAGCTCCAATGTTAGTAGCTGTATGTTTGGGTTTTCATCCAGAGAATGTTTCCCTTGTTTTAATGGCCTGTGGTCAAATGGTTTTATTAGAAATAAGAAGAAAAACTGCTGATAAAGAGGAAGATAGAAGACATGAAAAATACTGATGGTTCATTTATTTGAATGTTTTTCATCTCTTTAAACCTTCATCAGATCAGTTTTTCTACATTTTCTCCAGGGTGACTTTAAAACAGTTCAGTTCATATTTCTGTGAATAATTTGATATAATTCAGCTGAAAACAAAGTTCATATCTTCTATTCTATTAAATATTTTCCTGAGTTTGTCCCTGGACTTGGAGCCAGTGTTTAATTGTGTACCTCTGTGTTACTGAGTTGGACCCCCTGATCTAAGGTCAGAACAGGACAGCATTCGGACCCCCAGTGTGTATAAATCCCCCTCATGTGAAGCAGGTCAGATGGGATTCAACCCAATCTAGAAAAGTGAATTTCAGCTCCTGGAATCTGACAGTAACAAATATATATTCACCAATTGATGCTTCAAAACTTTTAGAAGCTCTGGAATGATTTTACTGACTAAAATACTCAAACACAACATGTCTCAGTACCAGGTTCTGGTTCTGTGTGTTTCAGCTCTTCAAGTCAGTTTTCCATTAAATATTCTCCATGAAATCATGTTTTTATGGCTGTGAAATAATTCAAATAGTTGAATTTATCTGCATTAATCTACATTTGTTCATATTGACCCCAAAATTCTTCCAGACTTGTTTGTTTTCTGTAAAACTTGAATAATTTGGCTGCAGAACCTGAGTTTGTATTGATGGAGCTGCTGGTGGAGCTGACAGAGTTTAAGAGCTGAAGTCAGCAGGTCTTTATTCAAGCAGCAGCATGTTGTCGTTAATATTAATGAGAGCTCTTTAACTGGTTCTGTTGGACTGTTTTAACCTGCATCCTGTTGGCTTCAGCTCACATGTTTTATTCTTTATTCAGATTGAATCACTGCAGTTTGTCAGAGATCAGCTGTGCTTCTCTGGTCTCAGCTCTGAAGTCCAACCCGTCCCATCTGAGAGAACTGGATCTGAGTCAGAACAACCTGAAAGATTCTGGAGTCATGGAGCTCTGTGGTTTTCTACAGACTCCTCTCTGCCAACTACAGATATTGAAGTAAGACACCATGTTTTAGTTTAGTTGTAATATCTCTGATGTGAAAGTTGTGTTGACACTAAACTGCAGACATATGGCTGATATTATACTGATCCACACTGAGGAGCTTCATGGTAAAGTCTGGTTTCTTCTCCACTGGTTTTCTCTAGTTAAAGTTTCTATCACGACCAGAGACAGAGAACCCAAATTCAGCCAAACACAAAGTGATAAGTAAAAAGGTTTATTCAGAAACTCAGGATCAGAGAGCAGAAGAGCAGCAGTCAGCTTCCAGGAACCACTGAGAACAGAGAGACTAGTTAGTGGCTGAATAAAAACTCAGGATCTGCAAGGAGTTAGATAAGCCACTAACCTTCTCAGTCTGGGGATGAGGCACAGAATCCAGAGGAGGAAGAGATCCAGACAGTTAATGAGGAAGCGTCCGACAAGCTGAAGTCGGATTGCCGACTGATCCAAATCCTCCGGGGAACCAGCTGAAGCTGTGACAGGAACACAGAGAGCTGTGATTGTCGTCTTGACAATAAATCCAGGCAGACTAGAGAGCCAGGCGGACTCAGGCTGAATAAACCAGTGGCTAGGCTGAGACGTAAATCCAGGGACAGAAACAGGGTCGAATTCCAGAGCTAGAGGCGTCAGACAAGGGGCAGGCAGAGACATAAACCAGAGGCAGAAAACAGAGTCGAAATCCAAAATCCAATCCGTCAGACAAGGAGCAAGCAAGAGGGAATAATCCGTAAGGCAAGGCAAGGTCATGGAATGAGATCAGTCAGGAAGGAACGCTGGATAACTACTCACAAATGTTTTCGAAAATCTGGCACCGTCTGCCTGTCAGAGGGCTGTATATAACTGCAGCTCCACAGGTGTGTGGCATGACGGTGATTGCCCAGCAGCGCAGCAGCAGACAGGTGAAGCAGATGAGTTAATTGCATGAGTGAGAGCAGAGCAGGCAGACGGGCCAGAATCATAACAGTTTCTTTCTTTGTCAAACCTCCTCCCATGATTTATGAAATAATGAGCAGAAAACATGAAACACTAAACTAAATTTCAGTGTGGGGTTGCAGCTATTATCCAGAACTTCCCAGAATCCAGTGGATTTAGAGCTGATAATGCAGGAAATTCCCACTCCCATTCCCAGCAGCATTATTTAATAATGTTGAGCCAACATAGGCAGCGGTGTGGAACGCAGGAAGAATCCCAGAAACTCTCTAAGACTTCAGTCCTGGAGAGGACACTTGGTGCTCCCGTTCTCCTCCTCTGTACGAGGCTACGAGCTCCCGGTGCTGCTGTTGCATCTCTCAGTAACATCTACAGAGAGGGTGGATGATCTGGACTGGAAGGTGGAGGCATTGTTAGGCTTTAGTGTCCTGCCCATCAGCTCCAATGTTAGTAGCTGTATGTTTGGGTTTTCATCCAGAGAATGTTTCCCTTGTTTTAATGGCCTGTGGTCAAATGGTTTTATTAGAAATAAGAAGAAAAACTGCTGATAAAGAGGAAGATAGAAGACATGAAAAATACTGATGGTTCATTTATTTGAATGTTTTTCATCTCTTTAAACCTTCATCAGATCAGTTTTTCTACATTTTCTCCAGGATGACTTTAAAACAGTTCAGTTCATATTTCTGTGAATAATTTGATATAATTCAGCTGAAAACAAAGTTCATATCTTCTATTCTATTAAATATTTTCCTGAGTTTGTCCCTGGACTTGGAGCCAGTGTTTAATTGTGTCCCTCTGTGTAACGGAGTTGGACCCCCTGATCTAAGGTCAGAACAGGACACTATTCGGACCCCCAGTGTGTATAAATCCCCCTCATGTGAAGCAGGTCAGATGGGATTCAACCCAATGTAGAAAAGTGAATTTCAGCTCCTGGAATCTGTCTGACAGTAACAAATATATAATCACTGATTGATGCTTCAAAAATTTTAGAAGCCATGGACTAATTTTACTGACTAAAATACTTAAACACAACATGTTTCAGTACCAGGTTCAGTTTCTGTGTGTTTCGCTTCTTCAAGTCAGTTTTACATGACATATTCTCCTTGAAATCATGTTTTTATGGCTGTGGCATAATTCAAATAGTTGAATTTATCTGCATTAATCTATATTTGTTTATATTTCCCCCAAAATTTATCTTGACTTGTTTGTTTTCAGTGAAAGTTAAATAATTTGGCTGCAGAACCTGAGTTTGTATTGATGGAGCTGCTGGTGGAGCTGACAGAGTTTAAGAGCTGAAATCAGCATGTCTTAATTGAAGCAGCAGCATGTTATCATTAATATTAATGAGAGCTCTTTAACTGGTTCTATTGGACTTTTTTAACCTGCATCCCGTTCGCTTCAGCTCACATTTCGTCTCGTTTTGTTGTCCTGGGCTTCCTCCCAGTGGGACGTGTCTGGAACACCTTCCAAGGAAGGCGTCCAGGAGGTATCCGATATAGATGCTCGAGGCACCTCAACTGGCTCCTCTCTCTGTGGAGGAGCAGCGGCTCTACTCTGAGCTCCTCCTCCAGGATGGCCGAGCTCCTCAACTTATCTCTGCAGGAGTGCCTGGCTACGGACAAAGCTCATTTCAGCTGCTTGTATCCGGGATCTCGTTCTTATCATGAGTTTCACTTTTTGACTCAGCTGTCTCTTCACCACAATGGACCGGCACAGTGTCCTCATTACCACAGCAGCTTTACCGATCCATCTGTCGATCTCCCACTCCATTCTCGCCCCACTCCACAAACAAGACCCCAAAATACTTGAACTGCTCCACTTGAGTCAGGAACTCCCCTTCAACCTGAAGAGGACAAGCCACCCTTTTCGATCGAGAACCATGGCCTCGGACTTGAAGGAGCTGATCTTCAGTCCAGCCGCTTCACACTCAGCTGCGAACCACCCCAGCGCATACTGTAGGTCTTGGCTAGAGGGGGCCAGCAGGACCACGTCATCTGCATAAAGAAGAGACAAAATCCACTGGTCCCCAAACCAGGCCCCCTACGGCCCTTGGCTGCATCTCGGATTCCTGTCCGTGAAAGTTATGAACAGGACCATTAACAAAGGGCAGCCCGCCCCGAGTCCAACATACACTGGGAACAGGTCCGACTTAGTGCGGGCAATGTGGACCAAACTCCTGCTCCGCTTGTACAGAGACTGGATGGCCTCTAATAAAGGGCCCCCGACTCTGTATTCCTGGTGCACCCCCTACAGGGCACTACGAGGGACACAGTCGAATGCCTTCTCCAGGTCCACAAAACACATGTGGACCGGTTGGGCAAACTCCCATTAACACTTGAGTACCCTGCAGAGGGTGTAGAGCTGGTCCAGTGTTTTGCAGCCAGGACAAAAACCACGCTGCTCCTTCTGATGCCGAGGTTTCTACTATCGGCCAGACTCTTCTCTCCAATACCCTGGCATAGGCCTTACCAGGGAAGCTGAGGAGTGTGATCCCTCTGTAGTTGGAACACACCCTCCAGTCACCCTTCTTATGAAGGGGGACCACCACTCGTCTGCCAGTCCAGAGGCACTGTCCCCGACTGCCACGCAATGTTGAAGAGGCATGTCAACCATGACATCCCCACAACTTCCACAGACATGAGGTACTCAGGGCGGATCTCATCCACCTCCGAAGCCCTGCCACCATGGAACTTTTTAACCACCTTGGTGAGTTCAGCCTGGGTGATGATAGAAGAGTCTAACCTCGAGTCCCCAGCCTCTGTTTCCACCAGGGAATGCGTGATGCCAGGATTGAGGAGATCCTCGAAGTACTCCTTCCACCGCCCGATAATGTCCCCAGTCGAGGTCAGCAGCCTCCCACCTCCACTGTAAACAATGCTGGTGAAACTCTGCTTCCCCCTCCTGAGGTGCCGGATGGTTTGCCAGAATTGCTTTGAGGCCAACCGGTAGTCCGTCTCCATGGCCTCACCAACTCCTCCCTAGCCCGGGTTTTTGGCTCTGCCACAGCCCGGGCCGTGGCACGCTTGGTCTCATGGTACCCACCAGCCGCCTCAGGAGTCCGACAAGCCAACCACAGCCGATAGGACTCCTTCTTCAGCTTGAGAGCATCCCTTACTGCCACTCGGTGGTGGACACTGGCAGTACTCTATGTTTCCAACATCCCCCGGAATCTGGTCAAAGCTTTCCAGGAGGTGGGAGTTGAATACATCCCTGGCCGAGAGCTCTGCCAGATGTTCCAACCAGACCCTCACTATGCGCTTAGGCCCGCCAAGTTTGTCCTGCTTTCTCCTCTTCCAGCGGATCCAACTCACCACTCGGTGGTGATCAGTGGGATTCAGATCTGGGAGGCCATTCCTCCCGATCACGCCTCTCCAGGTTTCACTGTCGTTTCCTACACGAGGGATGAAGTCCCCGAGCAGAATAATGGTGTCCCCGTGAGGGGACGCCAACAAGCTGGGTGCTCTGTACTACCGCTCGGCCCGTAGACCGAAACGACAGTCAAAGACCTGTCCCCAACCCGAAGGCGCAGGGATGCGTCCCTCTCATCCACTGGTGTAAACCTCAACACGAGACAGCTGAGCTTGGGGGCAACAACCAAACCCACCCCAGCCCACCGCCACTCCCCGTGGGCCACTCCAGAGTAAAAGAGAGTCCAGCCCTTCTCAAGGAGATGGGTTCCAGAGCCCACGCTGTGCGTGGCGGCTGGTGCGACTATTTCTAGTCGATATCGCTCGACCTCCTGCACAAGTTAAGGGTCCTTTCCCCCTTGCGAGGTGACATGCAATGTCCCTAGAGCCAGCCGGAGCATCCAGAGATCGGGCTACCAAGGTCTCCACCTTCATCCGCTGCCCAGTCCTCTTTGCATTAGTCTCTCATGGTTACCCCTGCAGGTGGTTGGCCCACTGGGGGATGGCCTCACATCTCATGTTCAGGATTGGCCGGGCTGGGTCCCGTGAGGAGCAACACGGCCACCAGGCATTCTCCAATGAGATTGTATGTTCCTCATGAAGGTGTCTTAAACCGTTCTTTGTCTGACCGTCACCCAGAGCCTGTTTCCCATGGGAGACTCTACCAGGGGCATTTAAGCCCCAGACAACTTATCCTCTAGGATCATTCAAGCACTCAAACCCCTCCACCATGTTAAGGTGCCGGTTCAAGGAGGGGTTAAGCTCACATGTTTTACTCTTTATTCAGATTGAGGCTCTGCAGTTTGACAGAGATCAGCTGTACTTCTCTGGTGTCAGCTTGGAAGTCCAACACCTCCCATCTGACAGAACTGGACCTGAGTCAGAACAACCGAAAAATCGGGTCAAGGGGCTTGTGGTTTCTCGACTCCCCTCTGCAAAACAGAATTGAGGTAAGGGGCCCCTGTTTTTTGTTTAGTTCGATATTTTTGATTGAAATTGTGTTGACAAAACTGCAGACTTGCTATATTATATGACCCCACTTTTCTCTAGTTAAATTTTTTTTTTTTTTTCAAAAAATTCCCCCCCATGATTTATTAAAAAAATAAACACAAAAAGAACAATGAGTAAAATTTTAGTTTTTCAGGTATTTTCCGGAAATCCCGAATCCTAAGAGTGTAATCAGGAAAAACCCACCCCCTCCCGAAAAAATATTTAATAAACTGCCAACCTAGGCAGCAGTGTGGAGGGCAGGAAGAATCCCAGAAACACAAAAACAAACCCCTAAAACTCGTATAAGTTTTGGCTATGGTGTTTTTAGCCCTTTAATCAGTTTTTTCCCTGAAAATTCCCAGAAAATTTTTGTTTTTTTTACTGGGAAAATTCAAATAGTTGAATTTATCTGCATTAAACTACATTTGTTCATATTTCCTCCTAAAATCCTCCTGACTTGTTGTCTTTGAAACTTTAATAATTTGGCTGTAGAACCTAAGTTTGTATTGATGGAGCTGCTGGTGGAGCTGACAGAGTTTAAGAGCTGAAATCAGCAAGTCTTTATTGAAGCAGCAGCGTGTTGTCATTAATATTGATTATTTTTTGACAGTTTTGATCCTGTGGAGCTTGCTGGGTTATCAAAAATATTAGCTTCATCTAAGCTTCAACTTGTATGTTAGACCCAATCCCAAACAAATTATTTAAGGAAGTGTTTCCTCTGATTGCCAGCCCTATTTTAGATATAATTAATATTTCCTTAGTAAATGGACCACAGGCTTTTAAGGTAGCTGTAATTAAATCTTTACTTAAGAAATCTTTGCTTGATCAAAATGTTTTAATTCAATCCAGTTTATTTATGTAGCGCCAATTCACAACACATGTCGTCTCAAGGCACTTCACAAAAGTCAGGTACATGCATTACAATTAATCCGAATCATTGAACAGTGCAGTCAGAGTTAGTTATTTATTCAAATTGGATAAAAGGTTTTTCTGTCTAAGGAAACCCAGCAGATTGCATCCAGTCAATGACTTGCAGCATTCACTCCTCCCAAATGAGCATGTAGAGACAGTGGACAGTCACTGGCGTTTACATTGCAGCAATCCCTCATACTGAGCATGCATGTAGCAACAGTGGAGAGAAAAAACTCCCTTTTATCAGGAAGAAACCTCCAGCAGAACCAGGCTCAGTGTGAGCGGCCATCTGAGCAGAGACACAAAGAGAACAAAGAAGCACTGATCCAGGAGTACTTTCTCGTACTCGAACTCGTACTCGTCGTCTTCCGCTTATCCGGGACCGGGACGCGGGGGCAGCAGGCTCAACAGAGACACCCATACGTCCCTCTCCCCAGACACCTCCTCCAGCTCCTCCGGGGGGACCCCAAGGCACTTCCAGGCCAGCCAAGAGACATAGTCCCTCCAGCATGTCCTGGGCCGTCCCCTCAGCCTCCTCCCAGTGGGACGTGCCTGAAGCACCTCCCGAGGAAGGCGTCCAGGAGGCATCCTGTATAGATGCCCAAGCCACCTCAACTGGCTCCTCTCGATGTGGAGGAGCACCAGCTCTACACCAAGCCCGGATGGCCGAGCTCCTCACCCTATCTCTAAGTGAGTGCCCAGCCACCCTACGGAGGAAGCTCATTTCAGCCGCTTGTATCCGGGATCTCGTTCTTTCGGTCACGACCCAAAGTTCTTGGCCATAGGTGAGGGTAGGAACATAGCCTGACTGGTAAATGGAGAGCTTTGCTTTTCGGCTCAGCTCTCTCTTCCCCACAACGGACCGGCACAGCGCCCCCTCGGACTTGAAGGAGCTGATCTTCAGTCCAGCATCTTCACACTCGGCTACGAACCGCCCCAGCGCATGCTATAGGTTTTGGCTAGAGGGGGCCAGCAGGACCACATCATCTGCAAAAAGAAGAGACGAAATCCTCTGGTCTCCAAACCAGACCCCCTCCGGCCCTTGGCTGTGCCTAGAAATCCTGTTCATAAAGGTTATGAACAGCACCGGTGACAAAGGGCAGCCCTGCCAGAGTCCAACATGCACCGGGAACAGGTCCGACTTAGTGCCGGCAAGGCGAACCAGACTCCTGCTCCACTTGTACAGAGATCGGATGGCCCCTAATAAAGGGCCCACGACTCCATACTCCTGGAGCACCCCCCACAGGGCATCACGAGGAACACAGTCGAATGCTTTCTCCAGGTCCACAAAACACATGTAGACCGGTTGGGCAAACTCCCATGAACCCTTGAGTACCCTGTAGAGGGTATAGAGCTGGTCCAGTGTTCCACGGCCGGGACGAAAACCACACTGCTCCTCATGTAGCCGAGGTTCGACTATCGGCCAGACTCTCCTGTCCAATACCCTGGCGTAGGCCTTACCAGGGAGGCTGAGGAGTGTGATCCCCCTGTAGTTGGAACTGTGGTAGAATTTTCTTATCAAAGTGAGAGAGAAGTTAACTCATTTAATAGACAAAGGCCGGACTTTATCTTTAAAAGGTTTATTCAAAGGCATACAGCGTTTGAAGACTCTGTCACCAAGCACATCAGATTGAACAGAGCCCCGAACACAAAGTACAAATCATATTTATAGCAGAATGAGGGTGTTGTCTCAAAGAGTTTAACTTTATGTCCCCTAAACCCTTCCCAGGTCAGAGGTAAGAAAATTATTAATGAGGACCCCATCTGCCCTCCCTCAAAACATAACTCTTTAGGGAGTGTTAACCATAAACCTTCTGGTAATGGATTTAGAGTCCACCTGCTCTAAATAACAGAACACTAATAAAAACACAGAGGTCAAAGGAGAAAGGTGAATGAAGTTCATAGCACTTAAGAAAGAATTCCCATTACAGAACACACCCTCCGGTCACCCTTCTTATGAAGGGGGACCACCCCCCCAGTCTGCCAGTCCAGAGGCACTGTCCCCAACCACCACACAATGTTGAAGAGGTGTGTCAACCATGACAGGCCCACAACATCCATAGACTTGAGGTACTCTGGGCGGATCTCATCCACCCCCGAAGCCCTGCCACTGCGGATCTTTTTAACCACCTTGGTGACTTCCGCCTGGGTGATGAAAGGAGAGTCTAACCCCGAGTCCCCAGCCTCTGTTTCCACCAGGGAATGCGTAATGTCAGGATTGAGGAAATCCTCGAAGTACTCCTTCCACCGTCCGATAATGTCCCCAGTTGAGGTCAGCAGCCTCCCACCCCCACTGTAAACAGTGATGGCGAAGCACTGCTTCCCCCTCCTGAGGCGGCGGACGGTTAGCCAGAATCGCTATGAGGCCAACCGGTAGTCCTTCTCCATGGCCTCACCGAACTCCTCCCTGGCCCGAGTTTTTGCCTCTGCCACCGCCCGGGCCGCGGCACGCTTGGCCTCACGGTACCCGTCAGCCGCCTCAGGAGTCCCACAAGCCAACCACAGCCGATAGGACTCCTTCTTCAGCTTGAGAGCATCCCTTACTGCCTGTGTCCACCACGGGTTCGGGGATGCCGCGCGACAGGCACCCCAGACCTTACGGCGCAGAAAACTACGAGTAGCAGCATCGAAATAGAGGGAGAAAATGGTCCCCTGTCCCAACATCCCCCAGAATTGGTCAAAGCTCTCCCGGAGGGGGGGGTTTTAAAACTCCCTGGCCCCAAAGGGGTCCGCCAGACGCTCCCAGAAAACCCTCAC
>JAHHUM010002422.1:0-30170 GCA_036173005.1 Crenichthys baileyi
CATGACCCTTTAACAAGAAATAAAACCCGGGCATCAATGATCTCTCCCCATTTTCTTTTGTTTCCCCTTTTGCCACTTTCTAAAAGCAAATGGGTTTGAAAAACATGGGGATCATTTTAATTGACTGAGCCCCAGTACATAAAAAAAGATGGGTTTAAAAAAAAATGGGTTTAAAAAAATTTTATTTTTTCCCCGGGGTGTTTTTGTTGATTTTTACTCTATTTTTACTGGGTCCTCCAAAACAAAATATTTTCAAACTTTGTTTACTATTAATCCCATTAGAAAATAAAAGTAATAAAAAATCCGGGGAAGAAAAAAAGGAAAAAAACCGTTTTTTTTATTTTTTAACTGATTTTTGGGAAAAGGGGGTTTTAAAATTGTTGAGGGGAAATCACATTTTTAAAATATTTTTAAATGGGATTTTAACACCGCAATTTACCCCCCGGGAACATTTAAAATTTTCCCAAATTTGGGGCCTTTTTAAAAAGACCAAAAAATTTTTCAATTTCTGCTTAAAAAAAAACATAAAATTTAACTTCTGCTTGTTGCGACCGCGGTTATTAGTTTTTAACTAAAACCTTTTATCCTTTTATTTTAATTTTGTGGAAAAGTAATATTCGGGTTGGTTATTTACATGTCAGGAAACTCTTTCTTCCTTAATGGGGTAGGGAAAAAATGAAATATTTCAAACTCTTACTGGGAAAACCCTTTTGTTTCCCGACTTTTTATTTTTTTTAAACCCAAAAACCCGAAAAATTTTACAGGGAAGGGTGCTGAAGATTTTCATTTTAAAAGTCTTTTAATTTTTTTAAAAAGTTTTCAGTGTTTCAGGGCCAGTAATCCTGGGGTTTAAATTGCAAATTTTTTTACACATTTTATTTAGATTTCCCCATATTAAAAAATTAAAATGGCCACAATTTTTTCCCATTAAATTAAAAATTTAAACATGTTTCTTAAATTTAAATTTTTAAAAACTAAATAAACACCGGGATTTATAATTTTTAAATTTATTGATTAAAGAAAATTTGATTTTAGTGAACCCTTTTCCCCCACCCCTTTAAAACCAGGGTTTTTTAAAGCCCTTTTACTCATGGAGATAACCAAATGACCCCAAAATCCTTCCTTGGGTTTTTTTTATAAATCCATCCCAATTTTGCAAACAGATTTTTTTGAATTTTTTTACCAAATCATCTTTTTAAAAATAAGTTTTCCTTTTTTATAATAAAAACAAAAGAACCAACACCCGCATTTGAACAAACCGTTTTTTTCCTTTTTAAAAGTCCCTGTGCCGTCGTCATTGGTGACCATTGCCCCCTTTCTTTTTTTTAATTTTTCTTTTCCAAATTTTTTCCTCTTTAACCCCCGGGGAAAACCTTTAAAAATAAGATTTAAAAAAAAAAAAAAAAAATTGACAGCGTTCATAAAAATAAGACCTTTTAAAACAAAAAAAAGGACTTTTGAAAAGATTTAATAATTTTTTTTTTTTATTGGTTATTTTCCCTTAAAAAATCAACAACAAACCAAAAACTTTTATCTAGTCAAGGTACAAAAATAATTTTTTATAGAAATAAAACATAAATAAATGAAATCCAATTTTACCTTCTTTTTGGTTTTTCTCTTTTGGGCAGAAAATTCAAGAAATAGCCCCAAATTTTGCCCCCTTTTTATAAAATTTCTACAAAATTTTCAAGACGTGAGGCCCCTGCCCCTGGAAGCGATTTTCTTTAGGTCCCCCCTGACTTTTTTCCTGATGCCCCCGTGTGCGGTTTTTTCAACGGTTTTTAGTTATAAAAAAAAATATTTTTACCCAAAAATTTTTTTTAAAAGGGTTTAAAAATGTTTGTTAGGGAGAAAAAAATCGATCGATTGGGTGATTACTTTCCTAAAAAAAACAAAAAATAAAAAATGTAAAAATTATTAACTTGTTTCTACACAGCCCCTTTTTGGGATTTGCTTATGGTATTTTTGGGCGGGTTTTCCAAGGGTTCTGGTATGTTTAAGGAAGGCGGTACCATTGACTCTAGGGTTACCTGGGCAAACATAAAATGTAAAGTACATTAATTCAAAATGTTATTTAAGCATTTTTTGTTTTTTGTTTTGGGTTTTAGTTCTTTTGTTAGGGAATAGTTTTAAATTTTTTACTTGCCAAGCATGACCCCAAAAACCAAAAAAGTACATGAAGGGGAAAGGGAAATATTTTTGGGCCAAAAGGGGGAGATAAAATTAAGGGGGATTTGGGAAGTTTTTTTCTTTGGCCTGAAAAAGGGTTTAAAAGGTGCATCTTCGATGATTGCATCAAAATGTTCAGTTATTGGAGACCTCTCAAAATTTCCCCCTGGGAAAAAAAAATTCCCTTATTTGGGGTAAAATTAATTTATTAGTTTTCTTCAGAAACATTAGCCAAAAAACTCCTTTAAAAAAAAAATTTGTCATTTTTTTTTGTGAATTTTAACATGTTTGCTTTTTGATTCATTTCACCCAAAACCCCGAAATACTAAAATGCTTTTGCATTTTGAAATTTAAAAATGCCCCCTGAAATATTTTTTTTCTTTAAAAAGCTGCCCGTTTTAATTTGGGTCATGTTTTGGTTAAAAACCCCAAAAAAAAAAGAAAACCCAAAAATTTCCCCCTCCATGTAGGTTTTTCAGAAAAATGTGCTCTTCATCCAAATCTGGGGTTCCTTCTTTTGTTTTTAGAAGTTGTAAAATTGTGGTTAATGGTTTTTGCCACATTTTTTGGGCCAGGCCCGGGACTACCAAAAACCACCCGGGGGCACTTTTTTATGATTTATTTTTTCTCTTCAAGTGTTGAGGACATTTTCAGTTTACACCAAAAAAACGTACTGGGGAAGTTTTGAAAATGCTTTGGATTCCCGGAAAAAGTTTTCAAAATAAAACTCAATTTTTCCAAAAAGATTTGACATACTAATTATGTAAATGCAGGACCACTACAATATAGCCTTTTTGCCCGAGAAACCCTTTGGGCGGTTTTTTTATTATATGGCTCAAACAAACCCTTGAAAAAATTGGGAAAATCCAACTTTTCAAAATGGTGTTGTCCGTTTTTAATTGGTAAATACCTGTTTAAAACCCGGTTTTTTCAAGACTCATTTTCAAAATGTGATTGATATGGAATGTAGAAGAACAAGTGAGGCATCACAAATGATCATCACAGGTCTCTTGTTTGTCCGATTACCAAACATCTTGTTGAGGTCTGTCTAAAAAGACTGCAGGAAGTACGTTACAGAGGCGGTGGTGTGGTCACATGTCACATATGTAGCAACTGGAAGTGGAGATGCTCCCCCAGTGGGATTTCTCACAACTAATTCATATAAATAATACGGACGCATGTTTGTACTTGGTTTCTGAATAATACTTCTAGTTGCATCTAGGTAAACAATGTCATCCTTGCATCTTCGGTAGAAGATGTTCAGTGTTTTAGGCAGAAATCATAGTTAATTCAAATGTATTTTGTTTCATCTACACACAAAAAGTAGCTCTAATGTGATTTGTTTTAGTTATTTATGAAATGTTTCTATACATATCTTTTAACTAGGTACTGATATTATAAAACATTTGAGCACAATGTTTTATTTTTTACACACCTGATGTTCCCTCTCAGTAGCATCTTTTAGATCCAATCCATCGCTCTCGAGCTCGAAAGATAGTGGAAACATAAACGACAGTAAACAGCAAGTTGACAAATACATGCAATGAACTGCAAAAAAAATAATACTTATGTTAGCTTGAAATACCAAAAATGTAAATTGTTTTTTTGGTAATACATATACCTCAATTTTCATCAAAATTGTGACTACTTTTTCAGAAGTAGTGGTAAATCCATCTTGGCCATCAGAAGGAGAATAGCGTGGGATGTCGACATCATTTTTACTCTGTGAAATGCAAGTTCAGGATCCTGTTTAATGCTCTTCAAAATCTTTAACCAACCATTAGAAGAATATTAGCATATTAATAATTGCTAATATTCAGTAGAAATCTCACCTATTGTACATGGTAATTACTTTATTATAATGTGATATAAAGATATTTAAGAACTTTGTGGAAATATTAACCTCTTGAAACATGTCTTTCTTAATTATTCAGATAAAAGGTACATATAATGTCAAAGAGACAAAAGGAAAAGAAAAAGACAATGAAACAATAAGAACGCTGCTATACCTTAAAGATCATTTCTTTGATAATAAAAGCATAATTTTTTTTCAACCCTTCCATCTTTTCAGGTAATTCTCCTCTCACACATGCTGACCTCGACTATCTGTACATTTCTACAGGCAGAATTATGTAAGAAAAACTTTTCTATGATTTACAAAGATTTAGCAGTCTATGTATATATTAAAATTTTGAAGACTGTCTGTAAACATGATTACCTCTGGACAAAATGGGAAAGCTTTGCACATGTTCTTCCTGTTTGTACATGTTGTGTATAAAAGGCTATTAGTTTTAAGGACAACTGTAAGAGTTTTGTTTCTGCCACTAGGGGGCGGTGACGTACTTGTTTTTCTTCCTCGGGTTTTTGTGTTCTGGAGCGATCGGCGGAGCTAGCAAACAGCTGAGCTTCTACTGTTTTCCTGTCCTCATGTTTCGTCCATGTGGGTGACTTTGCTAGTCTGGCAGAGATTCAGTCTGTCTTTGTTCGAGATGTGCCTTATTGTGATGCTCTGAGTGTTTAGTGGATGACAAAAGTAAGTATTGTCAGTCTGGACATGCATGTAGTGTTAAACTTGATGTGATTATCTGTGTATTCCTGTTTCCTCCTCAATAAGCAGCGTTTATCTGTCTAAATGTTTATGCTAGTTTATTAGTAAACCGACTCCATATTGTTAATGTGGTTTGCGTGTGCAGTGGCTGGCAGCTGCGGTGCCGCTGCAGGACGGTCCAGTTGCTGCTCTATGAGGGGAGGAAGAAGCAGGGTAGACGGTGCGCAGTTTGGGCAGCACCTGTGTAATATGCAGGAGTTAACCAGCAGGTGGTGCTGTTGAATCACCTAAGCTGCTGAACTTATAGATAGTGACTTTAAGGGGTTATTATGGTGTATAGCCCAGTTTGTATTTTTGTTTAAGTAAATATGTAAAGACTTGATGTTTAAATATATTGTTTATTGTTATTTTTACAGAACTGTACCAACGCTGAGTTCTCACAATAAAGTGCACAGCCAGTGGAGTCTGTTGCAAGAAGATAAACCATCTCTCACTCATTATTCCTGTGTCCTGACCGACGACGTATCTTGTTTCCTGCGTACCAACACACAAATTAGCGCCAAAGAATTCTCTCCTCTACATGTTGGTGCATCTTGGTACTTCCAAGTCCTTGCATACATCTTCCCAAAAACCTTCCCCTTTATGAACACTGTATGCCTGAAGATTGGTCCCAGGTACAAGGTACTTGGAGATAGAGGCACTGATGAGTCCTGCACTTATTCTAATGATCCTTGCCTTAAAAAATGGAAAGAATGACAAGAGGTTATATGAAAAATATGCCTTTATAATGCAGCAATATCATAGAGAGACTGATAAAAACTTTACTTTTAGGAGGTTTGCTAACTGAGGCACCTTCTCTTCTGCAGTTTCTCTTTGAATGGTCTTTAAACGCCATGCAGGATATCCTGAACCAGTCTCTGGATCGTTGTAATGTTCTTATAATTAAATACAAGCAGGCTGACTATTCCATACATATTTCTGAAGGCAATTATTTATGCTTCATGTTGCCGGGACCCTTTTATTTACATATCCATGTTTTGAAAATGTGTCCTCCAGATATGGAAACAGGGCAACAATCCCCTGTGCATAAATCACTCTGACGCTTTTAGGGGGGTGTCCTGATTTATGATCAAACAACGAGTCACTAAACTGGTGCTGGATAACATAATTAAAATGTTTCTTTATAGCTTGTGTGTTTGATTCTTACCCATGTGCTTCTGTCATCGCAGCTGTAAGGATGTTGATCATCTGTCTTCTGGTTGCATCCGTCAGACATCTGGTTCTTGCAGGAGAAGCTCACCACCAGACTTTGGTGTCAAGATTTTTTTAATCAACTAAAACGTCAAAGAAAGAAAATACTGCGCTGAAAACTTCTGAACCAGATGTAAGACTGGAAAAGTACATAACAAATGCCAAACTAAACTCTAACAACTTCTAGGATATTTAACAACAATATCCACTATTGCTTGTGCCTCATAATTTATGCTGCATGGCCTTTTAGGCTGACTTCCTTCAGCTGTGGCTTCTTCCGATGGATCACACATCGTGAAGTTCAGAATAAAAGTATCATCGGATGTGGCTGAAGATGAGGATGATGATAGAGCAGCAACTGTTCAAAAATAAAACATAGGCATGTTTAAGAGAACTTCCAAGATTCCATAGCAGTTTTAAATGAAATGTAAATACAGTTGTAAGTTCTCAGTGATTACCAGCTTCTTCACTGCTCAACGTGACCCAGAAGGTTCCAGGTGACTGCTTCACTATTTCTTCAAAAACATCACAGTCAACTTCTGTGTCAGACTGGTCATACTCCTTCAGATCTTGCTGTCTGTCTTCTGGTATGTTCAATTTTAGACACTGAAGTAAAAATAAAGAATATTTGGAAACCAACACATTTACTGCTGATGAGAAACAAAGTATGAACGATGTAGGAACCAAACTAATTTTACAAAACGGTAATAAGTAGAAGTCATTTTTTATCCATTTTAATGCACAGTAAAAATAAATATTTCATACAGGATGCATTTATTAAGCAGGTAAAATGTGTGATTGTTTAACCTCTGTGCTAACCTTCTCTCTAGAAGACATCAAATGTTAGGTCAGACTGTCTGACGTACTTCTGCTCCTCAACATACAAAACCTGCAGCAGCATGTCTGTTAAAATACGTGCAAACAACCATGACAACACATTAGGTTATGATGGCTGTTTCAATAAGGTGTGGCAATATGAACCTTATGATCATCAAGTCCATATGAATGCATGAAAGCTCCAGATTCCAGGATTCCTCCGTCCATTTTAAGGAAGACATCTTAAACTTGTTTTATGCAACAAGCAAAAATGAAAGGAAAATATAGCTGCATAAAACTATTATTTTTAAGGGCTATAGATTGGTCACAAGCTAAAATCATTTTGGAGGCGATTATATAGATTGTGCAACTTAATTTATTCAACCAGTTGAGAAGAAAGGGGCCTTCAGTGCTTCAGTGTTTTCAGAGCAGCAAAAACTGCCCCTAGTTGGATGGAGACAGCGCTGTCTTGGATTCATTTATGCCCAGAACACAGCCTCATTTTAGCTAATCGCTCTGCATATTTCAATATTTGTTCATGTTTGAAAGCTTTAGTGTTTATGGACTGGCCAATCACCTTAAAAACATGATATTGACTCCTGGCCAAATATTTTACAATGCATCAATATCATTGAGACTGATGAGAAACTTTTGAGAGATTTGCTATTTAATTAGCTGAACGAAAAACATACAAGGACATTTATAACAAACTTAAATATATTTGATATCAATGCTCTCTCCATAAAAATAAAACAGCCGTTTATACCAAATAATTTGCGGTATTAAAACAATAACAGAAGTTAGACTAATGTGAATAATATTGTTCTTTATGGTAACAGTTAGCAGGTCAGCGTTAACAACACGAAAGCCTCAGATAAAAATGGTGAAGCTAAAGATGACTTTACCTGAGAGGTAATTAGACTTATAACATGGTTGAAACTTTATGACAAATACTCTTCACAACCAGACACAAGCCGCTAGCTAACATTAACATGCTAACATGACCTAAAGTCTCCTTAAAGTCGTGACTATTTGACAACCAGTTCTACCGTTGAGAAATATGTTTTCTTCCCTCCGTCTTCAGAACAAAACGGAGCTCAAATGTTTTAGAAGACGACTTGTCTGGGTCTATCTGGCCTTTCACCATCAAACATCAGCAGTCTCTCCGTCAAGCCTGAGGAGAACAGAATGAAACAAGCAGAGAAAACGGTGGATTTTCTGCACCGCTAACAAGTCAACCACGGTACCAACCGCATCTGGAAGGGCGACACTTCCGCCTAATTTGATCAAATAGGAGTGAGAATATTGGGAAAATATGTTTAAACGATACGAAATAAAACAATAAAACGTTACTGTATTAAAATTATTATAAAAGACGTTATTATACGTATTATTAGATGTATTATAAACAGGTTTTATAACGCTTTGGCTTTTAGAACAACGGTGCCCTGCGTGTCATTTTAGTCTCCCTGCAGGCCTAAAGATTGTTTGTTCGGTCAAATCCTTTTCAACAAAAAACACTTTACAAGCGATCATCCTTTAAGCCCCATGGAGATCGTTTCATTCAGCAACCTGAAAACCAACTTTAGAACATTCTGCATTGTTCTGTTATCCAGCAGAAAATGATCAACTTTACTGATAGTGAAAGGATCATTCACCATTTATTTCAGCAGATGCAGAAATTCTATCAGTGTTTTGTCCTGAAAAGGAACAAAGTACTTCTTAAACCCGAGTGACGTGTTAAACAGGAACAGGCTGTGTTTCACTGATCAAACTTCATTCTGTATCAGTAACAGAAACATTCAAAGAAAAAGGAAGAGAGAATTTCAGCCAAAGGGGAAATGAAAAACCAGCTGAGTGAAGGAGGGTTTCTTTAGCTTTTACTTGTGTTTAACATTTAAACGACCGTCATTTGGCTATTTAGCAATTTGAATTTTTAATTACTTTTTTCAAATAAAAACAGAAAAACTTTCTCAGTCCTGAATTTTCCTAAAATCGTGTAAATGTTCATAAAAACCTTGAATTGATGTTTAGTGAGCTAAGGACAAATGAATGATGCCAACAGAGGCCAGGCTGCTGGCGTCCCCTCCTACGGTGGTGGACCGCTGACTATGAGTGATCTCCACAGTAATGATGTAGATGTGAAGTAATAAAAGATGCAGACTTGATTTGAATCAACTCTGAAACAGCCTCTTTTATGAGAAAACAAACTGGATAAAAACAGGAGCAAAAGTTTAAATCCATTCATAAAGTTTCTGCCACTTCGTCCTTTCTGAAGCTGCAGGTGTAATGTTCTGTTAGGCTCTAGGCCCACAAACCAAGGGGCACAAACAATTTCAGAAAATATTACCACCAAAGAAGAAATGAAGAGGAGGGGCTCCCAATCTTATAATCACACGCTCACATAAACCACAGAGGTTTCATAGCATTAGATCTAGTCTTCATGTTGTGTTGGTTTCCAGATGTTGATTCTGGGTGTTCAGGACACAGCTATTAATTTCTATCTTTGAACATTATTGTTGTTTTAGAAATGACTGACATGACACCAAACCTATACAGAGAGCACAGGAATCAGTGCTATAGATGCAAAAAGAAAGAAAGGAAAGCAGTGAATTCAGAAAATTAACACCTGATGAAAAACTGTTACTGGCCAGTTTGAAAGTATGTGTTAATTTGTTCACTAAAGTGATCCAGTGTCCATGAACATTTATTGAACAAGACCGAAAGTTCCCATCAGTTATTATTATTGGCCATCTCTTTCCCTTCATGAAGTTCAAGGGACAAAAAAAGAAAACTACCAAAAGAAACTGGAGACCTTAAAGTATGTTAGTCAGTTTTAGAACAGGGACAAGAACATTTCTCCCTATGAAAATATAACAAACCTGGAATCTGAAGAAGAAGCCAACTTACTGATCACAGATGTCAATACAGACACAGAATAACAAACTTCTAGGACTGAATCAGTGTTTTGAAGTAAGGTTTTGGTTTGGGAAACTGTCAAAACTAAACATGGACTCTGAACATTTTGTAACTTTTCAGATTTTTGTACCATGAACTAATACTCCTAAATACTTCTCCCAGTATTGTGATTTTTACAAGCAGATATTTTGTTCTTCAAACAAACATTAATCAGTTTTTCCTGCATTCTCCACCAACTTAAAGCTTTTTTAGACTCAAAGTTTGAGGACTGAAAGGTCTAATGCTACAGAATGTCCTCAGTAAAACAGTCCCTGACAAGATGTTGTCCAGCTCGGTTCTAAACTCTGGGTCGGACCTGTAGGTCCATGGCAGCTCAAGGACAGCTCCACATGTGTGTGCCGCTACTCTTCATTTAACCCAGATAACTTATTGAATGTAATATTAATTCTCTCTTTGCACAGCACTGTGGATCCTGTGCAGAAGCAGAAGAAAGTCTCCAGTTTTCTTTGGTCAATGCTTCTAACATACCTTAAAAGATAGTTAAGGGCTGTCTGCTCCTGTGGATTTAGACTTTCACTTGATGGTTTTATCGTTTGAGCCACTTTTTAGTTTTTTGCCCTCTTTGATTCGTAGAGTTCAATTATACTTTCTTTGGTGGTGAGTGATGGTACAGCTTTGTAAGAACAGGAGTGGAAACTGTCTATTACAGTTGAAGAAGAAGAACTTAATGCGCTATTGTTGAAAAGGAAGCCTGTAGATATTCTTTAGAAGGTAAACCGTGTGAGCCCATTCTTGAAAACAGGTCAAGTCTTCCTCAGCATCTTCATCCATTTAGCCTTGTAGAGCTTTGTCTGCTGCCACTCGCTCATGTGCTGAAAGGAACCTTCTGAAGGACATCAGCAGCAGCTCTTTGTCCACTGAATTGACTCCCTGACAGCAGGCAAGGATCAAAGCTGGAGACAGTTGGATTGGTTTAATGTTGTGGTCCAAGTATCCTTTCAACCAAACTCCTCCAACTGCTTGCCAGAGCTTTTCAGTGAAGTCTAGTTGAAGTCTGGGTTCTCGTTCATCCTCCACCTCACACAGCTCCAAGAAATGTTCCCAGAAAGCTGAGGACACTTCTCTCGACACACCGTCACTGTCAAAAGCTTTTTCACTTGTCATTTTCTGTCAGGCCATGGAGCTGAGCACCAGTTGGTTGTGTTTTGTGTAGAGTATAGTTCTCTTTCTCTCTCTCTCCACAGGGTATGACAGGCAGAAGCAGCTACACAGCTGTTCCTCATCACTTTATCTCCAAATGTAGCTGAGTCCTGTTTGGTTTCCAAAGCTGGAGCATCCATCCTACAAACCTTCAGAAGATCTTCTTTGCTGCTGTGGAACAGAACCATCGGCAGGTTCTGAAATGTTAGCTGTCTGTTCTCTTTAACCTGGAACACAGGAACAATGCTGCTCACACAAACCTGCTTCAACTAGTTGCTTTACTTGTACTACTCTGTTTACTGGCGGTGAGGAGTGTGACAGCGCATGCGCAATGCGAATCGACTATCTCTGCGCTCCATTAACCAGCCTGTGATCACGTGACGCCAAGTCGCTGATGTAAATTCATATTCTAATAGAAAATAAATCGTATTCACAAACTGTTAGAACATATTGCGGAAGGATCATTAGAAGATGGCGCCGACGATGGCAGCCTCGGAGCTTCGCTCTCTCCTTGTTTTTGTATTTTGTGTGTTTATATGTTTTTCGAGCCACAGTACTGTGGTCTCGGGCCACAATTCGGTGGTCTCATTCAGTAGAGAGGAACTTTTCAACATCAGAGAGTCCTCTCTTGGGATATTTTTACCATCTTTCATCAATCCGAGGTTCACAGAGCTTCTGGCAAGCGGAGCGGCGGCACTATACGGGATACTGCGCCGGAGGTGTCGGAGGGGAAAGCGGGCTGGCGCCCTGGTAAAGCTCCGCAAAAGAGGACTTCGTACACCACTGCCTTCAATACATCTGGCAAATGTCCGCTCTCTAAGCAACAAGATGGAGGAACTACTTCTTCTCACCGGTAAAAACTCGGACCTCCGCAGATCAGCGGTTCTCTGCTTCACCGAGACATGGCTGAGTGACAACATCCCGGACCCGCACTGCTGATACCGGACTTCCAGCTGTTCAGAGCGGATCGCAGCGCGGAGCTATGAGGGAAGAAGCGAGGAGGCGGAATCTGCTTTTATATAAACGAAGGTTGGAGCAGAGACATAAAAGTGCTGGGGAAAACATGTAGTCCGGATCTGGAGTCATTTTCCATAATCTGTAAACCGTTTTACTCACCGAGAGAGTTTTCCTCGTTCATAATAATCGGCTCATATTTTCCTCCGCATGGCTGCACTTCTGCCGCGGAAAAACATCTTGCTGAGCTGATTACAGACGTGGAGAAAAAACACCCTGACTCTTTCATCATAATACTGGGAGATTTTAACAGCGCAGATCTCTCTAATGAGCTCCCAAAATACAGACAGCATATTAAGTGTCCCACCAGAGACAAAAACACACTGGACCACTGTTACACAGCTTTTAAGGACTCATACCATGCTGTTACCAGGGCTGCTCTGGGTTTCTCGGATCATTGCCTTATCCACCTCATCCCAACTTACAGACAGAAACTAAGAGCTTCCAAACCCCGGTTTCACACTGTTAAAAAGTGGACTGAGGAATCGAAGCAGATGCTACAGGCCTGCTTTGAATGCACAGACTGGACTGTTTTTGAAACCTCAGCCACTGATTTAAACGAACTAACTGATGTGGTGACATCATACATCAGTTTCTGTGAGGACATGTGTGTGCAGACCAAGACCTTCTGCACCTTTGGGAACAACAAGCCATGGTTCACTCCACACCTCAGGAATCTGCGCAGGGACAAGGAAGAAGCTCACAGCAGTGGAGATTGGGCGCGGTACAGGCAGGCCAGGAACAGACTAACAAAGGAGATCAAGGCAGCCAAGAGAAGCTACAGTGAGAAGCTGAAAAACAGCCTTTCTACTGGTGACACTTCGGCTGTATGGACTGGTCTGAGAAACCTGACTGCCTACAGAAGCCCCACCACCCTTCCTGAACAAAGTCCTCGCCTGGCCAACCGTCTGAATGGCTTCTACTGCAGACATGACAAGAAGCCATTCACACCTCAAACCAACTCCTCCACATCCCATTCAGGAACACGTTCGACCAGCAAAGCAACCAACCCCCTACCTTCAGATCCTCTGCCTGCACTAAAGATCTCTGAGGATGATGTAAACAGGCTCTTTCAGCGCATGAAAACAAAGAAAGCTGGAGGACCTGATAACGTCTCCCCATCATGCCTGAAAGCCTGTTCCCATCAACTCGCTCCAATCTTCACCCGGATCTTCAACAAGTCACTGGAGAAGTGTGAGGTCCCCTCCTGCTTCAAACGATCCACCATCATCCCAATGCCCAAGAAACCCACCATCCTAGGATTAAATGACTACAGGCCTGTAGCCCTGACGTCTGTGGTCATGAAATCCTTTGAGCGGCTGGTGTTGAAGCACCTGAAAGACATCACAGGCCCTCTACTGGACGCCCTGCAGTTTGCTTACCGAGCAAACAGGTCGTCAGATGATGCTGTTAACTTAGGTCTACACTTCATCCTGCAACACCTCGACCGCCCAGGGACCTACGCCAGGATCCTGTTTGTAGACTTCAGCTCGGCCTTTAACACCATCATACCAGACATCCTCCACCAGAAGCTCACTCAGCTCAACGTCCCAGCCTCCACCTGTCAGTGGATCAACAGCTTCCTGACGGACCGACAGCAGCAGGTGAGACTGGGGAGCATCTTCTCCCGAACCAGATCAATAAGTACTGGTGCCCCCCAGGGGTGTGTTCTATCCCCACTCCTCTTCTCCCTGTACACAAATGACTGCACCTCAGCAGACTCGTCCGTGAAACTCCTGAAGTTTGCAGACGACACCACTGTCATTGGACTGATCCAGGACGGTGATGAGTCTGTATACAGGCAGGAGGTGGATCGGCTGGTCCACTGGTGTAGTCAGAACTGCCTGGAACTAAACCCACTCAAGACTGTGGAAATGGTGGTGGACTTTCGGAAAACACCACCTCCATACACCCCCCTCACCATCCTCAACAACACCGTGTCGGCTGTGGATCACTTCAGGTTCTTAGGAACCACCATCTCTGAGGACCTGAGATGGTCTTCACACATAGACACTGTTCGGAAGAAGGCCCAGCAGAGACTGTTCTTCCTGAGGCAACTCAAGAAGTACAACCTTCCACAGGAGCTGCTGGTCATCTTCTACACTGCCATCATTCAGTCTGTCCTGTCTTCATCCATCTCCGTGTGGTTCGGTTCATCCACAAAACAGGACAGGTCCAGACTGCAACGAACAATCAGGACTGCAGAGAGAATCATCAGGGCTGACCTTCCCTCCATCCAGGACTTATACAGGTCAAGGGTCAGGAAAAGAGCTGCTAAAATCTCTGCAGACCCCACACACCCTGCACACAAACTGTTGAGGGTTTTACCTTCAGGCCGCCGCTACAGAGCGCTGTTCACAAAAACCAGCCGCCACAGAGACAGTTTCTTCCCCCAGGCTGTTTCTCTGTTGAACATTTAATAAAATACAAAACAACAGCATACAGATGTTGCAAATGCACCTTTTTATTTATTTATATATGTGTATATTGTACATTGTAAATATGTATATTCTGTAGTGCAAAAACAAAACCAAAGAGCAAAGTGTACCGGAGTCAAATTCCTTGTTTGTATGTACAAACTTGGCAATAAAGCTGATTCTGATTCTGATATTGTATTCATAAACAATAAACCACAACTGTAAACTTGAGCTTTGTATTTGTAATTTCTTGAAGCTGTAACATTTTATTCTGTATTCGTATTGAGAAAATTCCTCTTTTGGATTTTACTTATACACAACTATTGACTAATATGCACACATTTCTGTCTTTACACACCTTGTTTTTGACAGCGTTCTTACCCCACACCTTTCCTTCACCAGATCAGGATGGAGCTGCATCTTCTGTACAGCAGCAGATAAAACAAACACATCCATATCTAGCATGATGAGTATCAAGTTCCCAGAGTTCAATTGATCTGAGAATGAAAGAACTGAATCCAGGATAAATGAGCCCAAAGCTCCTGGATCTCTGCAACAGAACCTTCTCATTGTGTTCTGTCCAAGAAACAAACCCAGATACAAAGGGCCAGCTTGCTTTATCAAGACAGATCTTTCCATTGGAGCTGCAACAGCTGCAGACTTTACATTTGTTAGTTTGCTTCTTATGTTAAAAACTAATAATTTTTACGTGTCCTGTCAGGACAGAAGTGGAAAACCTCTCAGAGTTCTGGATCTTTGATACTTTAAGTTCTGACCTGACTGAAGGTGATGACAAAGATCCACAAACGTTTCCCAAGTCACCAGATGAAGAGAGTGAACTGAACTAAGGCAGCTGCTTCACTGAAGGCCTTTCTTGCTGCTTTGTCACATGTAGCAACAGGACTGGAACCACATTCTTAGATTGATCCAGAACAATAAGATCACACAAGTCCACCAATGATTTGTGTTTGGCACTATGGGCCTTTATTGACAGTTTCCAGATAGGAAATGGGCAGAGAGAGAAGAGGGGAAGACATGCAGCAAAGGTCTCAGGGTCGGGAATCAAACCCAGGGCGGCTGCGACGAGAACTATAGCCTCTGTATGTGGGGCGCCCGCTCTACCGCTACACCACGCCCCATAAATGTTTTCTGAAGCTCCAAAAACAAAAGATCTAATCGTGTAAAAACCACATTAATAAAAACTAAAATAAAACCTTGAAACTTTATCCACCAGGAGAATTTAGCTTTGAAAACTTTTAAAAACCTGCATGTCGACAGCAAAGAATGTGATTAATTACAACCAAACAACAAAAACACAAAGTCCAAAAATCAAACGAGCCAAACAGAATCAAAACCACAAAACACAGAAGAGGCCAGGAGACCACGTTAAAGCAAAATTAACTTTTTATTTTGAAATTCAGTTAACAAATTTAATTTGCGTGTTACAGATGCAACCCTGCTTTTTGTGCTGGAGCTCGGCCCAGGAGGGTCCCGGCCCAGTTTAACCCCTGCTGACAATGGTGGGTGTTTGGAGGACCCAAATGCATCTAAGGAGGCAGAGGTGGAGTAAAAAATAAAGTTATTCATTAACTCAGACAAAAACTTACAAAAACAAACAACTAAATCAAGAAAAAACATGAAGTCCAAACAAATCTAAGGATGGAGATCAGGAACGTGGAGGAAAGCTGACGGAGCAGAACTGAGAAGAACCAGCAGTGATTTTAGAACCAGAGGAGGACATACAGTGGTGCGATAAAGTGTTAACCCCCTTCCTGATTTCTTCGTTTTTAAATCCTTCATTTAAAAACTACATTTTGTGTTTACTTGTGTTTTCTTTGACTAATATTTAAATTTGTTGGATGATCTGAAACACTTAAGTGGGACAAACATGCAAAAAAATATGAAAACAGAATAAACAGTTTTTCACCCCACTGAACACTGAGGAGAACTGATCAGTGGATCAAGATGAGACCAATCAGCAGAGAGGAAGAGAACAGAGACGATGAAATATAAGAAACGACAGAACAGGAGCTAAACGGGCGCAGCGCTGCTGGTTTAGGGGTTGAAGCTGTGACCCATGAATGGAGGCCTTAGTCCTCGACGCAGGGATCCAATCCTGGCCCCGGTCACGTTTTCTACACACCTGGATCCCCACTATTTCCACTATTTCCTGTCTGCTTACTATCAAAAATGATAAAATAAAGGCTGCAAAAACATTAAAAAAAGAACAGGAGCTAAACACAGAGCCCAGAAACTAATAACCAGAACACAACCAGATATAAGACTCAAAACCAGCAGGAGACTGGGAAAATCAGAACCAGCAAGAAAAATCAGAACCAGAACCAACACAGAACAGGAAGAACCAGACTCACCAAAATAAAACAAGAAACTACTAATAAGAAAGTCAGAACCTGAAGACGACTCTAAATGCAAGAAACTTAAACAGAATAAATAAAGTCCAACACACGGCGCTGATTATATATTTATACTGCTGTTAATGAGAGGAAAGGTCGTGACCTCTCCAACATTCATTCATAAAACACATCACTGCAGTAGAGATACTGGGTCAGAGGTTTGATATATTTTAGATTATTTGATCTGTTTCTCTTTAATTTATTTTTAATAATTAGACCAGCATGTCTGTCAATAAAGTTATCTATACTCATCATCAGTTATTTAAACAAGAATTCACTGATTCACCACAGAGTGAACTCTATATTATAAACCACAGAACTTCAAACCAAAATATTTCATCTGCAGAACCAGAAATCAGGAACTAAAACTACATGTTGACACATTTTAACCTCATTTACAGAGAAGATCTACAGTTTGGATCATTGTCAGAACCTCTTTGTTAATTCATTAAGAATTTAAACTCTCTTATTTCCATCAGTTAATTGAATATAATGACAAGTATCTGGGATCATAAATCACCACCATCATCACTATTATTTTATTATTAGTAACAGTTGCTGCTAAAATAAATCTTATGAAAAACAATTGAAGCAAGCTGGACCTTTTTTCTGAGACGACACCAACTTTGGGTTTCTTCCCAGCTCTACAGCTCCTTTCAGGATGGCTTCCTGGGGTCTAAGAGGACACAGAACTTTATACTGAGGTCCAAACTGATCAGTGATGTGCTGACGTAGTATCTGGCTCTCAGCAAAGCCCCCCACTAACACAATGGACCCAATGTTGAGACCTTTCTGTAATTCTTCTCTGAGCCTCTCGGTGATGTCCTGCAGACTCTCCTCAAAGAAAGATCTCAGTTTCTTTCTGGAGATTCTGATGACTCCTTCATCCCAGGAAGCTCCTTCCACCGAGTCAAAGAACGTTTTAATCTCTTTCTTTTTCTGAGCCTGTTCTCTCAGGTTATCTGGGCAGCTGATCTGAACATCTTCATCCACCTGTTTGAGACGGATAAAATCATACATCATTTTCTGAGCCTCATTGGGGAAGTTTTCTTCATATTCTTTCCAGACTCCATCAGAGAAAATTTTTCTCAGGAACTGTTTGAACTTTCTGTCCACAGTTCGTCCTCCTAGATAGTAATAAAACTCCTGATGCAGCTTCTTCAAGGTTCCTCCTTCCAGGACTTCAAGAACAGTGAAGTCAACAGTTTCATCTTTTGACAAACAGGAAGAGAATAAAACAGAATAAAGGAGAAATGTCAGAAAACAACTTATTGCACATTCAAACTCACATTCAGCAACATGAATCAAAAAGATGACATCAATCCACATTTATTGGTTCTCTTGGTGTTTGAACACAAAGATTTTAAAACTCGTATCTTGATAAACATTTGAATAACCGTGTGTAACAGTTACCTCCACAGTCCACAACAAGGTACCGTTTTCCGTCTCTGTTTTGGGTCTCCAGCAGGACTTTGGTTTCTTCTGGTTCCTTCTCAAAGTGTACTGCCACCTGACCTCCTGGTGGATCTGAACAAACACAGAAACCTCACTGAGCGCTTCTATGAAAAACGTTCAATGGTTGCTTCAGGCTCAGCTGGAGGTTTTTAGGCCGGTTCATTTATCACCGTCTCTGCCTCCATAGTTTGTGATGCTGGAAATCTCTGGAGAAGTTTCCAGATCAGTGATGACCCCGTGTCAAAGCAGCTCCCTCAGACCATCTTAGAAGGTCACCAGCAGCAATAAAAATGGACAGTGAGTCTTTTCTGTCTGAGAGACGCGTCTTTGACAGATATTAGAGTAGAACTGATGCTGAAGGTGTCATGATTCAGTGTTAGAGGTGGAGATGTTACGTCTGGTGATGAAGCCCTGAGGCCTGAGTCCAGCAAAGTGGACGTGTCCACATGAAGCCTGTTGAGGCCTGATCTTCAGGATGGAAACAAAGACAAACAAGGCCTCGTTTCTCTGATATCACAGGATGGCCTCAGTGAGTGACAGGAGTTGCTGAAGAAGCAACTGTTCATAGACTTTAAGTAGGTCAATATTTTGATCAAGAGACTTGATTGATTTACCTCCTTCAGGATAGATTTATTTCATCTGGCTCTACACTACATCATCTGGAGGTTCTGACATATCTTCATCATCATGTTTACAGATCCTCTGGTATGTCGACCAAATGTAGCTTCACAGTCGGGGGTTAAACTGAGCTGCATCATGGGAAACATCTGAAGCGATTCACATTTTTCCTGCTTTCAGTTCTAAATAATTGAAACAACAGAACCTGAAAGGTTGATATGTTTGCTGAAACGTAGAAGCCTGAGAGTTCGTAGTGAGGTTTTCATACAAGCAGAACCTGCCTGTGAACACTCAGCGCTCTGAGAGTCCGGCGTTCACCAGGGAGGCAGGACGTGGTCTCAGCGTGTCGCTCTGTAGAGCTGCAGATAGAAGTTACAGTAGCTGGAGGAGGGTGAGGATGGAGCTGGTTTCTGCTGCAGCAGAGTTAAGCTGCTTCTGCTAGAAAATAAAACTGGAAGGATCTATATTCAGGTTGTCTGGTTAAAAGACTAAAGGCTCATCCCTGAGTTCAAGTTTTTATCTTTAAAAAACGACGGATTGAAACAGATAATTTATTGTTATTTAGTTTTTTAAATTCAGAAAGAGGAAACAGAAACAGTAAAGTTAAACAGTTGAAGAGAAATAAAGAATTAAAAATAAATACAATATGTTCTAAGGATCAAGACTCTATCTTTGAAAGCCGTCTAGATCAGTTTTTACCGAGGCTTTTAGAAGATGTTATTAACCAGAGTCCTCAGCAGATGGACAGTATCTGGAGATCATGTCTCTAAGACCTCAGTGATCCATCAACCTTCAACTGATCGTCTTCTGGATGCCAAGTTTTCAGCTAATGGCTCTTTGGAGCTAAAATAGGTTCTGTATCAAACTGTTATGTTTGGTATTTTATCAGAAGCAGGTTATTGATGATCACTGATGAACATTTCAAGTTTAGGGGCTTTTTCTGCTGGTCAGAGTTAAGCTTAAGAAACAAAGATAAATTCCTCTGAAATGGTCAGATAATGGAGTGAAGGAGAGTAAAAACCACCAAAGTCTAAAACCTGGAGCAAACCTGGAGATCTACTGATCAAGACCACTTTAAAATAAAGTCTGGCCTTAAGGAGGTGGTTTAAATCTTAGCAGAGAACTATAGTTTGAACACATCTGCTCTGCTTTACAGGAGGTCTCAGTGATTTTTAGAGGTTTCCAGCCATGCTTCATGATGATGATGGTTCCTCTCACACAGCTGGTTTTACATGAACTCACATATTCAGAGTGAGAAAGCCTGAAGTGTCCTTTAACAACCTGATAACCAGCTCCATGTTATCAATGAGAGAAGGTCTGTGAGTCAGTTTCTATCTGAGCTGCATTGGCTCCTTCAGACATGAACTCACCACCTCTACTCTCAACAACAAGCCACTGCTGCTGCCTGCTTCTCTCAGCTCGGGGTTTTCTCATCAAGTTCCCTGTTTGTAATATCAGCGAATCATCAGTTTACTAACTTCTGTTGGTCGTCATGTTTCAGACTGAATCCAAACTCAACATTCAGCCACATTGTTTTATTCAGTGTCCAAACCCAGGTCTGATTACCGTCAGACCTTTAGAACCAGGATACCAGGTAAACAGAACCTGTCTGACAACATGAAGTAGGCTAAAAGACCCAAGAGACCAAGACACCATCTATGATCTAAAGAACTACATGAACAGATGAGGAGAAAGTCACTGACATCGGTCTATGAAGGGTTACGAAGCCATTTCTAAGGAGTTAGGACCTCAGTGAACAGAGAGAGAGACATTATCCACACATGGAGAAAACATGGAACAGTGGAGAACCTTCTCAGGAGTGGCCGTCCTACCAAGAGAGCTCCAAGAGAGCATCGACGACTCATCCAGGAGGTCACAGAAGAACCCAGAATAAACATCTAAAGCTCTGCCAGTTAAGGTCAGAGTTCATGATTCAACAACAAGAAAGAGAAACTGGAACAAAATGGCCTCCATGGGAGAGTTTCAGGGTCAGAACCACTGCTGCCCAAAGAACACAAGGCCCGTCTTGTTGATCCAAAGATTTCTGGGAAAGTCTTTGATGGACTCAAGAGAACCTGAATCAAACCAGCTAGTCAGCCTCTGAATGGTTTAAAAAGAGTGGCCTAGTCAAAGTCTGGACTGGAATCTGTTGAAGATGCCGTGACAGAACCTCTAACATCAACTCATGCTGGAAAACACTCCAACGTGGCTGAATTAAAATGATTCTGGGCCAAAATTCCTCCTCAGTGATTTAAAAGGTTTATTCCCAGATAAAAAGGTGTTTGCATCACGGTTGGAACAACCAGTTATTGGGTTTAGGAGGAAATACTTCTTTACTTAGAGTCAGGTTGGTCTGGAGAGCATTATTTATATTATTTTAGTAAGAAATGAAATCATTATTTGTATTTACTCAGGTTATCTTTGAAGGATTCAAATGTTTGAAACATTTAAGAACAAAAATGCAACAAAAACTTCAACATTTACATGAGTTTTCTGTATCGACAGGATTAGTTAAACGGATCACCTAAAGAATCCATTGATATGTTGAACTGGTCCTATAATATAGACCAGAACTTGTTAGATGGTGAATGTTTGTCAGACAGACTTTATAGATCCACACAGTACCATTACAGCTGGTACCAGCACCTGTTGGTCCTGGAGATGGATCCTGTGGGTCTCTGCTGTGGTTCTGTGTGAAGAAACCATCAGATGGAAGCTTCAAACACCAGGTCAAAGCTGCTTCTGGTTCCAGAGCCAACATCAGTTTGTCTTTAGTGTCTTCTGTTACAAGACCAGCCTGGAAGAGAAATGAAAAGTCTGAATCTTCTGAACATCTCAGAGCTGCTGTCCTCTTTAAAAACATGATGTTACCTGAATAGCAGCTTCTACCATGAACCCTTCATGTGAATCATTCCAGAAGACAGGAACAGTCAACACCCAGGTGAAGTCAGAGGCTGTGAACTTTCCTCCTGCTGGATGAACGTTGATGGTTTTCAGAGCATCGTCCTTCAGGAATCCCAGAACTACTTTAAAAGCAACCAGGGCCTCCATATAGTATTTGTTGTTGTTTACTGCTCTGATTCTCTCCCTCCAGTCGTCCTGGAAACAGGTTTGAGTTTGTTAGTTTGTATCCAAACTCAGGTCAGTTTGTCAGGTTTACTGGTGGTAAACTACTGTAGTCTTAAAACCAGTCCAAACAGAAACTGGTATTTTTTCCTCTGAGCTTCTCTGTCTGAGTGACGGATTTAAAGATGAAGTAACAGATTTTACTGGTTTGAAAAACTAACCAGAGCTGGATTCTCTGTGTATTTTCTTTGATTTAAAATACTAAAGTCTTTAGTTGTAGATGTCTTTATGGTTCAGTTTGAGGTCAGAGGTCAAATTTATCTATGAAGCTCATTTTCAAAGGAAGTTCCTGCTTTTCCAAACTGTCGTCCACAGGGTGAAAGAAACACAGCAAAGAAGTGGGTCTTCAGCAAAGATTGAACATTTTCCAGGGTCTGAGCACCTCTGATATGGAGAGGCAGAACGTTCCATCATTTAGATGCAGCAACCAAGAATAATCCAAAAGGTTAAAGGTCATATAAGCACCGGTTCCTAGTTCAATGATGTGACCTGCCTGTTTTGATGCCAGATGCAGTCCTGATTTAATACAATCAATTAAACAACTAAGATCCATCTCCAGGTCTCCTTTCTGTAGAGCAAATGTAGACAACCAGCTTCTTCATGCCTGAAATGCCAAGACAGGAAATAAATCCTAAAATGTAGAAGCAGTGACCAAAACATTATGACCACCTCTTGTTTCTCATTTAGAGGCTGGGACTTCCAGCAGCAGCTGAGATGTTGACCTCAGAGCTCCGACCAGAACATGATGTTGCAATAAATCTTATTTCTTCATGTTTGTTTCTTGAAAACATTTGCTGCACATTATATCCCAACACCAACCAGAGGACATTGTCAGTTAGATGCCAGAGACGTGAAGGAAACGTGGAGGTTTGGTCATTTTTGACTTGATCTGGAGAGTTTATCAGCAGCCACACCTTACCAGCTGCACAGGTCCCCATCACCATGATGCTTCAATGAGATGATGAGGACATTATTTTCCTCCACAAAGTTATTACTGATGCCTGAGCTTTGCTCTTGGAGTTGTTCTCCAAACTACACTGAATGTGAAATGAGACAAACGAATGAAGATAGAAATCCTCCATGAGTTCTCATGTTCATGAAGATGTGGTCAGTAAGCAGAGATGAAACATCAACAACTATAAGCTGTAAAAACTGCAGCAGCTCAACAGGATCAGTCCTGGTCCAGAAGCTCATATGGATAAAACCTGTTTTAAAACCTGAACGAGGCTTCGAGGGAAGGAAGGAGGCTTCGAGGGAAGGAACGAGGCTTCGGGGAGGAACGAGGCTTCGAGGGAGGAACGAGGCTTCGAGGGGAGGAACGAGGCTTCGAGGGAAGGAACGAGGCTTCGAGGGAGGAACGAGGCTTCGAGGGAAGAACGAGGCTTCGAGGGAGAACGAGGCTTCGAGGAGGAACGAGGCTTCGAGGGAGGAACGAGGCTTCGAGGGAAGGAACGAGGCTTCGAGGGAAGGAACGAGGCTTGAAAAACGAGGCTTCGAGAGGAACGAGGCTGGGGAGGAACGAGGGTCGAGGGAGGAACGAGGCTTCGAGGAAGGAACGAGGCTTCGAGGGAGGAACGAGGCTTCGAGGGAGGAACGAGGCTTCGAGGGGAGGAACGAGGCTTCGAGGAGGAACGAGGCTTCGAGGGGAGGAACGAGGCTTCGAGGGGAGGAACGAGGCTTCGGGGAAGGGAAGGAACGAGGCTTCGAGGGGAGGAACGAGGCTTCAAGGGAAGGAACGAGGCTTCGAGGGAGGAACGAGGCTTCGAGGGAAGGAACGAGGCTTCAAGGGAAGGAAGGAGGCTGAACTACAAGGACCCAGCAGAGTTTCTGCTCCAGCAGGGAATCAGAGGGAGACACTGAGGCTAATGTTGGATTTCTAAGCTAAAGGAAACAGTTTAATTCAGAAAACTTTACATAGAGCTTTATGTCTCTGACTTTATGAAGAAAGACACATTTTCTCACATAAGGTTTCATCTGGACTCATTAAAGGAGCTTCAATCTGACAGGAAACTCCTTTATAAAGTAACAACAAAATAAAAGAAAATGTTTTAGTTTCTATATATTATATTCCTGTTGTTCCAGATGTAGTTTATCTATGGAGAGAAGTTGTGTTTATAAATGAGGATCCATGCCTGTGAGGCTCGCTGGTGAAAACTGGACAAATACCTGGAATATTTCTTTCATTCTGAAGCTGCACATTAATAAAACGACGCCTCTAGTAATGACTCAGGTTGTTGTCATAGGATTTATTTCTGTTTTCATGCCTCCAGGCTCTTCCTGCCACGTCTCTCTGCTTCAGTCAGCCTCATTCAGCCCACCTGTGTCTTGCCTTTTGTCTCTCTGGTTCACCTGAGTGCAGCACTACATAATCTCTCCCTGGTCTCTGCCTCCCTGCCAGATTATGGACCGTCTGGTACCAGCAGCAGTCCAGAGGTTCTTCCTGCTCTCGTTTGTCTCCTTGTGATCGGCCTAGTTCATACCCTGGATTATCTCCTCCTTGTCTGTGACGGATCTCTGCTGGAGAAGAACTGATGCTGTTTTGAAGGCAAGGGGGGGTCACACCAGATATTGATTTGATGTAGATTTCTCTTTTGTTCATTCACTGCATTTTTTTAAAGATGAAAATAAAAAATTAACGCGTCCATTTTGAAATCATTCTTTGTTTACAGCATTTTTTCACACCTGCCTAAAACTTTTGCACAGTACAAAGACAGACTTCACTGAACTGCAGGAAAATAAAGTAATAAAGTAATAAACCTGCCGACGTTAGCAGAACCAGGAAGTTAAAAAACACAACGCTCAAATGGCGACAAATGACCAAGAGAACAAGATAAAAAGACAAGAAAATCAGTTGTTTACTAGAAAAAGGAAAAGTTGTCTAGAAACTGTCTGGATATTGTGGAAACAAATGAGATGATCACTATGCTGGTTCTGCTCTGGAGATCTCTGCTCCCTGATTCAGCTCCATGTTCACCTCTGATGAAGAAGGAGAAAATAGAGCCGACGTTCTGAGCTACAAGATGACATCATGAGTCTGAAGCTGAAAGATTGAAGAAAGTCCTGAAAACCTGCTGCAATGATCAGAAGAAACGCTGACACCATCGAGGATCTCAAGGAGGCTTCAGAAGTCTGATTCAGAGACGTCCAAGATACTAAAAATGATGCTGCAGCCGTTAAAGATTCCAGTGATGATCACCAGAAGGTCATAACGGCCTTAGAAGACAAGGTGAAGGAGATGAGAAGGTGGGACCTTCATCTGTATGAGCTGCCTGAACAGGAAGGAGAATCTGCCAGATCATGGCTCCAGACGTTGGAGAAGATCCATGTTTCTACATTGATGTGAGCCACTGAACTGGGAGGAAAGAAAGCAGCAAGAATCCACCAGTGATCAGATTCATCTCAAGATCAACCAAAGATCTAGTCTGGAAATCTGCAAAGAGCTCCGAGTTCCTCAGAACCAGAAAGTTCAAATGTGGTGAAGATCTAACCACCAAAGATGAAGAGCTGAACAACAAATTATGGCCTCATATTGATGAGGAACGCAGACAGGAGAAGAAAGTCTTCTTCATGGAGCCAGGACCTTCACTGATGGAAGGAAATCAGAGGAATAAGGAACTTCCTCGTCTTCTGACACTTTTTCTTTATCTCTGATTTATGCAGTTTTTCAGTAGTTCAATTAAAATGCAGGAAACATTTTTATCATTTCAGGTTTAGTGACAATTTCCTGGTTTGCTCTGAGCTTCTGACACGTTCCCAAGGTGATGAAAATCATTTTCTACATTCACCAACCTTCAGTCTTGAAGTGAGTTTATTGATCTATTGATCGTTCTGTCTTGATCACTTTATTGGTTGAATGTAAGGAGTATTCATGATCAGCTACAGAGAAAGGCAGCTTTTTATTTTCTACAACAAACACTTGCTGTGGCTTCAGACTTTAGCTTCTAGAAACTAAAATATGAAATACAAAAATAAATCAATATTTTATGAGAAATGGACCCAAAATAATATGAATTATGTGTCCAACTAGTGAATGAAATCTTCTGACGTCTACTGAGTTTTTGAGGACTTTAGATGTTCTAGTATCTGAGAGAGAATCCAGTCCAGGTTCTGATGTGGTTCTAGTTGGTTCTGTTAGGCTGCTACAAAACAGAAATGGACCAAATATATACAGGCAGCACTGAATAAACATATTCTCATTAATGGCATTAATATCTTGGATAAAATGTAATAAATTTCTTAGGTTTATGATTGATTGTCCAATAACTCCTCGTTGTCAGTTTTATTAGAATAGTAACTTTATGAATATTAACGGGTCGTTGATCTGGACTTATAATAACAAGGATTTAGTCACCAACAAGGTCAAGAAAGTTCACTTTAAAATAATTCATTGAATTTATCCAACAAACCAGTTTATTAAACATATAGAAATGACTTGGATGAATCTTGTTCTTTCTGTGAAACAGAAACAATTTCACATCTTTTTATGATCGTATTTATGTTTCCTTTTTCTGGACTGAAACTGAAACCTTATTTCAACTAAATTATGGCATTAATATTAAATTATAATATTAGGATGTTATTATTTAATGATATAAAAGACTGGACCACAACTCATTCTTTTATTTTAGACATTTTGACTCTAATTAGTTCATTTTATATTCATAACAGTAAATTGTCTAAAATAAAACCCAAAACACCTCAATTCAAGGCTGAGCTGAAAACCTACTTTGGATCTTTGAAAAGTTGAACAAATCTGAAAACAACATCAGACTGCAGCTGTAGATAGACGATCTTCTCTAAAACTAGGAGCAAAAAGCTGCTTTGGAAAGAACAGAAAGGTCAAAGTTCAGCTTTTTAAAGCTGTTGTACAGAAACCAGTTCAAAACCAGTCAGAGTGCAGCAAGAAATGAAAGAGGTGTTCATTAGGTTTGCTATATAGGGACCCACAGAGTTAAAACCTGTTTCATGACTGCAGGAGGAAAGCTGTGAAGGAGGCAGAGTGCAGCTTTAAACTATCTCAGATAATTCAGATGGAGACACAGTTTCAACCTGAGAAGACAGGTGAGTTCATAGAGGACACAGCAGGACCAAGGAGGAAGAAGATCTGATGATCTTTACTTTACTTACTAGGTCACGGATTCTCCTCTTGAAGTCTTCAAAGAAATAATGTTTCTCAGCTTCTTCTCCTCTCATCTTCTTGTACGCTGTTTTAGCTTCATAACCAAACTTCAGGAATTCTTCATCTTCATCAAACAGGATGCAGGTTGGAGTCTTTGGGGTGTCCAGTCCCAGTTCTTCACCCCATCTCTTTAACTGGGTCCCACCTCCTTCCTCTCTGGGTCTGACATTGAAGGCGTAGCCACTGTATCCTGAACCAAAGTCTATGGCTATGATAAAAGATTCAGCTCCAGCTGGTTGGAGAAGAGAAGAAAGTTAGAATCTGAACAAAGAGCCGTTACTGTTTTTACAAGAACAAGTTTTTACTGAAATAAAACCACAAACACAAATATATGTTTCTATAAGTTTATCATTTTAACTCTGCGACTGAAAAACTAACCTGAAACAGTAAAGTTTAGTAATTTAATATTTAATTTTTCCACAGATTCTACTGGTCCAGCTGCCCTGTGATGGACTGGTGACCTGTCCAGGCTGGACCCCACCTCTCACCCAATGGTTCTAGGCACCAGCCCCCTCCATGCCATCCTGAACGGATAGGTGGGTATGGACAATAGATGGATGAAAGGATGGATACTGGTACTCCTAAATATTCAATCATTTCATATAATACCAGGAAATACCTTTTGTTTCACAGCATCTATTATGAATAATGTTTCTATTCTTTATTACATCATTTTCTTCAGTATTAAAGATTATATTTCTGTAGCATGTTTCCTCATTCTAACCTTCATATTAATAACTCAGAATAAAGACCAACTCCCCTGGTTTTATTAAAGATATCATGAATAAAATGTGACCTTTATTTACAGTACTGACCTTTGACATTGAGCAGCACTTGTTTCTCAGCCAGGATTTCATCTGACCTCCTCTTGTAGACGGTGCAGGTGTAGATGTCTGTGTCTCTGTCTGTGGGGTTCTTCAGGGTCAAACTGAAGTCTCCAGATTTTAGTTTTTCCTTCATCTTTGTTCTGTCTTTATACAGCCTGTGTTGACCCCTGTAATTACTGTGGACCATCCTACCAGTGCTGTTTCTCCACTTTACTGTGACTCCTTCAGGCAGACGGACTGTAGTTTTAAAGGGCAGCAGAACAGACTCCACTCCTGGATCCACCTCCACCTTGTAGACTGAGAAACAAACAGATCAGCTGCACTGACAGCAGTAGAACTGATGATGTTGATGTTCACAGTCATGGTCCTCAGTAATATTCCAGGAGAAGACCACCTCTTCACAACGTGTCACTCAGGGTTTTGTGACCATGCAGATGCAGAATGCAGCTGACAGAGCTGCATGTGATCAAACCTTCATTTCAACACAGAAGAAAAGACTCACTATCATCCAGATGTTTATTCATGAAGAGAAATCCCTCCAATCTGTTCTACTTCTTAACTAACAGATGATGAACCACATTACTGCTTTGTGTTGTTCTACAATTCCATTAAATGTATTTTATTTTTATAAATGTAACAAAAAATGAAATGTGAAAAAGTAAAGGGGTGTAAATACTTTAGCAAGAAACTATATCTGTTTTAGCTTTGATAAACTGAGGTGAAACTGAGTGTTGCTAAGAGGAAGGACTCCATCTTCACGACACAAGATGGATGAATGGGTGGGTTGTTGGAGTACTACAGTAGTACTACAGCAGTACTCCAGCAGTACTACAGCAGTACTACAGCAGTACTACAGCAGTACTACAGCAGTACTACAGCAGTACTACAGCAGTACTACTGTAGTACTACAGCAGTACCACAGCAGTACTACAGTACTTTCCATTATAAACTTGGTCATTCTTTGTATTCTCAGTCACCACTAAGGTATATTGGGGTTAATCTGGGTTCAGTTTCTGATCATAGAAACAATGAAAACTGAGCATGTTGGGGGATCCATCCCATAATAGTAAAATGATGACTATGAAACCATGGCAACCCTGAAGCTTCCTCCACCTTTCTGCTTCAGCTCATGGTTCACTGTCTGAAATGGTCTCAATGTGTCTAATGAAAACTGTTAAAACCTCAGCATGTCAGACATCAGCATCGATACGGTTGTAAAAGGAACTTACCTGACATGAAATAATGTCTGAAATGAAATAAAAGGCCTCCAGAAACAGCAAGAAGAACCAGCAGAACCAGCAGAACCAGGAGAACTTTGGCCCAAGCTGGAAATATTTCTATGGAGAAACATAAAGACCAGTTAGATCTTAGACTCTTAATTGCAGAATTAAGTTAAAATATCTCAGACTTTTCTTTAAATTACTTTTGCTAATTTCATTTTCCTGGAAATTTGCCACTTTGGAGAAATTACAAATATAAGTAAATGTTTTAGTAATACTTTCAATAGTTTTTTATAATCATCATGTCAGTCCCATCACTATCAACAGATGTTTTAGTTTTGCTTTTTCTCACCATAGTTTGAATTTTATTTTCACTTCTATCTCCTAGAAACATTGAGTGTAAAGTTCTGCTGCCGCGCTGCACATTTCCACCTCTTTTATCATTTGTCTTAATGGAAGAAACCAGGTCTGGTTCTAGATTTACAAAAAAGGAATTAAAATTATTTACCATTTATTTTTTTCAGTCAATCTTGTTTCTCCCTTAAAAATTATTTTTCAGGACGATGATTTTATTGAGGTCTTACAATAATGTTCAATATTTCCATGTTTTTTCATATCACCACTTTCTCTCTCAACTTTAAATTGTAGTAACCTTTCTTGGCTTGTCGTATTAACGTTGTTAACTTGTTTTTATACATCTTGTATTTCATTTCTTTAGATTTAGTTGGAAATCTAACAAAATCTCTATATAACTTATTTTCTTCTTACAGTATTTTAACAGTCCCTTGGTCAGCCAGGGTTTTACAATGCCATTTTTATTTTTGTGACACTAATATCAGGCAGTTCTTATCATATAATGATTTATATACTTGTAAAAATGTTTCATAAACCACATTCACATCCTTCACATATTCCCACTGTGGGGATCTGAAGGACAACTGCAGCCTGCTGAGATAAGGATGAACCATGGAGAAAAACTGACACAGAAAGAGACTTC
>JAHHUM010002422.1:30180-244369 GCA_036173005.1 Crenichthys baileyi
ATCATTACAGTCAGGTGATCAGGCATGTCAAAACAATAAACATACAAGGATACGATAATAAAATAAATGCTGTGGGAATATAATAAGCAGAATAATATAATAACTAAAGGAAAGAATAACAAAAATTAAACAAATTGAGATATTCCTAATATTTACTTAGGGGTCTTCCATAAGTTTAACTTACTCCACCATCTTGAATAGTTTCACTGTGGTCTGTTTTTTTCATGTTTTGATAATTAAAAGTCAAATGACCATCTAAAATAAGCGTCATGTAAACAAACGATGGACTACTGTAACAGTTATGCTACCTGTAGCTATTAGCTAAACATGCCAAATTAGCAGAGTGTGCCGGCAATGTTGGTCTGCGTTTACCCCGGCCTTACCTCAGCGTAATTTATGTGGCCTAGCAACTGTGACAGCATAAATCAGAGAACTGTGAAGCTGTAAAAATGTAGCCTGAAGGTTAATCCCGCTCCACAGTAAATAACTGCAAATAGTTTTTGTTTACCCCTTTACACATTCCTGATAGTTTATAATCCTATTTTTTTATGTTCTTGTTTTACTATCTTTTAATATTATTCTCTAAATGTTAAAATAACTTTTGCGTTCACAGAATATAACTGTAAATAAAATATATTAATGACAAATACCCTTTGCTTAATTTATTTGTAAAACTTTAACATATTAAATTTCTGGACAAAGTTTACATCAATTTATCTGTAGAGCATAATAATATTGATAATAATAATAATAATAATAATAATAATAAATAAACCAAATGTTAACCATTAAATATAATCTGACTTTACTTGTATGGTGCGGTATCATATTCTTGATTTTGGCACTGATAGCGCGCCATAGCTGTGTGACACAAAAAATTTACTTTTGGAACTGAAATTTAATTATAGAGCTGATAGTGAAAATAGTCAATATTAGTTTTTAATACAACGAAATACATTTTCAAAGCAAATGAATTCAGCTTCAATTTAGTGAAATTTATTTTCCAACTAATGCATTTAATTTCAAATTACACATATATAAATTCAGGGCAAATGTTTCTGCCCATAGTCACGAATATACACTTACCCCGCTCCTAAATCTCACATTTTCTTCACTAAACCCCCATCATCGTCCAGCTTATTACAAGCCTGTGTGTGGTCAGTATTTTCCAGAAATATATTAGTGATGATGTACAGGGCCCATGTGATAAGACTACCAGCAATGATTATTTCCAAAAAAGCTTGGGCCCCCGATGGGAGGATGCTGTATTATCTACGTGCTGATACATAACTGAAAAAAGAAAGCTAATAAGATAAGAAACAATAGACAGAAATTAAACTTAAAACCGATTCCTTGTCATGCGCAACGTGCCACAGAAATATTACCAGCCAATAAGTAAATTAAACTAGCTCTATTAAAAGATTGGTCTTTGTCAGGAAAATCATGTTTATCAATGACTTCATTACTGGATATATTCTTGATGTTGTTTTTAACAGAAACATGAAAATCATGAGTCAACGCCTCCAAATTACAATTTTCTATGTGAGAGCAGGGAGCATAGGAGAGGAGGAGGGGTGGCCACCTTGTTTGATGATTCAGTAAAGTGTAAAACAGTGTCCCTGGGCAAATGTGAGTCAGGAATTTCTGGCTGTTCAGTTAAAGGGCCCTGCTTGAGGCATGTTTATGAATGTTTACAGGCACTCCGAAATCCAAAGGAAACTTTTTCAATGACTTTACTGAGCTTCTATCTATGATGTGTTGATTACAACTATTTAATCTTCAACATCCATGTTGACAACCTTCAAGACAAAGGTGGCAAAATAATGTTGATTTGATATGTGAAGACTTATCAAAGTGCCTAAGATGTAATATTTCACCTTCCCCCTCAGTTTGCTTGTTGAGCAACTTAGATGATGTCACCATAGAGACAAATTCAGTTCACATGGTTTTCACTGCCTTATGAATTTCTAAGAAAACTATCCTCATTAATTGGAAAAATAAAAAAATTCTTAATATTAACCAGTACAGAAACCTTCTGTTGGATTATACAAGTCTTGAGACAGCCTCTGCCTCCTCATCAGATCAATCTCACTGGGCTCCTTCAATCGGCTCCATCACCTAGTGGGGGTGGGGCACCTTTGGCCTCGTCCTGTGGGGCATTGTGGCGGATGCAGGGGTGTGTCTGGGTTTGGGGCATTTGGGGTGTCCTGGGGCTGGGGTCACTGGGGGGTCTGGCGCTGGGGGCTGTGGCCCCAACCGGGGTGGGGCTTTGGTGACTCTCGGGGGCGGGCATCTGGTGGCTGCATGCGATGCTTTTGGGGAGCCTATGCTAGTGGACATAGGTTACTGGCCTGGTGGCCGGGCTGCTCTTGGGCGGGTCTGGGATAGGCTTGGGGGCCCTAGGTTCCTGGGGTGTGTCGCCCCTGGGCTGGGGTCCTGGCTGGGCCGGGGGGCTTGGGTCTGGACAGGTATGTCCAGACCCAAGCCCCCCGGGCCGGCACATGCTCTGGCACATGCTCTGGCACATGCTCTGGCACCCAGCACTGGCCCGGGGGTTTCAGTACATCGGTGGGCGTAGGGGCCTCCTAAACTGGGGGGTAGATACCATCTTATTGCAGGTGCTCTCTCCTTCTAAGAGTGCACTCTGCTGGCAAGGCGGAGGATCTGTGGGAGGGGGTGGGGCGGAGTCAACCTGGCCCCCCACTTTCGCAGGGGGCTTTGTTTTTGGAGGGCTGGTGGGGGCGCATTTGCATGGTGTGGGCTTTGTGCGTGGCTTTTGCTTTGGGTGCTCATTGCTGTATTCTGTCCTCCACTGTTTGGCGTGCTGTGGTATTGGGGCGGTGGTCCTGTGCATGGCGGCTCTGGCCTCCTTGTGTGGGTGCTGCAGGGCGGGCGTTGCTGGGCTCGGTGGTTGCATCGGGCTTCTTGGCCTTATACTGAGGTGGGGTTTGCTTGTCTGCTGGGTGGTTCCTAGTGGGTGGTGTGTGCTTGTGGTTGGTGGTCTTCACTGTGCCCCTACCGATGTATGGCATTGGCTTGGGGGGAACTGCAGCTTGGCTGGCTTGGAATTGTTGGTTCTGCGTCTCAGGGGTGTGGCCTCTTTGCTGTGCTTGCTGTGGCCTTTCTGTGCTGCCCTTCTGCTTGCTGGGCTGGCGTCTTTCCTTTGGGCACAGTGGTGGGTGCACCATGGGGGTGGTGCATAGCAGGGTATTCTTGACTGCCTGGCTGGCCCTGGGGGTCTCAGTTCGTTTGTCTGTGGGGCGTGCATGTGCTTATGCTGGCCTGGAGCTTGCATTTGGGTGGGCCTGCCGTTTTGGGTTGGGTGTTTCTTGTTGGCAGCTTCGGTGTTGGTGTGGGACGTGTTTTGTTGCCCCGCTTGCCTGGTTGTGGCTGCGGTCCAGTCCCAGGCATCAGGGACTGGGCGTTCTGTTGGCTCTGGCCCGTGGGTTTGGGGGTGGTTGGACATGTTGGTCATGTGCCCTCCTTTGTGTGGCGTATTCTGGTTGTGCTGGGCCGGCTGGTCTGCTCTTTTTTCTGTAGTTGGGACGCACTCTTGGTCATTGCTGCACGCACTTCCGGCTGGCTCCTTTTTGTTGGGGGTCGGCGGCTCCTTCAGGCGGGGCTACTGGATGTTGGGGCTGGGGATCGTGGTTTGAGGGTTTGGATGGTTACGGGGTTCCTTTTAAATGCACACTACAACAACACGTATCAACACCACATTTGAGCGGACGGAGGTAGGCTTGGGGTCTTTTCACACCCCCGGTTGCTGTTTGCCATCTGGGGTCCTAGGCCGGTAGAGGGAGTGGGCCTTCGGGTCGGGATCTAGGCTGGGGTTGGGATCTTAGGGGTTGTCTGGTGCTGGCTTTTTGGCCCTCTCGGGGTCGTTTGGATTGCCTTGGATCTTGGTACCTGGCTTTGGTGCCCAGTCCGTCGGTTGGGGGGGCGCTGGGCTCTGACGAGGGGGTCTTGGCCGGGTGGTGTGCAGTGTTGATTGAGATGTGGCTTCGCTTTGGTGGAGGGGCTGGCCAGCCTGCTTGGTGCGGTGAGGTGTGCTGTGCGGGAGGGTGGGTGTCCGGCATCCTCGGGCACCTCCGGGGTTTAGGTGTGGGGTTGGCGGGGTGCCCGGTCCTTGGCGTGCTGTGGTGGCCTTCCTCCAATGCTTCCTTCTGTGGCTCTTGCCCCTGGCCGGGCGCAGGGCTACGGTTGGTGGTCGGGTGGGTGGGGCGGTGGAGCATGTCTTGTGCTTGCACTGGGGTGGCTGGTGGGATGTGCCTGGCCTGGAGCGGTTGGCCTGCCCGGTCCAGTTATCCAGCTGGTGCATGTTTCCCTCCCACAGACCGATGGGCTGTGGCTGCTGGCGCTAGCCGAATGGTTGGGCGGGCTTGGCAGTTGTGTCTGGCTCTTGTGTCTGGGGGGGATCAAGGCGGTGGGCTAGAGGGTGGCGTGGGGGGCTGCAGCGTGTGGGGTGGTGGGGTTGTGTCCTGTTCTTGAATGTGGGGTCACCGGCATCTGGATCGGCTGAGCGTCGATGGTAGAGCTGAGCTGGATAATGTTTCTACCCGGCCATTGTTGCAGTGGCAGTGATGTGGTGTGGCTTGCCGCTGGCCGGGGACCTCATGCTGGGTGAGTTTGTCCCGTCTTGGTGTGGGGTTGGGGGTTCCATTGTGAGTTCGGTGCTCGACGGTGTCTGCCCTGTTGCGCCTGTGGGCTGGGGCTGGGGTGGCGTTGCGCGGGGCCCTTCCTTGCTGTCGCACTGCGCTGTGTGGTGGGGGCGGGACATGACGGGGGTATTTGGAGCGGGGCTGTCTGCGGAGCTTGCGCTGTGTGTGTGCTTCTTTGTCGGCTTTTCGGGGATGAAGCATGTGCTGTGGGGGGTTGGGGGGGGGGGTGGATTCATGGGCATGTGTTCGACAGAGGGCATGTGTTCGACATCTGTGTCCTGGTTGGGGGTGGCCCGGTGGGAGGATTCATGTCGGGGTTCATTTGGGAAGGGGGGCTCATGGGGTTGGGATTGGAATTAATTGGGAATTCATCCCTCTCCCGGATCAGCTTAGGGCCCCCATCAAATGTGAGGCTATTCCCTCCCTGCCGCACTACCTGCCGGCGGTTGGTGTCTCTGCCTGCCGGTGTACTTGTGGTTATCGGCATCCGGGGCTGGATGCTTTGGTGTGTGCTGGCTCACCGCTTGCCAGGGCCTGGATCCCTGGGCTCTGTCGGGCCTCTGCTTGGGAAGTGATATGTCCAGGGTTCTCGGGTCTCTGGACCTTTTTGGGCATAGATGGCTGCCAGCAGGGCCCGTGGGCTCGTCGCTGCAGCTCCCTGGGGCTTCTGCACTGTGGCTGCTGGGTGGTTCCCCTGGGACTCTCCCCTACCTCCCCTACTCTTCTCTGGGTGGGGGGGTGGGGGGTTGCGTAGTCCTGCCGGTGGTTCTCCTGAGGTTCCTGTGCTCTGCGGGGCCTTTGGCTGTCTCTGGCTTGGATCTCCTCCGTATCTGTCCCAGGTCCAGTGGGGCAGGTCTGTGGGGTTCCTCACTATCACTATTGTATATTTTTAGGGAGAAACCTTGCATACAAAAGCGCGCTGTTTCTCCAGGTGTAGAAGCAAGCAGGATGTTATCTTATATTCTTTTCATCCTTCTTTCTTTCCTTCATTCTTTTCTCCATCTCTCCCCTTTTTCTTTCTATGTTTCTTTTTATAAATATCAAGCAGAGCTGTAAATGATCCACTTGTGAAAGTAAATCTGTTGGGCTTTTTCTTGGCACCCAGACAATAATTTTGAGCGCTACTCTGCCGGACAGGACACGGTGAAAAAATAAATAAATAAATGTTGATTTGGCTCAACACGTAACACAGCCAACACACAAAAGGGGAGAAGGTTTTGATTTATTCATCAGTAAGGGTTTGAACATTTCCAAACACTTTGTAACTGATATTGCCCTATCTGACCACGTCTGACCACGTTATTTTTCAAAGCATCATTTCCATTGACTCAGTTCTTTTTTTTAGGACAGTGCAGCTGAAACCTTTAACCAAATTTACTCTTCCATTTCCACTTTATCCTGTAACTTAGTAGACGAGCGGGTAAATAACGTCCATTTTACAATTTCAGACATCAATGATTCCATTGCACCCATTAGGTGAAGGTTGTCTCTGGTAAGAAGAAATCTTTGTGGAGCAATGCTCTACTAGTACGAAGTGAAACAAGGGAGGCTCAAAAACCCAAACAGAGGTGGTGAAAGACTGGACTCCAGGTTCAATGTGACATCTATAAAGAAAGTTGTCACAGAGATAACTTTCAACTGAAGAATGCAAGGGAGTCTTTCTTTTCTGAAATCATCAAAAAAAACTTAATAAAACTCGTGCCAGGTTTTCTATGGTTGACAGGTTAACAAACCTTCCTGTGTCTGTAGCATCTGAACTCCTCTCTACCAGGGCCTGAAATTAATTTGCTAACTTCTTTACTGAGAAAATTCAGAAGATTAGAGGGGTAGTCCATACATCAATATCAAGTCCAGCAACACGTTTTGACAATATTACACAATTCTACCAAATCAACTATAAAAACTTAGAAGAAATTATCCATTAAATAAGCTCCTCCTCCTGCTGTCTCGTATTTTACCAACAGCTTTCTTTAAGAAAGTTTTGCCTGTTATGGAGTCTGATTTGATTCAAATAATAAAGTCATTCATTTTGTCAGGTGTTTTCCTCCCAGCCTTAAAAACAGCAATTATCTAACTACTGTTACAAAGTATAATCTTGACCAGTTGCTGTTGCAAAATTATATCTCAAATCTCCCATATATCAGTAAGGTTATTGAAAAAGCTAACAGTTCAACAGTTAAATACTTCCTTAACAATCACCAGCAGCTTTGAGGTCTTCCAGTCAGGTTTCTGTGCTCATCACAGTACCCTGACTGCCCTTGTCAAGGCGTTCAGTGACATCTGCAGAAATGCAGACTGTGGAAGAACCATTGCTGGTATTATTGGACCTGAGCCTAGTATTCGAAACTGTTGATCACAGTGTAAAAGAGACACTGGAATACTGGGTTGGTCCTTCTGGTACAGCACATGGCTAGTTTGAGTCTTACTTGAAGGACAGGGACTTTTTTGTGTGAATAGGAAACTTTACATCAGAGCCATTTTATTCAATATCTACATGGTCCTCCTAGCTCAGATCATAATAAACAACAAGATAAGTTACCATAAATACACTACCATAAATGCACAGATGATACACAGTTCTACATTACATTACATTACGTTGGGTAGTTGCATAGAACAAACCAATGAAAGGATGTGACATTATTTTCTTCAGTTGAATAAAAACAAAACTGAAAAAATTATTTTTCCTCCTTTGTGATGCTTTGCCAGGCCTTTACTGCAACTGTCTTCAGTTGTTGCTTGTTTGTGGGTCTTTCTGCCTTAAGTTTTGTCTTGAGCAAGTGAAATGCATGCTTGATTGGGTTGGGATCTGGTGATTGACTTGGCCATTGCAGAATATTCCACTTCTTTGCTTTAATAAACTCCTGGGATGCTTTTGCAGTATATTTTGGATAATTGTCCATCTGTACTGTGAAGCGCCGTCCAATCAATTTTGATGTATTTGGCTGAATCTGAGCAGAAAGTATATCCCTATACACTTCAGAATTCATCCGGCTGCTTCTGTCTTTTGTCACATCATCAATAAACACAAGTGAGCCAGTGCCATTGGAAGCCATGCATGCCCATGCCATCATACTGCTTCCACCATTTTTTACAAAAGATGTTGTGTGCTTTGGATCATGAGCTGTTCCAATTCTTCTCCAAACTTTCTTCTTCCCATCATTCTGGTACAGGTTGATCTTAGTCTCATCTGTCCAAATAATGCTGTTCCAGAACTGGGCTGGCTTCTTCAGGTGTTTTTTGGTAAAGTCAATTCTGGACTTTCTATTTTTGAGGCTGATCAATGGTTTGCACCTTGTGGTGAATCCTTTGTATTTACTGTCATGAAGTCTTCTCTTTATCGTTGACTTAGATACTGGTACACCTACTTCCTGGAGAGTGTTCTTCACTTGAGTGGATGTTGTGAAGGGGTTTTTCTTCACCATGGAAAGGATTCTGCCATCATCCACCGCTCTTGTATTCCATGGACGTCCAGGCCTTTTTGAGTTCCCAAGCACACTATTTTTTTCAGAATGTGCAAAACTGTTGATTTGGCCACTCCTAACATTTCTGCTTTCTCTCTGATGGATTTCTTCTTTTTTTTAGCCTCAGAATGGTCTGTTTCACCTCCATTGAGAGCACCTTTGACTGCATGTTGTGTGTTCACAGCAACAGCTTCCAAATGCAAAAGCCACACCTGGAATCAACTCCAGACCTTTTAACTGCTTAATTGATAATAGGTTAGCGAAGAGGCTATGCGGCCTTGTTATTTTTTTGCAGCCTTCTGAGTCAATTGTCCAATTACTTTTGATCCCTTGAGCTGTACTTCCTAAACCCTTGCCCCAATTTGGATGTGAATACTCTCAAATTACAGCTGAGAGTCTGCACTTAAACCCATATTGATTATATAATTGTATCCAGAATATGTTTTCGTAAACATCTAAAATAACAAAACTTGTGTCACTGTCCAAATATTTCTGGGCCTAACTGTACCTGGCCCGAGAACTATTTAGTGCTCTGTGTGTCAATTTGTGCTCTAAGGCCCATTGTCTCAGGTCATCTTAAAAGCTGCTGTTCACCTCAGCATCATTTGCCTCCTTTCCTGAGTCAATGGATGAATAGTCCACACCAGTGTCAAAGTCAAAACTATCTAAAGTCCCTATAACAATGTCACTGGTAAAACTAAATGCGGTCTAAGGCACAATGTTACTGATACAACTACAACTCTGACTCCCAGGCACACTGTTGCAATTATAATCAGTGCCTCGATGTTCATCCTTGCTGCCAGAATAACAAAGAAGTAGACTGAGGTCTCTTTTATGTTTTCGTCATTCCCTCATTCTCAAAGTCATCTGTAAACAGATGACAACAAATAAACAATGACTACATTAACTTAGACTCACATCTGTTTACAGATGTGAGTCTAAGTTAATGTAGTCATTGTTTATTTGACTGAGCCATGTGCAAAGGGGAGGAGGATAAAGTCACAACACCTACCTTATTAAAGTGGTTATGGGTAGGACACCAAATTCCACATCCAAAATTAAGAGGACACCACACACCTGGCAGAAAGACATAACTGGTTTATAAACAAAACTAAACCACTGGCCTGTCTTATAAACATTAATAAATGTTAACCTATGGTCTTTAAAGACTGCTGCTGAACTTAATTTGAAGCATGCTAGTTAAAATTAGGTCATCAGGCATAACATTCACAAAGGATCAGAACAATACAAGCTCTGTAAATGTCAGTCAGTCAGTCAGTCATTTTCTATACCGTTTCTTCCATAGTGGGTCACGGAGAAGCTGGTGCCTATCTCCAGCAATCTTATGGGAGAGAGGCAGGGTACACCCTGGACAGGTCGCCAGTCCATCACAGGGCAACACTCAAACAACCATGCACACGCTCGGTAAATTTTTACCCTCTAATTCAAAAGACTTGAAATAGGCATAACTGGTTATTAAGAGTTCTATTTTATCCCTACTGAGCGGTGCTTCAAGCACTCAATGGTCACTCTTGCACATGCGCAGGTCAAGAATTAATAACAACAATGTCACCTGTGACCTACCGGTGACTCAAGTGAGTCAATAAAGTCACATGTCACTGGAAGCTCAGTCCCTTTTCACCTTCTTGCGCGTAGGTTGTTGAAGGTGTACCCCACTGCTTCACTTTGCTTCTCTTAAGGTACATTCCGACCGAATGCGAAGGACGGTCGCTAACGGCACGATTAGTGTGAAGCAAAACCCGCAATGGATGCGAAGCACTTGATGTGAACGATGCGAGCGGCGTGAAGCGAAATTGGAAAAATCTGAACTTTTCTGTCAATTCGCGTCGCGTCTGGCGAAATATCAGGCGAGCGACAGCACGCGAATGACGCGACAGGAGCGAGTGATTTACATGTTAACCCTATGTAGAGGGGCATTCAGAAGCAAAGGATGCAAAGGACGTGATTAGGGCAAATAGAGCGATGCGAAACCTGTGATGGATGCAAAGCAAATTTCGCTGGAGTTGAAAAATCTGAACTTTTCTGTCAATTTGCGTCAAGTTTCTAGCCCTCTTTTCAGCACAAAAGTTTTCATAAAAGTATGAAACTCACAGGAGTTGCTCAAGGTACATCTATTTTACATCTATTTTAATTTTTAGATGCATTTGTCAGCGAACCTTATTTCTAGGTCGCCGAACAGCCGTTATTACATAATTATTCAATACGCTACCATGCTACATTCTGTCATTATATCAGCTCTTGCCTGGTGTATTTTGGCGTTCCTCGTCCATATGTTTAGGCACAAAAATGTAATTATAAGTGACTGTCATCCAGATGCTGCTCCTCGAGTAGGTGTTGGTCCTCTCCAAGAGCACCATGATCGTGTGCTGTCTCAGCCAACAAGAGTGGCATTCACTGGATGAAATCAGAATTCTGGGGTTCCAAAGCGAATTGTACAATTCTACTTATTTTTCTTAATGGCAGAAAGCAAACAATTTCACCGGTACACAATGCCACCTACTGTACACGAGTGTGTAACTTCATAGCCACAGTAAAAATGTAGAAACAAGCTTTTTGAATTTAATAATAATAATAATTTTCTTAATTGAATAATAAAACTGAAAATAAAAAAAAAATGTAAATGGAAGTTAAAATATAATAAAAAATAACATACTCAATAAATAAATATTAAATTATGTTTAATTTGAAATAATTTATATTAATGTCAGGAAAATAAAATAATAAATCTACACCTGTCTTGGATGTCTTTATGACCTCCAAAAGTCTGACGTTCAAACTTTGAACTGCCTATTGAGGTATAAGAGGGGTCAAGAGGTTTGCACGTCATGGAAGCATCCAGAATTGGTCTTGGACCGATGGACTCAATATTGACATGATCTGCACGTACATTAGACGTCTGTTTAGTGGGAACTTGTCTTTACTTTGCTTTACTTTTATTTTTTTGTGCTCCCTTTATCATGCCACTGCAATGTACTTTTTTATGTTTTTTACACTGCAAAATTTGTTTCAACATGTAAAGCACTTTGAATTGTCTTGTTGCTGAAATGTGCTATACAGATAGACTTGCTTTGCCTTACGCTGCCAAGAGTACCAATACCTGCTTTAATCACTGGCTAGCAAATTAGCTAGCAAACTGATTTGACCTGAACCCCACAGAGAATCTATTGGCTCTTGTCCAAAGGAAGATTAGAGACAGCAGAGCCTAAAATGCATAAGAGGTGAACGCTGCTATCAAAGCAACCTTCCTGAACAGCTCAGCAGAACCACAGGCTGACTGCCTCCATGCCAGACGTCATTGATGCAGTAATTCATGCAAAAGGAGCCCCCAACCAAGATCTGAGTTCATTTACTGTTTAGTAGATGAACACACTTTCAGTAGGCCCACATTTCTTTATTAAACTCGTTGTTTATAGGTCTCTCAATTTTGGGTTTTCATTAGCTGTAAGCAAAATCATCAAAATTAACAAAAATAAACGTTTATATAAAATATGACCAAATCTTCTGTCTAGTTTTTACTGGCAATTTTGTTTTTCTTTTTTGTCAGATTGATTTAAACAATTACACATGTTACCTGTTTGATTCAGCATTTGTATACACTCACCGGCCACTTTATTAAGTACACCTCTCCAACTGCTCGTTAACGCAAATTTTTAATCAGCCAATCACATGGCAGCAACTCAATGCATTTAGGCATGTAGACATGGTCAAGACGATCTGCTGCAGTTCAAACCGAGCATCAGAATGGGGAAGAAAGGTGATTTAAGTGACTTTGAACGTGGCATGGTTGTTGGTACCAGACGGGCTGATCTGAGTATTTCAGAAACTGCTGATCTACTGGGATTTTCACACACTACCATCTCTAGGGTTAACAGAGAATGATCCGAAAAAGAGAAAATATTCAGTGAGTGGCAGTTCTGTGGGCACAAATGCCTTGTTGATGCCAGAGGTCAGAGGAGAATGAACAGACTGGTTGGAGATGATAGAAAGGCAACAGTTACTCAAATAACCACTCGTTACAACCAAGGCATGCAGAAGAGCATTTCTGAACACACAACATGTCAAACCTTGAGGCGGATGGGCTACAGCAGCAGAAGACCACACCGGGTGCCACTCCTAGCAGCTAAGAACAGGAAACTGAGGCTACATTTCACACAGGCTCACCAAAATTGGACAATAGCAGATTGGAAAAACGTTGCCTGGTCTTATGAGTCTCATTTCTGCTGCAACATTCGGATGGTAGGGTCAGAGTTTGGTGTCAACAACATGAAAGCATGGATCCATCCTGCCTTGCATCAACAGTTCAGGCTGGTGGTGGTGGTGTAATGGTGTGGGGGATATTTTCTTGGCACACTTTTGGCCCCTTAGTACCAATTGAGCATCGTGTCAATGCCACAGCCTACCTGAGTATTGTTGCTGACCATGTCCATCTCTTTATGACCACAGTGTAGCCATCTTCTTCCAGCAGGATAACTCACCATGTCATAAAGCACGAATCATCTCAGACTGGTTTCTTGAACATGACAATGAGTTCACTGTACTCAAGTGGCCTCCACAGTCACCAGATGTCAATCCAATAGAGCACCTCTGGGATGTGGTGGAACGGGAGATTCACATCATGGATGTGCAGACGACAAATCTGCAGCATCTGTGTGATGCTATCATTTCAATATGGACCAAACTCTCTGAGGAATGTTTCCAGTACCTTGTTGAATTTATGCCACGAAGGATTAAGGCAGTTCTGAAGGTAAAAGGGAGTCCAACCCGGTACTAGCAAGGTGTACCTAATAAAGTGGACAGTGAGTGTAGCTTCTACCAACATTTAGCTGCTTTTCTAAGAAATGTGTGTGCCACTTTAGCCTTTCTGTTACATTTATTACCCGCGGGCAGACATGATGTCAACATATGATTGATTTACTGAACTTTTATTTTTGTGAAATCTTGAAAAGACTGCTTACTCCAACCACCATGAGCTGTTAGCCTCCTGTAGTTACTGGACGGATGGAAATGATGATGAATCCTCTATTTAAACAGACTTTTAATATCCAGTATGTCACAATGACGGCGTCTGAGACTAACTTTCCATGCGTGGGTTTGACTGGATGAGGTTCAGGGAGAGTTAAGAAAGCACAGATCATTCCCCTTAGATCTGGAACCAATTCAGAACAATGTAGCACCCAGCCATCTGCATATGTGTCTCTGCTCTCCCTTGAACATTTGAGAAAAAGATATTACCTATGAATTTTACATGAACACAGCCAGATGTGTCCAGCCACATTCAGCTTTTAGATTAATCACTTACCCGACTTACGAAAATGCTTCCTGTTGTTAATTTGTTAGTTTTTCGATTTCCATTTTTCTTTCAAAGCTGCTGCAACAATACCTATCTATCTATTTATCTATCTATCGATCGCTCGATTGATCGATCTATATTGTTTTAATACATTAAGGAGATGATAATGGATGGATGTCTTTAGACGATTTTAGGGGCTTTTTAAGATGTTTGCTCAGTTGATTTTTGAAGTTCCTTAATTATTGCTTAATACAGAACAAATTCTAGTTTGGGCTCAAAATAACAAAATGTTGCTATTTAGAAATCAAGATGTTTCCAAGCATCTTGAAAGCTTGGTGCCTGTTGTCCTTCAGTTTCATTTACCTCGGAACTGAAGATGTGGGAGACGTAAAACATCTGGAGAGCGTGACATTCAGTGTTGCACACTGCTCTCCCTGATGTTCTGTTTAATTGAGTAACCATGCAGGGGAGCTGAGCCACAACTCCCATTGTTCTTTGTTAAAACGGGACTCAAAACAACATGTTGGCTTTATCCATATTAACTGCATAACTATATTTGTCACTCTGCATGCTGCTATTGCTACTTTGCTGTTCAGAGTTAAAGATTAACAGCACATTTTAAGCAGATCAACAAACATCTTTTACCTGCTCAAAGATTGTAGCATTTACAGAGCTTAGACAATTCACTCAGTATCTTCTGGTCCCTTAAACAATTTGGCTTCTGCAAAATGCAGAATGCAATGTGTGGTGGCAACCACACATTGCATTTTGCATGTTGACCTACAACACCCACAGGATCCAGATAGTGAACATTGTGGTGGCAGCATCAAGCTGTGGGGATGCTTTTCATCAGTAAAAACAGGGACGATGGTCAGAGTTGATGGGACGACTGATAGAGTTAAATACACGGCGGGCCTGGAGAAAAACCTGTTAGAGGCTGCAAAATATCTGAGACTGGTGAGGAGGTTCACCTCCAGCTTTCATGATCTGCCAGTGTTTTCTCCATTCCTGTTTCTGTTTTATATTAGATTCATTCTTGTGTTTAGATCACATTCTGGGATTCCTGAGTAATGTTTTAGTTTGTTTTTCCTTGTAGATTTTATTCGTCCCTGTTTATGTTCTTTAGTTTGTTTCATTCTTACTCATTTCTGTTCACTTAGAGGTTTTGTTGTTTTCCTTGATTCCCTGCTTACTATTGTTAATTAGCCTCCCTCCTTCTGTTGCCTTCAGTCTCTCTCTTCCACCAGCTGCTGCAGATTTCCCTCTAATTAGCTCCCTGTATTCATTGGTCCATTCTCCACCCTTCCTCAGCATTTATACTCTTATACTTTGGTTGTCATTGTTCTTCACTGGTTCCTCCTGTATACTACCCTGGCTGCTGCCTGCTCCATGTCCTTGCCTCTGCTTCCCTGATGTTTACCTGCTCTGTACCTTTGTTCCACGCCCTGCTGTGTTGTACGTTTGCTTTATATAATTAAGAGAAAGATTCAATTCACCATGTCCTATCTATGCTCTTGTCTGCACATTGATCTTGCAAAAGCTTCACACAATACGACACCAGCAGGACAATTACTCTAAACATACAACTAGAGTTCCGATAGAATGTTTCAGATCAAAGCATATTCAGGTGTTGTAGTAGTCTAGTCAAAGTCCAGATCTAAATTCAACTTTCACGAGTCACTGTAGAAGCTACTGAGCATATTTAGTGCATCTTCTCACTTTTTACACAAATATTCCTGCGCCAGAAAAACCTTGGTCTCTGCAACTCTTGTATTTTACTTAATCTGTTACCTAAACTTGTTCTTTTAGAAGTTTATTAAAACTTTTTTTTCATCACTTGTGTGGAAATTGATTCCAATAGCTATCATAGAGTCTATATATGGCCAAAAAACTCTTTTTCATATCAGCAAGAACAATTTACTTCATTAACCCTGCAAATGACAATAAGACATTTGAGCTCTGACCTGTTATGTTTATACTCCTCAAAGATGAAATGGCTGTGTGCTAATGTAAGGAACATGTTCATTAGAGCAAAACCTCTAAAAAAGCTTTCTAATCTTTTGTTTATTTCATTAGGAACTTTCTAGTCACAACTGAGACCAGCACTGAACTGGCAGCGTTCTTTAAATTATTGGTTGTTTCTAAAGAAGAAGGACAATCACAAATTCGCCGGGATAACATGTAAGATAATGTTATACTGTACATTGATTATATACCTTGGCAGAAGAACACCGGGTGTCAATGAGATTTAAGTTCAGAGCCTCCTCGCTCCACATGTGTTTTGTGGATCTGGAGAAGGTTTTTGACCATGTCCTGAGAGGTATTTTGTGGGGAGTGCTGGGGGAGCATGGGTAATCAGGGTGACAAGGGCTATCCAGTCTTTGTATGCCCAAAGCAAGAGCTGTGTTCACAGCCTGGGGTTGAGTTGTTTTCAGAGCGAGTTGGACTACACCAGAGCTGCCCTTTGTCGTCAGTCCTGTTGGTGGGATTCATGGAAAGAGTCTCTAAGCGTAGGTGTGGAGGGAAGAGTTTTTGGTTTGGGAACCTGTGACAGTTGTCTCTGCTGCCACACAACAGACAAGTGGCTGAATAGTAATGCTTACGTTCTATTTAATGTTTATTTTTCATTCTTAGGATAAGTTCATATATTGTTGAAAATGACTGTTTGAGTTTAGATTTGCATTTACTGTAAAATCCTTCATCCTGTCTTATTAACCTGACTTTTTAATTGACTATTTGGAGAGCACACAGTTAAGTTTATTTATCACTCTGCTATATATTTAGTGGTTAGGATGGAATGCAGAGGAGGGAAGGAGTTTATAAATCTAGGTGTTTTGATGGTAGGATGGAGGGATGATATTGATAGACGTATTGTGGGTTTTGTCTGCAGTAATACAAGTGCTTCTCCTGTCTGTAGTGGCGAAGAAAGAGCTGAGCCAAAAAGCGAAGCTCTCAACTTGCCAGTCATGCTAGTTTCTAACCTACTTTGTGGATGGTGTCAGCCTTAGAGATAGAGTTAGGAGCTGTGTCATCCGGGGGAAAGTTCAATATAGAGCAATCACTCCTCCGCTTTGAAAGGAATCCGTTGATGTGGTTAGAGCATCTGATGATGATGTCTCATGGTGCCTCTGGAGGTTTTCCAGCACGTCCCTCTGGATTCATGTAATTAGAAACAGAATAGAACATCTCTCATTCTTTTTTTTCTAACTGGATAATACAGGGCATTCTGACAGAACGCTGTTCTTATTGTTACTGAACTTCCTGGCAAACAGTTATTTGTCTTCTCTTAAGTAATTTCTTTGACCTGTGGTGTTCCATCTGGCTCCATCTATGGTCCTTCATTATTTTCTCCACACATAATTCCTGTGATGCAGACAGGAATTAGATTTATACCTCAAATGACAACAACACTCTTTCTCCTAAAGTAAAGTAATTTTATTTTTTGAAAAAAAACATACAGTTCAATTTATTTTCTTTATATAATGCCGGTTCACAATAAATGTCCTCTCAATGCACTTTTTAGGACAAACTAATAAAGTTCATATACAGAAATATACAGTCATTTCAATCCAGGCATATTGACAGATTCAATGTAAATTAGTTTGATTGTAAAGTTTTAGTTTTTTGTCAATTTAACTGAGATATGTGCCTGAATCCTTTGATTAGAAATTTTAATTTTTGGTTGTTCTACCATAGTAATTAATGAAGTGAACAATGAAGGACTGAAAAGTGAACCAGGCCCACAGGTCAACGGAACCACTGACAGGAAGGATTGAGCTCCATCCTCCAGCAGTACTATAATCAAAGCAATGCATTGACAGAAAAGTAGCATATGCATGTTATAATTTATTGAAACTGACAAGCTGAATGTGTTCCTGACCATCTTATGTCATATAGTGTGCATTTTGTTTTTTTGTTTTTACCAGAACATGTTATTGTAACTGTTTTATGAGCTGAACAACAATTTAATGGACAATACATTAATATCTGTGTAGAAAACCAGCTGGGTGGTACTGAGTGATGTCTTGTTATGTGAAGTTGTCTGCTGCCTTGTGAAAAACCTGAATAGGTGAGCGCTAAAAAGTTGTTTAAATGAATAAGTTAACATTACCCTAACAATGCTGTCTCTCATATATTTAAATATGTTAAAGTACTTCATGTAAAAAGGGCTCTTTATGAAGATATCTTTTTTACAGTTAATATTTCTAAAGTCTTACAAACAGTGAATAGAACTGAGATCTGGAATGTTTCACTTTGATTTGTAACAGTAGTAGTTATCAGATAACCACTACTGATAACAGACTTTATAAAGGTAAAAAAATCAAGAGCCAAATGAGTAGTCAGAAAGAACCATGGCTGGGTTTAATTATTTCACTGTGCTGGATATTTGCCACCTCCCCTGGGAGGCAGGAGTTTGTGTATAAAAGCAGCGGCTGCAGAGCAGCAGAGGACTGAAACAGAGCAGCACAGAGAAAGCTGTATACCATCAGCTACAGGATGCATGTCTTGGCTCTACTCTGGACTCTTGTCTTACTGCTGAAAGAGGCACAGGCGTGGGGCTTCAGAAATGGAATATTCCATAACTCAATATGGCTGGGTAAATATTAATACATCATCTTGAAAAGGAAATCTAATATCTAATAAACAGGATATCATTGAAATTATTCAACTTCTTTTCAGCAATGAAGTCTATGATTGAATTAAAATACAAATCATCCAGAGCTGACCAGATAAACTACACCATCAGTGATTTTACTCCAGTAATCAACTTGTGTTTTTCTTTAAATGTTCTGCTTTTCCAAACACAGCTAAAACTATTCTACTTTAAAGGCTCATTGTGAGGATTTACAAGAGTCAATGGAGCACACAGCAGTCCTGCATGTTTAAGACCTGGCTGTGCTACATGAGGCCTGTAAACACATGGAAATGACTTCACCTCAGGCCCCTCAAGCAAAGAAACTTCCCTGCTTAAGGCATCTCTCATGCAGTGACTACATCAGCCAAAGTTTTGCTGAACATGCTGCTGACTTTTCCACACAGACACCTTTAACTCTCACTTCATGAGCTCCTGTGTGTGTTTCATTTTTCTAATTGGTTTGGCATAGACCCATCAGAGTTTTTTTTTTATATAATTATCTAAATGCCTAGATAGAAACTGTGTTTCTTCTTGACAGAACAAGCAGCTGGGGTTTACCATCGCGAGTCACGCAAGGGGAGGTATCAGCTGACGTATAAGGAGGCCAAGGCTGTCTGCAAATACGAGGGAGGAAAGTTGGCCACTTATGAGCAACTGGAGGCAGCGCGCCAAATAGGTTTGCAGCCTTTCAGTCACAAACACAGTGCAACTGTACAGATCAGCACCTACAATTTGTGTGTATTATAAAGCAAACCAACACCTCTGACATGACAACACTGATTACTTCTGCCCGTAGTTTTACGGGAGGTGTAAAGTTAGTCTTTTTTCTTTAAAATACATCAGATGGAGGAACAGTAATGACACAACACCTCTCTTAAATGCTGGAATGCTTTTAACATTTATGGAGGGGTTAAAGGTTAATGGGAGGCAGTATCTTTCAAGGAGTGCAACCCATTGCAGGGCTCAGGCTAATATTAAAAGGCCCCACATGGGCTGTAAACCCAGTTAACACTGTTTTCTGTACACTCTAATCCAAATACTGGGTTTATGCAGTTGGGGCAGAGGTAGAGTGGTTTTAAAAGAGGTGCACCAGAATTTTGTGGTTTCCAATCTCAGATTTATGTAGAGGCCTAAGCTGCAGCTTCTGTTTTTTTGGCTCTGTGTCATTTGCTACAGCTTAGTTTTCCTTCAGCAAACGATGCAGGAGGCCACTGTTATAGCTGTTTGCTAATTTTGATCTAAACCCGAGAAGTTGCCACAAAGAAGAAAAAAATGTTTAGATACTCTCCAACATGCTGTTGCTGGAGGCTCGAAAAAGAAGAGCTGGATTGTCAGCACAGAGTGTATAACCAGTGGTGTTAAAGCAGGAACACAGTATCGTTCTTCTCATTTGCAGGTTTCCATGTGTGTGCTGCTGGATGGTTTGACAGAGGGCGTGTTGGCTATCCTATCGTCAAAGCTGGTGCCAACTGTGGCTTTGGGAAAGTTGGCATCGTCAACTATGGATACAGGCTGAACAAAAGCGAAAAATGGGATGTTTACTGCTACAACCCAAACTGTAAGTAAAAGCTTTTACTTTAATTATGCTTTTAACAATGGTGAAAAGAATTGGAGACATAACCCCAAAAGACCCGCAGATGTAACTGCAGCGAAATGTGCTTCTATACTGGTTCTGATAATTGACTCAAGAGGTCTGAATACACACCACACCACAGCTTATCTGACTTTTGTTGGGGAAAAAAACCTTTCCTTCCACTTTCTGTTAGTCTATCAGAGAAAATCTCAATGAGGTGCCCAGAACGTTTTGGTTGTAATGTGTTAAATGTGAAAAAGTTCAAGACTTGTCAATACTTTTGCAAAACACTGCAGGTATAGAAGATGAATAGATGGAATTTCCAGGGTGGGCTATACTAGCAGTAAGGTGCTTGTTATGGTATACAAGATTTCCTACTCACTGAGTGTAATATGTCTACAGCCTGAAGACATGTTAGTCCTAATAAGCTTCTCCAACTGAAATAAAACCCAAAACTATTCCTAACATGTTTCAGCAAGGGATCCTGCATGCTCAGGACTTGTGCAGGCTGCAAATGTTTAGCTTGAGGAAATGGAGAAAGTAAGCCTTTCACATTTAACTAACCCTGACATCAACATATGGAGCACATTTCAGGGTAAATCTACTTGAAAGATGAACGGGGAGATTTAGTGATGTTTGTGCTGTTAATGCTTTTACTACATGAGCAACTTGAAAGAGTCAGTGGTGGAAACCCATAGGCCATAAACACAGAGTTTGACTCACAACAGATTCCTTAGGAAGTTGTCATCACTCCAGACTCAAGTCAACCGTAAAAGGGGATGATAAAGAGAACCTAACCGATACTGGGGAAGGAGAACCCTGACTCAAAACCACAATCACAGTCCCACCCTGTGAGTTATCATGGTGACACCAGGAATAAACCAGCAGGGAGCGAAAAAATGCAGCTGAGGATAAGATGCCAAAATGGCAGCTGAGCAAGTGCTAACTGGAAGACAGACACAAATTATTTCTAAAGCCTCCACATCCAAAAAGAGGAAACCAAGCCAAACCATCAATGATTTCAGAAGCTTGTATTGACCCGGTTGGATTCAATAATCTCTAATAGTGAATTCCAATTAAGATACACTACCGGGTCAAAAGTTTTAGAACCCCTTTCTCATTTACTGGTATTGTTTATGTTTATGACAATTTATGTTGTATGCAGCTTCTAACTGAAGGCATCAAAACTTTGAATTAACACACATGGAATTATGTAGCAATTGAAAAATTTTAAAAGAACTTTAAATATGTTTTACATTTTAGATTCCTTAAAATAGCCGCCCATTGCTGTGCTGAAATATTAACCTTTGGCTGTCTCTCAATTAACCTTCTTTCAAGACTCTTTGAAAAACATTTGTCAGAATAAAAGTATTTTTTAAACAGGTACTAAACATATTTTTCATTAATTCCACATTTCGGTATTTCAAAGTGTTTATTTATTGGTCGGATGTACGACCCCAATTCCAATGAAGTTGGGACATTGTGTAAAAGGTAAATAAATTCAGAATACAATGATTTGCATATCCTGTTCAACCTATATGCAGTTGAATCCATTACAAAAACAAAATATTTAATGTTCAAACTGATAAACTTTTTTTATTTTTTTTTTTATATTCACTCATTTTGAATTTGATGCTTGCAACACGTTCCAAAATGGTCGGGACTGTCAGAATTGTGGGTTTGGTGGCAGGACCAGAATGCAGAACACGGCAAGCAGGTCGAATGGTGAGTAGATGAACTATTTAATATGAAGGTAGACAGACTTACAGGCAGGTAAGCAGAGTACAAAGTTCAGGCAGGTGGTCCAAAGCATATGTTCAGGAGGCAAACAGAAACTAAACCACAAGGAGGAACTCGGGAAGTCAACAAGGGCAGCGAGGTAACATAACATGAGGAACCAGCCACGAGTATTGCAAACAAACCAGTTAATAAACAGAGGGAGTTGGAGAATGGACCAATGAGGGAGGAAGGCAGGTATTCAGATGGAAGTGGTAACAGGTGCGCAGGCCAGGTGAAGGTAACTGAGGAAATAGGTTGCTATGGTAACTAATCTGAGACAAAGGCATGAGAGGAACTAAACCAGACATAACCTACAAAACCCAAAGGAATAGAAACACCTAACTGAAAAGTAAACAAACACAAACCAAAACAAAGTCCAAAATGGCAGATCCTGACAGGGACAGGTGCATGTTTACCACTGTGCTACATCACCTTCCCTTTAACAACACTCAATAAGTGTTTGGGACCTGAGGACTAATTGTTGAAGCTTTGTAGGAGGAATTATTTCCTATTCTTGCTTGATGAACAGCTTCAGTTGCTCATCACTTCGGGGTCTCTGCTGTCGTATTTTCCCTTCATAATGCTCCACACATTTTCAATGGGAGACAGGTCTGGACTGCAGGCAGCACGTCTGGTACCAGCACTCTTTTACTACGAATCTACGCTGTTGGAACCCGTGCAAAATGCGGCTTGGTATTATCTTGCTGAAATAAGCAGGACGTCCCTGAAAAAGATGTTGCCTGGATGGCAGCAGATGTTGATGCAAACCATCATATCTTTCAGCATTAATGGTGCCTTCACAGATGTGCCAGTTACCCATACCATGGGCACTGACAAACCCCTATACCATCACAGATGCTGGCTTTTGAACTTTGCGCTGATAACAATCCAGATGGTCCTTTTCCTCTTTGACCCGGAGGACACGATGTCCATGATTTCCAAAAACAATTTGAAATGTGGACTTGTCTGACCACAGTACACTTTTTCACTTTGCATCAGTCCATCTCAGATGAGCTCTGGCCCAGAGAAGCAGCAGGTCTGCATTGTAGAGTTTAAACTTGAACTTGTAGATGTAGCGATAACCTGTGTTAACTGACAATAGTTTTCTGAAGTGTTCCTGAGCCCACATGGTGATATCCATTACAGACGGATGTCGCTTTTTAATGCAGTGCCTCCTGAGGGGTCGAAAGTCATGGGCGTTCAATGTTGGTTTTTCGCCTTGCTGCTTATGTGCAGAGATTTCTCCTGAGCCTTTTGGGGATTCTCCTTTTATAGCCAATCATGACACTCACCCTTTTCCGATGAACCTGTTCACCTGTGGAATGTTCCAACCATGTGTTTTTTGAGCATTCCTCAACTTTCCCAGTCTTTTGTTGGTCCTTTTCCAGCTTTTCTGGAACATGTTGCAAGTATCAAGTTAAAAATGAGTGGATATTTGCAAAAAACAAAGTTTATCAGTTTGAACGTTAAATATCTTTGTAGTGTAATCAATTGCATATAGGCTGAACAGGATTTGCAAATCATTGTATTTAGTTTTTATTTATGTTTTACACAACTACCCAACTTCAGTGGTCTGGATGAGCCCTTCATACATTTATCAAAAGCATGGATACTGTATCTGTGATGTGCTGAAATATTCAGACACTAATTGATGAAGAAACTAGTTTTTGTTCACCTTAGTCTGCAAGGTTGATCATTTTGTGCAGAGCTTTAACACAGTTACTGTACCTAACAGACACTTTGCTACACTATACTGGAAAATCTTATTTGCACCAAAGATAAAAAAGTGATGTCTTGCTGGGTTTTATCATGTCCCTTATGTGCCTGACAGCCAAGGAGTGTGGTGGCGTTCTGACTGAGCAGCAGAAGATCATTCAGTCTCCCGGTTTCCCTAAGGAATATCAGGATGAGCAGATCTGCTACTGGCACATTCGAGTGCGTATAGGTCAGAGGATTCGACTCAACTTCCTGGAGTTCGATGTGGAGGATGACACATCATGTCTCGCTGATTACCTGGAGGTGTATGACAGCTATGATGATGTGTCAGGTTTTGCTGGGAGGTGAGTGTCACTGAAGGAACAGGAGTCCCTAGTAGTGCATCATGATGATGCTTTTTCAATGACTTATGGGTTAACCTGTGTGGAAGGAAAAAAAAACCCATCAGAAACACACATGCAAGAAAGAATGAAAAGGTTTTTGTGTGCTTCATAGGAAAATCCTCTCCTTGCATGATGTAAGAACAGAGAGCACCATCAGCATGCATGTATTCATTATATTGCCTTTACATAAAAGTGAATAACAGGCTGTGCTGCACTGTGCAAACATTTGAGCCACCTCTGGTATTTTACAGGGTTTTTTTTCCAGTCAGACTTTTTGTAATCTTTTGAATTAGTCTGAGTCTGTGTCCAGGATTTTTCAACATCTCATTGCCCTCTGGGAGCTTTGTCACGAGTTTTCAACTCAGGTCTTGTGGTAGCAAAAAAGCTCAAATATTACCTCCCCCCCACCATGCTGAACAAGTGCTTGTGCTAATACATTGTGATTTGATTTTACCAATCTGTGTATCGAGGCCAATCATCTTTGCTTTGTTAACTTATTCTCCATTGGATGTAGATTTTTCTCACTGTTGTGAATAATTGTTCTCACTGCCTATTGAAGGGCTGTTGATAGCTTGATAATGGCCTTATAACCTTTTCCAGATTGATGGGTACTGACAGTTGCTTCTCTGAGATCATTGCTGATGTCTTTCTTTTGCATTGTTTAAAACCTGTTAAGCCTGACCAAGCTGTGTGTGGTGTGTTTGATTTTTTTGTTTAATCACAAACAAATCAGACATAGTAACAGTTGCAATATTGCTTTTACTTGAAAACTATTCTTTTATGTCCTACCTTTACACGGGTACCAGCGGTTTGCATGTACACTTTATAACTGTGGAGCTATACTTGATTTATTTCAGGTATGTAGTTTCAGGTCAGAAATTTCTTCTAAATCCCTTAGGGCTTAACAGGTCACGTAAACCAGACAAATGTTTTTTTAAGTGTAGTATGGTAATCAGGTACCTTTGATAATCACCATCTCTCTGCTATTAATGCTCTAAATTCTTAAGGAGATGAAGATGTGACTTCACTTAACTGGTAAAATGTGTATATTTCATCCAGGTTCATATTTGTGCCATATTAAAGGAAATCAGCTGAGTTGAAATACCAGGAGGACAAAGAGTTACAATCTGGTAGTTCTTGCTGCACTCTGTAGAACCTGCCTGAGGGAAGCTGTTGAAAGATCAGAGCAGATTTTTGTCCTAAATGTTTGCCTCAGTCTGTTTTCATTGCGTATACTGGTCCGAACAAGTCTGTAATAGTTGTGCACAGAGTAAATTCAGTAACTACAGTGTAGAAATGTGTTTTTCCACATTCACAGGAGAAATCTGGGATGGAACTGACGAGGAGAGGTAAGTTATTATAAGAAGTGGATTATGGTTGAGGTATGCTTGAAACTGTGGATGAGATGGTTAGCTTAGTGGAGAGATGGTGGAGACTCAAGTGGGAAAGGCTGAGGTCAGCAGGTGGGTGTAAGGGGTATTTGTTGGTAAAGTTTTCCTTGTTCTGTTTTCCTGGAGTAGACGTTAGAGGTGGTGGAGCGCTGAAAGGTGGACAGGCAGTTGGGTAATGGTAGATGGTTGTTGAGGGGTCATGACAGCATGAATCAGAGGAGCAGCCAGAGGAGATTCATAAAGGGAGTCTTGAGGTGAGTTCTTCAACAAACGCTGATAGTGAGAAGGTAGAACACAGGAATCCAGGAACAGAGCATGAACTGGGAAAGTGGTTTCCTGGAGAGGAGAAAACAAGAGGTAAGCCTGGAACATTAAAGAGTGCAGGAACTAAGTTATAGGCCTGATTACCAGTTATGGAGCAAAACAATCTGGTGTCTGCCTCAGGGAATCACTTTCTCATGCATACACATACACACACAACCATGGACACCAAATATAGAAGGTGCGAATGATCCAAGATGATGGTACGGGGAACCCAAGAGCGATCCTCAGCTGAATTATTCTGGTTCCAGTTACTTTGACAGCAATAGAAATGGGTTCTGACAAATGGAATAGTGGAATCAGGAAAGGGTGATGGAAGAGGAGAAGGCTTAAATGGAGTTACAGTGGAGGCTATCGAGTGGAGGCTATCAAGATATAGGAGTTATGAACATACTCCACCCAGGTGAGATGTTGACTCCAGTTAACCGGTTTGGACTAGTACACACACTAGTACACACCGGTTGGAGTTTTCCAACTTCTGGTTCATGCACTCACTTTGACCATTGGTTTGAGGATGAGACCCTGAGGTGAGTCGGGATTTGATGAGAAAATCTATGGCAATGTGTGACCATGGGCAGCTTGGAACGTAGAGAAGGTTGAAGGGGACCTGAAGGAGGGTGATAGGAACTTTTATTTCTGGCGCAGATGTTACAGGCTGATATGTTGTTCTGCACATCCCTATTAAGGGATGGCCACCAGAAATGACAGCAGAATAGGCCAGCAGAACGGCTAATTCCAGGGTGGCCAGAGAAATGAGAAATGAGCCCAATGAATTACTTGAGAATGAATGGAAGATGAGACATAGAGGTGACCGGGGGGATCCTTTCAGGGAAATGGCTCATTCTGGAGCCCAAATTGGACAAGGTCTCCAGATTACAGGAGAGAGCCCCAATGGTACAGGATTGGGGGAGAATGGGTTCTGGTTTATCATGGGTTTCATCTGTGGAGAACAGCTGCGAGAGAGAGAGAGCCTTAGGTCTCCTGGATCCAGGATGGTAAGTGATGGTAAAATTAAAATGAGAGAAAAACAGACCAACTTGAGCAGATTGCAGGTAGGAGAGGTTGCTGTGATCGGTCCACAGAATAACAGGTTGCTTGGTGCCTTCAAGCAAATGTTGGCACTCTCTGAAGGTCAGCTTAATAGCTAATAACTCCCAGTTCCCGATGTGGAAACAACAGCCTGAGGTCCCCCCAGATCACTAAAATGTTTTATTTCAAACAGTATTTTATCTTGAATTTCAACCCGGCCCAATATTTTCTGTTTATTAGTTTAAATTTTACTTCATGTTTTCACTACGATACATTTCTGATAAACCTAAACCTAAACATAACCTTTAGAAGTCACCTAATTAATAAATTGAGTTCCGATGTGTGTAATGTCATGCTAGTATAAATGCACCTGTTCTGTAAAGGTTCTGTAGAGGTTTGTTAAAGAACACTACTGAACAAACAGTACCATGAAGACCAAGGAACACAGCGGACAGGTCAGAGGGAAAGTTGTGGAGAAGTTTATAGCTGGGTCAGGTTATACAACAATATCTCAAGCTTTGAACATCCCAGAGAACATGGACAGAGGATGGACCAACTGGAAACCTAGCAAGACATGGATGTCCACCTAAACTGATAGACTGGGCAAGGCGAGGATTAATCTAAGAACCAGCAGGGAAGCTCTTGTCAACTCTGGAGGAGCTGCAGAGATCTACAGCTTGAATGGGAGACTCTGTTGGCAAGACAACTATTAGTCATGCACTCAGCAAACCTGTGGAAGAGTAGCAATAACAAAGTCATTGTTGGAAGAAAGTCTGAAGAAGTCATGCTTCCGGTTTGCCACAAGGAATAAGGTGCTCTGGTCAGATGAGACCAAACAGAACTTTTTGGCCTACAGCAAAACATTATGTCTGGAGGAAAATTAACACCAAACAACACCTTGAACATACCAGTGTGAAACATGGTGATGGCAGCATAATGCTGTGGGGATAGTTTTCTTCTGCAGGGACAGGCAAGCTGGTCAAAGTTAATGGAAAGATGAATGGAGCTAAATACAGAGCAATCCTGTCAGTGAACCAAGGTGAGACTGCAGAAGACCTGACAGTGGGGTGCAAGTTTACCTTCCAGCACTGGACAACAGACTGGATACCAGACTGGACCACAGACTGGAGTGGAGATGCAACTGTGAAGCCATCTACAAGAAGGGACAGAGCAGACTGTACTACTTAGGAAGCTTATTACCTTCAGTGTTTGCAGCAAGATGCTGCAGATCTTCTATAAGTCTGTTGTGGAGAGTGTGACCTCTTCTACCTGCATCTGGGACTTAAAAAGCTTAACAATCTAATAAAGAAGGCTGGCTCTGTTCTGGGGACTCCTCTGGAACCTCTGGAGATCATTGTGCAAAGAAGGATTCTTCATAAAATGAAGAACATTATGGAGAACCCTGAACATCCTCTTCATGAGACTGTCCTACAACAACAGAGTGTCTTCAGTCAGAGGCTTCTTCACATGTGCTGTAAGACAGACCTCTACAGGAGATCCTTCCTGCCCACAGCCATCAGCATCTACAACGGCTCTCTGAAGAAACCTACATAATGAGCTATAACAACATTTAATTTCCCTTTGGATTAATAAAGTATTTTTGAATTGAATTGACAGCAGCTCTAAAACACAAGTCATTTTCAGAAGTTTGTTCCCAAGTCTTTGACGAGCAAATCCGAATTAAGTCTGATTGAAATAAACATTTCATCAGCTAGTCTCCCAGTAACAGTTTTTATTAGTGAAACATGTGCATGCAGTTCATCACCTGTCAGAGCTGTGGTGGGAAGTTCACATGCCGACCTACTTTCACCCCTGATTACCTAAGAGAACAATTTGGGGTAGTGAACCCATGGGGGGGTAGAAAACGGGTGTAAGTCAAAGGTTTCATGGCCCCCCCTTTTTTTTTAAACTGGCGCCTTGGGGGGTCCCTTTTTTTCATTTTCTTTTTAAGGGGGCTTCAAATTTCCCCAAATTAAATTTTTGGAACCCTTGGGAACACTCCCAAAAATTGATGTTGTTTTAGGGGGTCATCAAGCCATTTATGTCAAAGAAGCAAACAAACGACTGTTGAGGGGCTGGTGTTTTGCTTTCCCCTTCTTTAGGGTGCTGTTTACACTTTTTTCCCCCTTCTTGCCACAAAGGGGTAAAATGAGGAAAATTTAAGGAAACCCTTGATTCTCTATTTGAAATCCCCGGGGCATTTTCCCCTTCAATGCTGAGTGCCCCCCCAAAAAGGGTCCCCTAAAAATTATAGCTGAATTAAACCAAATGTAAATGAAATTTTTTGGTCCCTGCTGGGGATATTTGAGCAGGGGACTGAGGGAATTGCTGTCGCAGTGGTGCATATCTATGGTGTACTTGGTGTGTGAGATGATAGACTTCATGGGAACCGGGGTTTATTTTTTATTTAATTTTTTTTTAAAAAATTTTTTTAAAATTTCTTTTTTAAAAAAGATTTTTTTTTTTTATTAAAATTTTTTTAATTTTTTTTTAACTTTTTATTAAAAAATAAATTTAAAATTTAATTTTAAATTTTTTTTTTAATTTTTAAATTTAAAAAGAAAAAATTTTTTTAAAAAATTAATTTTTTAAAAGAAAAAAAAAAATTTTTTAAATTTTTTTTTTAAATCCCAAAAAAAAAAAATTTTTTAAATTTTTTTTAAATTTAAAAAATTTAAAATTTTTTAAAAATTTTTTTATTTTAAATTTTAATTTTTTTTTTTTTTTTTTTTGTTTTAACAAAAATTTTTTTTATTTTTTTTTTTAATTTTGTTTAAAAATTTTTTTTTTTTAATTTTTTTTTTTTTTTTAGGTTTTTTTTTTTTAAATTTTTTTTTACAAAAAAATAAAAATTAAAAATTAACCGGTTTAAATTTTTTTTTAAAAATTTTTTTTATACATTTTTTACAAAAAAAAATTTTTTTCCTTTTAAATCCCAAAGTTTTTTTTTTTGTTGGGAAATTTTTTTTTAATTATTTACTTTTTTTTTTTTTTAAACCAATTTAAATTTTTTTTATTTTTTCTTTTTTTTAATTTCCTTTTTTTTAATTTTAAAATTTGCAAAGAACTTTTTTTAAGTTTTTTCCTTTTAAAAGGTTAAAAAAAATTTTTTATTTTTTTTGGGTTTTTATTTTTCACATTTTACCAAAAAAAATTTCTCATATTTCAATTTAAAAATTTTTATTTTTTTTAATTTTTATTTATTTTTTAATTTTTTTTAAAAGTTTAATTTCCAAGCCAGGAAAAAGTTTTCAATTACAAAAATAAAATAAAGGGTTTTTTAAGGGGGGGTTTAAAAATTAAACCCGGAAGGGGTTTAAACCCCCCAAACCTAATGAAAAAAATATAATCTTTTTCTTTAAAATTACCCCGACTTTTGGATTTTTTTTGGGTGGAAATTTGAGAAACAAAAATTATTTTTTTTCTGCCCACCCTTTTTTCAATTCCAAAAAATTTTAAAATGTTGGGTTTTTCCCTTTAAAACCCCTTAAAATAAAGGGTAAAATTCTTCACTGTTCATTTTAATTAAAAAATTTTTTTTTTTGGCATTAAAGCAAAACAGTAAAAGGGAAATTTTTTTTATTAATTTTAAAGGAAAAATATAATAAACAATATTTAAATTTTTAAAAAAAATTTATTAAAATTTAACCGACAAAAGGTTTGGAAAAAAACGGGGAAAAAATAATTAAAAAGCCCAAAAAAAAAATAACAACTTTTTTTAAAGTTTTTTCCCTTTCCCCGACCCCCTTGCAAAAACCATGATTGTGACCAAAATTTTTTCTTTAATCTTGATTTAAATTGTTGAAATATTTGGCCTTTTTCTTGATTGCGATCCCAAAACGTTTTTAAAGTTTTAAAAAACCAACAAAAGACACACCAAACTTTCCCTTTTTCCCATAATTGTTTCCCCCCCGTTTGGACCTTTTAAATTTTAAAAAAAACAGGGCCCCCCAAAAAAATGCCCCCCCCCCTCTGTGTAAAGACCCTTTTTGGGTGTTTGGGAAATATATTTTTACTGGCTATATATAGAATTTTTTTGCAGTAAAAAATCTACTAAATCCAAAAAATTTAGCAATTTAAACTGCCAAATTTAAAGGGATTAGTTTTGATCACAAAATCCTACTTTTATTTATAAATCTTACAACACGGGTTTTTTGGGGTATAAAGAAGGGGGGTTAAACAAAAATTTTATGTTTGATTTCCCCCGATTCCTATACAGTAGTTTAAATGGGCAAAACAATGTGCAAAAAAATAAAACGAAAAATGCATTTTAAATTCCCAAAAAGTATTTGAAATTTAAATTTAAAAATTGAAGGGCACTTTTGAAATTTTACTTTGTATGTGTCTATTGTTGGGTTTTCCCCTCATTTTTTTTGTCAGGTTTAGTTATTTTCCCCCAACCTTTTTTTTTTCTGGAACCCTTGTATTAAAATCAACACCATCTATATTTTTAAAATGATTTAAAAATTTTTAATTTCCCAAAAAAACCCAAATTTCTTTTTGTTTTTTCTTAAATTTTTGAGACCAAATTTAAATTTGGGGTCAATCCAAATTTTTAGTTTTTAAGTAAATTCATTTTGATTTTTAAACTAAATCACCAAAATAAAAGTACCTAGCAGCAAAGGAACACCCATAGTTATTTTAGTTTCTGGTTGTGGGTTAATATCTATTGTAACAAGAGTCAAATGCCCCAAACTGGGATTAAAACCAGAATTTAATTTGTAAAATGTAAAATGAAATAAAATTAAAATACATTACATAAAAAAAATACTTAATTGCAAGGAGAAACAGAAGTACTTACACATGCCTAAAATGTCTCAAAATAGAAGACTAAAAGAAGAAACCCTGCCAAAATACATATTTATTTTTATTATTAATAAAATAACAATAATCAAATAGTATTTTTTATTTTTTGATTTAGATGTTGGATGAATATTAGAACTCTCTTAATCAACACACAAATGCTTCTTACATGTTGGTTGCTATGTTTGTTTAAAGGTGTTACAACTTCAAAGATTTCCCAAAATATAAATGCAACACAATATGAATTCTGTAATACCTTTTATAAAAATACTTATAGTATGACGTAATGAGACTTCATGCAACTTGCAGTTGTAGAAACACAAAAACAAGCAAGCCAAAATATCTATTCTGCTTTGATATTAAAATCTCTGACACAGGATTTATTTCCATGATAAAGAGGCAGGCAGAGAGATGTCTACAGACAAGATGGTCGATGCTGTATTGCAGAAGATAGCCTGTTGATAATGGGCAAACATTCCAAGACACTCAAAGCAAATCAGAAACACATAGTTGCATTTTTTTCTTGAATCTACTGACTCGGTGTAGACTTTACTGGTTTAGATATCCAAATGTTAATCAGTTTGATCTCTGTTGTGTTTTAGGAAATGTAATGACCCTAAAGTTCCTCTCTGATGCTTCAGTAACCGCTGGTGGATTCCAGTTACAATATGTTGCTTTTGATCCATCGCTCGATCATCAGAATCATACCCACGACTTTATTACTGCTCCTCTTCACTGATGTCACTCTGTTGCTGTATTTGTGCTGTTGGTTACCTCATCTTATGTCATGAAGTCTTTAATTACAATAATTCTGTGAAATAAACTTTCTTTGTATTATATTATTGTCCTTAAGTGACAGAACAGAAACAAAAGGTTGAATCTAAAAGTACAAAATAGCTCCCTAACTAAAAATGACAAGTATATTAAAAAGCTAAAGAGATCATAGCAGAGAGAACATCAAATCTAGGATTTTATTTTTTTAAATGTGGTTTAAAAGGTGCTCTGAGCCCTGGCCATCACCTTTTAGTCTGGCCAAACTCCCAATGATCATGGAAGGTAAAACCCAGTAAGAGAAACAACAATTAGTAGTAATTACAAATCAAAGATCAAAATGAGTTGAAATATATGTGAACCAAATGTGCGCGCTTACAAGTAGAACCCATGCATTTACACACCTCAATAAAACTTTGTTGCAAACTAAAGAGGATCATTGTGTTTGGATGAATGAACAATGAGGGTGCATGAGAGTTACTCAACTTTACTGGAGTGTGGCCATGGATTTGGCCATCACACAGGATTTGCTTCTTCCATGTCCTAGTGGGCGGATCTCAACAGAACTCTGGGGGAGACATGAGTGTAGTCTCTGATATAACCTGGTTTATCCAAGCCAAGAATCTCCTGCAGAATCATTGGAAGTAAACAATGAACCACCTACTCATGTAGCCTTTAAAAAGACAGCTTGGATTTATTTTAAATAGTATTCTATGGAGAGGTTATGATTACTTAGCGTGGAGCAGATCACCTCTTCATTGAGCTCTGGTTGGGCAAAGGGAAATCAGTTTAGACCATGACAGAGTAAAGTTAATTTCTAACAATGTAAGATGACAATCTCAAATATTACATTAGCTTGTTCAAATGTTGTTTCATAAACCTTTATACTGCCATCATGTCTGAATTAAGCAGTTGCGTACAGTACCTGACAGTGAACTTGGAAAAATGAAAGGAAAATTACCTCAAACAGAAGCTACCCTACAACAGTATGGCTGAAAAAGCGTGTTTTAATGGTCCAAACAAAATCCAGAATACAGCCTAATTAAAACTCCTTAGTAGGATCTGAAAGCAGCTGTGCAGAGTGGATCTCTGAAAACTTAAATGAACCCCAAAATTCCTGAAAGACATTTTAAAAGACACACTGGGTCACACAGAAAACAAGTACATCAGTTTTTGATGTTAAATGTGGTTCTACAAGCTAATGCATGATGGGGGGTACTTACATTTTTCACACATTTTGACTTTGTTTTATAAATTATGGCTTATAATCTATGAATTCAACAGTCCTACAGCAAAGACTGTTCACGGTTCCTAACTACTGCATTCTACAAGCTAATGCATGATGGGGGGTACTTACATTTTTCACACATTTTGACTTTGTTTTATAAATTATGGCTTATAATCTATGAATTCAACAGTCCTACAGCAAAGACTGTTCACGGTGCCTAACTACTGCATTACTTTTGTAACACATTTAGTTCAAATGAGAAGATCATTGTTAGGGACTGTAAGTGACCACAGGATTTCTATCAAATAACAGACTCATTCAATAAATTATAATATTATTGAAAAGTTTATTGACGTCAGTAACTCAATTCACTAAGTAATACACATTACACATTATCCCAAACCCAAAAAAAACCCAAGCCACATTGAACGCATAATTTTTAATTTATTTGTAAAATTCATAAGAATTTTTTAAGTTTTTCCACCCTCTGAAACTAAAACCCCGAAAAATTGTTTCAACTTGTGAGCATCTGAAACCATATAGGGAAAACCCACATTAGAGAAAAACAAAAGAAAAAAAAAAAGTTGGTGCATTCCCAAAAACGTTCATTAGTTGTCGTAACAAAACTATGAATCAAACCCCAAAAAAAAAGTGAGCTCACAGAAAACTAAAACATACCATTTGATCCCTTAAACCCTTTCACTCATGTTGGCCACATCATTCATCATTCATACCGTGGGCCCTTCATTCATTTCCCGTCAACTCCCTTCTCAACCAATCCAAAAAATTTTTAACCCTCAAACACAATCTTTAGATTCGTATTGTTTCCTGAAACCCCAGAGATCTCATGTTCTAATAATAAAAATTTTCAATGGACCCCTTTGTCAGGCTGCTCCCAGCCACCTTTTTCAGGCCCCTTCTTCCCTTTTTTTAAAAAAAACAAAAGGGTTTTTGGGTTTCACCCCAAAATCATCAGGCAATGTAGTGGTAAAAGACTCTTCTCAAACCCTTTTCCCCGGAAATCATGAGTATTGTTCCGGCAATGCCTTTTAAAAAAAACAGTTTGATCATACAGCCATCCCCAGTACAACAAATTTTAAAAAAACAAGAAATCAAAACTTTGGTAGTAAAACAGCATTTTCTTTCTTTCGCCATCTCCTTTTCACAACACATAATCATATTTGTACATTGTTAAAATTTCCCTTATTAATTTTTATAAAAAAGAACAAAAAAAATAAACGACATTTCCCAGTCTTGCTGTGTACCAGCTTATGAAGGAATAAAAAGAAGATAAAAAGCAAATAGATTAGTTATAACAGAATTCCCTTTTGTTTTCAGAAAGGAAAAGGGTAGCCTACCTTTGTAGGCACCTGGTGGTCTCACGCCCCCAAAAACTATGGATACTTGGCCCCCCCTTTTATCACCCTTTTTTCCAGCATCGTGTATGGAAAAAAAATTTTAAAAATTTAAATTTGTACTTTTGCCTACCACAATGAACCTATTTATGCATAAATAATGTCTGTGCCATCTAAATATTATAAGTTAAGTTCAATTTTAGTTAAGTTTTCAGTCCAACTTTCCGTTCATCTTCTTATGCATTATTCTATTCTTACCTCTGTTGTTTGATTTTTCGTACCATTGTAATGTTTTTCCTTATGTGCATTGCCTTGAGTGCCTTGTTGCTGAAAAGCACTATATAAATAAACTTGACTTGACATAAATCGGTATGTATAATCCGCCTGGGATTTTATTGTTTTTAATTAAATCAACTCTATCATTTAATGCAACTACCACTTTTGGTGAAAACCAAGTTTTAAACATAGGACAATAATTTTAATCTTTTTCGGGGTAATGGTAGGGTTTTTTCCCCTTTTCAAATTATAGACATTTTCCTCCTACTGTAAGTCTTAAATGAATTAAGTTTTTCCAAGTTTAAACCTGGCAATTTTTAGTCATACAGTTTTGAAAAATCATCTTTTGGGGAAACAGAAAATTCCTGAGTCTAACTGGTCGAGCTAAAAACTCCTAAATTTATTAATTTTTTGGAAGCCCTTTGCCTTAAAAATTGTCCACATTTTTCATTCTGTAGAATGTTTTTCTTTTCCAGCTCGTAAAAGAGTTTTCCACAACCTGGTGCTGCCAAACCAAGAACACGCTGATGTTATTTTAATGGCCATGCCACAGAAAAATAAAATTTTTTCCCTCCAAACTTTTAAATACTCCGTATTTAAAAAAATACTTAATCCAATTTAATTCACAATATGCCCTGAGAAATACTGACCAGTTATCTTTTTTTTGTGTTTTTAAAACCAAGAATTAGGAAAGATTTTGACGTTTTCATTTCAGTTTAAAAAACCCCAACATCAGCTTGGAATACTTTGCCTCACTTACTTAGCTGTATCACTGCTATTTATATTTCTAAGTTGTCTTTACTTACTTTATTGTAAAATGTCTTGCTCTTGCTTTCAGTAAGAACAAAGGTTCATTTATTCTGGACTTAATTCTCACAGAGATGTGCACATGAACTCTACATCTGTATGTGTTGTCTTATTTTGTGCCTTGAAGTTAAGTGTATGTGCCATGCAGTTGCTATGTGTGGTTGTGATAGTGTTTGTTTGTGAGAGTGTGTGTTTGTGTGTCCTTGAGAATGTTGTGGGTATTTCTGTGTGATTTTTCACATTTGTTTGATACGTTTTACTGTTGTTTATCTTCTGTTCTGCAAGGATCCTCTCAAAAATGAGATGGTACATTTCAAGGGGTTACCCATTAAATAATCAGTTGTCAGTGCTGCCAATTATACCTTTTATATCTTTCTATACATAATATGTGCCATGATAGGGTTAAAAAAGTCAAAATCAGCTCGAAGGACATTTGGATCTTCCCTGCAAATGTTTGTTTGGCCATGATAAAGCTGCTCTCTTGTAATCATCTGGTTCCATTACAATTTTTGTGGTATTCATCAGCAAGATTATAACGGCTCTGAATGTTCTATTCTAATCTAGCTTTATTTAGATCGATCAATATTTTCTAATGCAGTAAGTCCTTATTATAGTTAAGAATGGGGTCACTAGTTTTTATTAGGCGCTATTATTTTAATAATGCAAAGTGCTAATTTCATTAGTTCTAGTGCTTATTTTAATCTCTTTACATACCTCGATTGGTCTCTTCTTATGTGTATTGTAGGCATCAAAAAGGGTCAGAGTATTGTGTTCATTTAATTGTGAATGTAGGTATTGTGCCATAGATACCATTTTTTAAATCTGGTTCAATTACATTTAACTGTAACTGAGTCCTGTGGAAAAAACTCACTCCTCATCTGTTTAGAAGGCTTAATGAAATTGATGAACACAAAAATGAAGGGCATGTTATATCTTATAATCTTAGTTGGTCTTACCCAGTTTTATAAACACACTGTATTTCAAGTAACTAAAGTTTGTTTCAGTTAACTCAAGTTTTCTCCATTTCAGTCCAGTCCAGTAATTCTGTTAAGGTGCATTTCATCTTGTGTTAAATTTGAGTCTAATTTAATCATTCTGACTGGAAAAAGTCCAAACATCTGTTAAAATCATGTTTTGAGAGGAGAGATTGTCCCTTTCTGGCACTTCCTTTCGTGTTATCATAAAGAACTGACCTAATATTATTATGGTACTGCTGAGGATCAGATCTGCTCTTGTAGTCTCTAATTATTATTGTAGCAACCCTTAGGTGGCATATAGATAATACCTTATTTAATAAATAACATTGAGCATCAGACAGTTTAAAATGTTTTTACCCTTCAAGCACATGGCTTGGACAGGACTGGTTCCCCAGTTTACCTCTTGTTTGAACTGTTTCCCCAGACCTAAAAACTCAAAATTCCAATTAGTTTCATATCAGAAAACAATTTAAATTAAATATATCCTGCCACATATCCCTAATTTTTTACATAACATGAAACAGACATTCATTTCACAAAAACAGACAGACAAAATGGACAGACATTGGCCACATAAACGTTCAATTACCCTGTAAATACCAAATTTTAGATTGGAACCACTTTGTGTCACTTCATGGTTAAAAATAATTTCTTACCATTTTCTGGTGAGTCGAAAATTATTTCGGGACCCAAACAAGCTCCATCAAACTGTTGTTTCAACTTGTTAAAGCATCTTTGTGGGTGAAACTTGCTAATATGTTTCTCCTCCCTGTCTCCAAGCCTGCTCCTAGACAACAAGCAGGGAGCTCATTTTCTAGTGATTCTCTCAGTCATTCTCTTACTTCACACACACTTTTACACACTCTGGCCAACCAGGCGGTACAGCACCGTTTCCTGGTCCAAATGAGAGCTTATTTTGTTATCTCTCAGACACCAAAGCTTATTCACAGCAGAGTTTATTCAGTGAGCTAGGGTCTGTTAGCTTAGCATGTAGCAGTCAAAGTCCGTCAGTGTAATGTGTCCCCCGTCACTTCCATCAGCTCACTCACACACATTCACACTGGCCAGTTGATGTTACACTTTTATATTTATACAGCTGTTTCCTCAAAAAAGTAGCCAGCAGCTTATGAATTTTTCTTAAGGAAAAATTACAAGACCCATTTAAACTCAAGACCCCCTCTCGGCGGCGCTTTCGGGTTCTTTAAGAGAACCGCAGGACCTTGAAACCATGCCGAGGATGCGCATCTATCTCTGCGTGTTTACTCACAAGGAAGTAAGCAGCCTTAAGGACTTTTAAGAAGTCCAAGGAGCTATCGAAACCTAATACTTCACCTCGGCAGTATCTTTCGGACTTCTTTAACAAGGTCCTGGACCCAACAAACCTTAGCCGAGTTTTTGCGTGCCTCATTCAGGGAGGTCTCTTTTATATTGCATGCGAGGGAAAACTATCTTCCCTTGCATGCAATAAAGGAACTTCAAACTTACTTCCCTTAGACTTAAGCTATCTTTTAGAAGATTGTACCTTTCTTCCCGGGCTGACACCGTTAAAATCGCACCGCTTATTAACACGTCTTATCACTTATTAATGCGTTCACAACAATTATTCTGAACCATTTCTCTGCCTCCAAGAATTACAAAAACAGCTCACTCAGAACTAACAACACAGCCAGAGTGTTTTTACAGGAAAAACACTGGAGATTTTTAATAGAAATCTCCCTACCTTTTGGTTTGCGGCCGCTGCTATGATGTTTTGTCCTTCTGTGGCAGGCCTATCCAAAAGTGGTTTTCGCTTCCAGGGCGCGGGCGGAAACACCAATTTGTCCGAGCTACTGCACCCTGTTGGCGGTCAGACGCCTCGGAGTTCCTCCGATCCTTGGTCCCCAGAAGCAATCACACACTCTATCTAAAATGTGACTGTATAGATGTCTATGGTATTTCTTATCTAAATGTGGCAAACATAGTTGATGTGAAAGGTTTTACAACTGACAGATGTCGTTTCTAACAATTTTTGTGCTTCAGTTTTACACTGAAGTACAAAAGTTCAGGTGAGTGAGCCCATTCCTTGGATAAGCGGCACTCCCACACATGGATGGTCTCCGGAAGCTCGGCATGACACAGCACTCAAGGGAGTATTCACCTTTTCCTCTCCGGAGAGTCTTTTCTTGTCCACTTCCCTCGCAGTTTGAAGGATGCCTAATGAGAGAAACTAACTGTACCACAATCCTCTACAGTACCATCCTGACCTTTCCAGCAGAACTTTAGAGTATCAGTAAAGTTTTTTTCCTGGTGAGAAGTTGCTTCTATGTGCCTTTCTTGATATCTGCAGTATCCAAAATCTCTCCTACCTGCCTGCTGTCATTTTTAGCAAGCTCTGCAACTTTGGTAACCTGAGGCACTGTCTTCTAAAGCAGACATCTCTTGGGGTTGATGGGCTTTCTTGAGGCTTTTCTCACTCTCCTTAAGGTTCTTGATGAGTCAATGAATGGTTGATTTGGGTGCAATTCTATTATTCATCCCTTTTGATGCAAAGCAATGATGACAGCATATGCTACTGTCCGAGCTACCGCACCCTGTTGGCGGTCAGACGCCTCGGAGCTCCTACGGTCCTTGGTCCCCAGAAGCAATCACACACTCTATCTAAAGACTTTAAATGAACGACTCTCAAACAGTTTCTAACTTTTAGCTCCTTTAATCTAATTTAAGGCAGAGGACTGATTACAGAGATCAGCGCTGAGGCTCCCGTCTCGGACCGTCGTAGTCTGTAAAAGGATGACGAAGAGCCTCGAAAGAAGGTCACATGTAGTTTTATATCTGGCACTCCAATGCAATGGATGTGCCCTCCCTCAGTGATTATCAGTAGACTATGGGTCACCATTGTGGTGTCTATCCGTTAGATTGTGTAGTAGCGGGTATCCATCCTTAATCTAAGTGTGCTGTGGCTTTCTAATCAAACCAGTTGCTCCACTATCAACCCCGGTGCTCCAGCCTCAGGTCGTTCATGACAAACCTTGGGCCATTTATCCTTGTACTGTGTGTCGATGAGCATTCTTATCCTATTCTAACAAAAGGGAAACATTAGATACTTTATATCACTATGGTATAAATGGGAAAAACAGCTACGAGTCATATTAATAAAGGTTATTCACACTAGCTCGGAAGTAACCATGGTTGACAAAAAAAGGTTTATTTTTTTTGGCAGTACTCCTTTTTAAATCAACTATTTTGCTCCTTTAGTTCAATCAGAATATCAGAGATAAGCAACCCTATCATTAACACGTCCCCCTAGGCTAACAATATGATCACTGGAATGATGGTTTAGATGAATGTCTGGCACCACAAAACAGGGCAAAGGGGTAAGCTATGGAAATTTTGCTTAACTTCCATTGACCTCATCTGGTCACTCTTCATAGTTCCTGGAATGAAAACAGTCTCACCATAAAATCTATAGAAGTAAAGATGGTGAAAAAAAAATTCTGTGAGGCTGAAAACTTTTGGACATGACTGTTTGATAATTGTTTAAATGTTTATAAAATAAAGTTTGTATTAAAGGCTTTGGAAGTTTTGAGAGCGGAGTCGTGTAAAGAGGGGAGATATTCACTTGGTCTGGACACTGTACGGATGGTTTTTTTTTTCTCCACAGACAATAGTAAAAAAAAGGGGGGCTACTAATTTTTCCAACTTGAAATAACCGGGGTCCTTACATCTCAGTAAATTTGGAGTAAGAAAACAGTTCAGACTTAAAATGTAGATTGTACAGCTTTGTTAGAGTGATTGGAGAAACAGATGAATTAATATTCACAAAGCATTGTTTTCAATTCAGTTCAATTCAGTTTATTTAGATAGCGCCAATTCACAACACATGTTGTCTCAAGGCACTTTACAAAGTCAATTCAATCAAATCATACAGATTTCAAGTTGGGTACATACATTCCAATTAATCCTAACTATGGAACAGTGCAGTCAGATTCAGTTTATCCTTCAAATTGGTTATAAAAGGTTTTCTATCTAAGAAATCCCAGCAGATTGCATCCAGTCTGTGACTTGCAGCATTCACTCCTCCTGGATAAGCATGTAGAGACGTTGGACAGTCGCTTGCATTGACTTTGCAGCAATCCCTCATACTGAGCATGCATGTAGCGACAGTGGAGAGGAAAAAATTCCTTTTAACAGGAAGAAACCTTCAGCAGGACCGGGCTCAGTGTGAGCGGCCATCTGCCACGACCGACTGGGGGTTTGAGAGAAAAGAGTAGAGACATAAAAAGAACAAAGCATGGATCAAGGAGTACTTTCTACAAGAAAGAAAAGTGAAACATGGTTGTAGCTCCTTTTTGGCTTCATCTAGGAGAGAAAGACAGCTAAGCAGATAAACTCAGAGCCAATTTTCAAGTCTAGAGTATGATAGAGAGCACATACAGTTAGTCACAGTAGAAGCTCAGCCAGTAGCTATATGTCTAGGAGAGACAGGAGTAAACACTGAAAGACAGGGCCAAGTGTATCATCTGTATCAGGTGAGCATTAAGTTGTTGGCAGCAGCAGCTTGGCCGATGTCCTCCTCCAGGAAGGTCACAGCTAAACACTGAGCCAGGTCAGGTGTAGCTTCTAGAAAGAGAAAAAACAGAGTGAGAAAATAGAGTTAAAAGCTGAAATAACAGCAAATAACGCAAAATTGGAAAGTAGTATGAGAATGTAGCAGAGAGAGTGAAAATGGTCATTATGTCCTCCAGCACCCTAAGCCTATAGCAGCATAACTACAGAGATAGCTCGGGATAACCTAAGCCACTCTAACTATAAGCTTTATCTAAAAAGAAAGTTTTAAGCCTAGCCTTAAAAGTAGACAGGGTGTCCGCCTCACTGACTAAAACTGGGAGCTGGTTCCACAGGAGAGGAGCCTGATAACTAAAGGATCTGCCTCCCATTCTACTTCTAGAGACTCTAGGAACCACCAGTAAACCTGCAGTCTGAGAACAAAGTGCTCTGTTAGGAATATATGCAACAATCAGATCTCTGATGTATGATGGAGCTAGATCATTAAGGGCTTTATATGTGAGGAGGAGAATTTCAAATTCTATTTTGGATTTAACAGGGAGCCAATGAAGGGAAGCTAAAATAGGAGAAATATGATCTCTCTTTTTAATTTTCATCAGAACTCTTGCTGCAGCATTTTGGATCAGCTGAAGGTTTTTAACTGCATTTTGTGGACATCCTGATATTAAAGAATTACAATAGTCCAGCCTTGAAGTAACAAATGCATGGAGTAGTTTCCAGCATCACTACTGGACAGGATGTTTCTTTTTTTTTTTTTTACTGTGTGCTGTCCACCAGGGTAGCGCTCAGAATTGTTGTCTGGGTGCCAAGAAAAAGCCCAACAGATTTACTTTCACAAGTGGAGCATGGACAGGATATTTCTAATTTTGGCAATATTCCGGATGTGAAAGAATGAAATCCTAGAAACTTGTTTAATATGAGATTTAAATGACATGTCCTGATTAAAAATAACACCAAGGTTTTTTCCTTTATTACCAGACGTCAATTTAATGCCTCCTCCTTGAACCGCCACGTTAACGTGGTGGAGGGGTTTGAGTGCTCGAATGATCCTCGAGGCTATGTTGTCTGGGGCTTAAATGCCCCTTGTAGGGTCTCCCATGGCAAACAGGCTCTAGGTGACGGGTCAGACAAAGAGCGGTTCAAGACACTTTCATGAGGACCACAAAATTGAGGCACATGACGTCGCCCGGTACAGCGGAGCCGGGGTCCCACCCTGGAGCCAGGCCTGGGGTCGGGACTCGTAGGAGATCACCTGGTGGCTGGGTTGCTCCCAGAGAGGCGACGGACTGGGGTGGGTTTGCTTGTTGCCCCCTAGCTCAGCCGTCTCGTGTTGGGGTTTAGCCCAGTGAATGAGAGGGTCGCATCCCTGCGCCTTCAGGTCGGGGACAGGTCCTTGTCGTTTCGGCCTGCGGGCCGAGCGGTAGTGCGGAGTACCCGGCCTTCTTGGCAGCCCGGGGACTCCATTATTCTGCTGAGGGACTTCAAAGCCCACGTGGGAAACGACAGTGACACCTGGAGAGGCGTGATCGGGAGGAATGGCCTCCCCAATCTGAATCCGAGTGGTGTTTCATTATTGGACTTCTGTGCTAGTCACGGATTCTCCATAATGAACACCATGTTCAAACATAAGGGTGTCCATCAGTGCACTTGGCACCAGGACACCCTAGGCAGGAGGTCGATGATCGACTTTGTTGTCGTCAGACCTTCGGCCGCATGTTTTGGACACTCGGGTGAAGAGAGGGGCTGAGCTGTCCACTGATCACCACCTGGTGGTGAGTTGGATCCGCTGGAAGAGGAGAAAGTTGGACAGATTTGGCAGGCCCAAGCGCATAGTGAGGGTCTGCTGGGAACGTGTGGCAGAGCCTTCGGCCAGGGATGTATTCAATTCCCACCTCCGGGATATCTTTGACCAGATTCTGTGGGATGTTGGAGACATAGAGTCCAAGTGGACCATGTTCTCCGCATCTATTGTCGATGCTGCTGCCCGTAACTGTGGCCATAAGGTCTGCGGTGCCTGTCGCAGCGGCAATCCCCGAACCCGTTGGTGGACACCGGCAGTAAGGGAAGCTGTCAAGCTGAAGAAGGAGTCCTATTGATTGTGATTGGCTTGTGGGACTCCTGTGGTGGCTGACGGGTACCGTGAGGCCAAGTGTGCCGTGGCCCGGGCTGTGGCAGAGGCAAAAACTCTGGCCTGGGAGGAGTTTGGAGAGGCCATGGAGAAGGACTACTGGTTGGCCTCGAAGCGATTCTGGCAAACCGTCCGGCGCATCAGGAGGGGGAAGCAGTGCTTCGCCAACACTGTTTACAGTCTGGGTGGGGAGCTGCTGACCTTGACTAGGGATATTATTGAGCGGTGGAAGGAGTATTTCGAGGATCTCCTCAATCCTGCCATCACGCATTCACTGGTGGAAGCAGAGGCTGGGGACTCGGGGTTGGACTCTTTCATCACCCAGGCTGAAGTCACCGAGGTGGTTAAAAAGCTCCACGGTGGCAGGGCTTCAGGGGTGGATTAGATCCGCCCTGAGTACCTCAAGTCTCTGGATGTTGTGGGGCTGTCATGGTTGACGCGCCTTTTTAACATTGCGTGGCGGTCGGGGACAGTGCCTCTGGACTGGCAGACTGGGGTGGTGGTCCCCCTTCATAAGAAGGGTGACCGGAGGGTGTGTTCCAACTATAGGGGGATCACACTCCTCAGCCTCCCTGGTAAGGCCTACGCCAGGGTATTGGAGAGGAGAGTCCGGCCAATAGTCGAACCTCGGCTTCAGGAGGAGCAGTGTGGTTTTCGTGCCGGCCGGAACAATGGACCAGCTCTACACCCTCTGCAGGGTACTCGAGGGTTCATGGGAGTTTGCCCGACTGGTGCACATGTGTTTTGTGGACCTGGAGAAGGCATTCGACTGTGTCCCTTGTGGTGCCCTGTGGGGGGTGCTCCAGGAGTATGGAGTCGGGGCCCTTTATTAGGGGCCATCTGGTCTCTGTAGAAGCGGAGCAGGAGTTTGGTCTGCATTGCCGGCACTAAGTCGGACCTGTTCCCGGTGCATGTTGGACTCCGGTAGAGGGTTTTGTTCACGAGTGAGGGGAGAATGGAGTGGGAGATCGACAGACGGATCGGTGTGGTTGCCGCAGTAATGGGGACGCTGTCCCGGTCCGTTGTGGTGAAGAGAGAGCTGAGCCGAAAAGCAGACCTCTCGATTTACCGGTCGGTCTACGTTTCTACCCTCACCTATGGCCATGAACTTTGGGCCATGACCGAAAGAACGAGATCCCGGGTACAAGCGGCTAAAATGAGCTTCCTCCATAGGGTCACCGGGCACTCCCTTAGAGATAGGGTGAGGCGCTCGGCTATCCGGGAGGGGCTCGGAGAAGAGCTGCTGCTCCTCCACATCGAGAGGTGCCAGTTGAGGTGGCTCGGGCATCTATACCTGATGCCTCCTGGACGCCTTCGTCGGGAGGTGCTCCAGACATGTCCCACTGGAAGGAGGCCCAAGGGACGGCCCAGGACACGCTGGAGGGACTATGTCTCTTGGCTGGCCTGGGAGCGCCTCGGGCTCCCCCTGGAGGAGCTGGATGAGGTGTCTGGGGTGAGGGACGTCTGGGTGTCTCTAATGAATCTGCTGCCCCCGCGACCCGGATTAAGCGGAAGACGATGAGTACGAGTACAATTTAATGCCGTCCACATGAAGTGATTGACTAAGCAGTTTCATTTTGTAAGATTCTGGTCCAAAGACGACAACTTTTGTCTTGTTAGTTTAGAAGCAGAAAATTTTAAGTCATCCAAGTTTTATTGTCTTCATGACATGGTTGCAGTCTATCTAACTGGTTGGACTCATCAGGATTTATGGATAAGTAAAGCTGAGTATCATCAGCATAACAGTGAAAATGTATCACATGCTGCCTGATAATTTTACCTATTTGAAGCATATATATTGTAAAGAGAATTGGCCCACTGAATGAGCAGTGAGCACTGAACCCTGTGGTACTCCACAATTAACCCTGGAGTTTGAAGATGATTTATCATTTAAATGAACAAACAGGTGGGCTGAGATCTAGGACTATGCTTCCTACGTACCGTCACCCAGCCGGCCTGAGGCCCCGGCTGCGCGGGCTCTGCTGGAGGACTGCTACGGGGAGCTACCCTCTGCTGGTTTTTCAACAGCGCGGAGCCGGGCCTCCAAATCCGACACCCTCGCCTCCAAAGCTACAAAAATGCTACATTTATTACACGTACCATTATCACTAAAGGAGGCAGAGGAGTAACTGAACATCTGACACAGAGAGCAGGAGAGAGGAGGAGACTCAGAGAGAGAGAAACAGCAGAACGGGTAGCCATGGTGGAGCTAAAGCTAACGCTAAGCTACCTTCCTCCAAACAAAAGTTGTAGGAGGAGTTCGCGCAGATATGCGATATCTCCCTCAGACATCATCATCCACTTGAAAATGTAGTAACATGATTGACTTAGTCTGGGACATGTTGACATAGTCAGTTTATGGACAGTTTATTTGTCCCCCCTACTAATACATGCAAGTGAATGCAGCTTCCATCTGGAAGTGATTTCCCCCAAATTTTAAAATTTCTCGCCAGATGACAAACTCTGCATGTCTGCACATCATATGACATGTCGCTCACAGTCCCTCCTAGTGGTGACGAAAGTTTTGTAGGGCAACCTCGTTGGTCATGTGCAGGCGGCGACGCCAGGCTCCCGAACGGCTGCTGCACAGGCCGAGTTATCAGGTACTGACAATTCAAACTGCATTGCAGCTTTTAATAGGCACATACAGGTACAAACATCCTGCAAGTCAGGCCTGAAGTGTTAATCAAAAAGCAAAGCAAGTTCTTGACACATTTTTAACCATTAAGAAACATTAATTTAAACCGGTGCCAATTCCAGCACTATCATGGGAACTTGCAAAAATTCTCATAAAACGCTTGAACAATTACACCAGTAGGGACAGTCTTTAGCTGGCATATTAGAAACAAATACTCTTTCTATCATTAAACAGATTCCGGTGCCTCATCAGTAATCTGGGGCAATAATCAAGATTTCATGAACCAACCCCCATAAGAAAATTTACCAGAGAACAGATTGTCTCCCGCGTGAAATTCTGTTCCTTATGTCCCCCGGAAGTGGGCGAGACATCAAAACTCTTAGCCACGCCCCCCAAACGTGAGATTGCTGCTGCCCAAACCGTAAGTCGTATGAGATTTTAAATTTGGTACAAGCTAGATCTCCCCAAATCATGAAAAAAAGTCTCTGGGGGTATGCCCTAATACGCACAGGAAGTCGGCCATTACTTTTGGGTCAAAAAAAAAATTATCATTATTTAACGAAACCCTCCTCCTAGGGATTTTCAATCACTAAATTCATATTTGGTCAATATGCATAAGGCATACGATTAAAAGTTATATGTTTTTCGGCCATGTCCTTAGGGGCGTGGTCCGGGGAGCTTCGTTCGGCTCTTAAAAGTAGAATACTAAATCGCAAGTCAAGTTGCATCTCCCTGACGATTCGAGCATAGGGGATTAAAAGTTATCAAATTCGTGGGTTCCACGCGGCATAGTTTAGGGGGCTCAAAGCCAGCCCCACGAACATTTTTCACTTGCGATTCAGTGCCTCTCTGACCCTCTTGACCAATTTCAACTAAATATGTCAAGGACAATAACAAAGTAAAAGTAATGGCTAACTTCGTCTTTGAAGACATAGGGAAATCATCCCAGAAAAATGGAAGTGGCGGTCTTCGGGAAGTCAGACATCACGCCTTATTTGGGGTCATTTCTTTAATTTTTCTGACATCATCTGATCTGCGTACCCAAATTCCTGATTGATATAGTATTAGTCACTTTTTTCACTTTCTTAGGTGCTTCTGACCATGTCTTTTTTCCAGTCTGTGCTTTTTCAGAAAATCCCATGAAAACAGCTCTTTCTACAAATTTTTAAACTTTTGTCAGTTCTTGCATTTCAAGAACTGTTTCAACAAGTAGTTTTGAGGTAACTTCAAAAAAAGTCTATTTTTTATAGCTAATAGTCTTCCTGCTTAAACAGATCAGATGACAGTTTTTCTTTGCTAATGTTTGCTCAGCATTTTCTAGTTGAATTTAGCCAGATTTCTGAACATATTCTGCTGTCAACCTTAGTTTTTGCCAGCTTTCAACAAGATGTCTTTAGCATTTCTGTATTTCTTCGAAATCCATTACATTTCAGCAGATTTTCTGCAGTCAATTTCAGCTTGTTCTGCCAGTAACTCTTAAGGCATTGCTTACACAGTTATGACAAGCTTTTTGATACAATAAAATCTCTCGGGAAGTTCCAAAACTCAAAATGTTGCCTTGGTTGAAGTTGCCATAAAACACGAACTTGATATAGCTCAGGCTTTTTTTTTCAAATTTGGATTAAAAGTGTTTCTAAGGGAAACCCAGAGATTGCATCCAGTAGGACTGCGCATTCCCTCCTCCAGGATGAGCATGTAGAGACAATGGACAGTCAATGGCGTTGACTTCGCGGCAATCCCTCATACTGAGCATGCATGTAGCAACAGTGGAGAGGAAATTTCACTTTTCACTCTGTCTTCCATATCTATACTCAGATGCAGGATACACAACATTCAAGCATTAAATGAGTCTGTATATTTGTTACAGTACAGTTTAGGTATTTTATATTTTTTTCATGACAAATACTTATGAACTTATATTTGAACATAAATGCACTTCTTTGTTTTAATGAACAGCTCTATTAATCAATATTTATCTTTTTAACCATAGATTATATCCCTTTTTAACACTTTTAACTGTAAATTAGCAGTATTAAATTATTATTTTGAACCAACATGCATATTTAAACAACTTCAGTGCAGTAAAAACCATAATGCACCTTGCATTATTTAAAACTTTTCTTCACGACTGGTATCATATCAACACAAACATGCATCATATGCCATCACTTTCTCTCTCATATGCTACAGTAGTGGCAATTTAGCTTAACCAGCTGCACCATTTGGATTCCCATGTCAGGTAATACCTGAATAAGCTCCGTGGCACTAGGTGCAGTTACCATTAGCTTCACGATCTTTTTACAGTTCGTTTTCAAGGTTCACAATGATACAGCACATACCACGGTGGTTTTAAAACATTAGGAAAACACATCGGGGCCGCCGACTGGTTTGATGATCGTAGTTCAATGAAAAGAATTCCCACATGTGATGCTAATATCAACAGCTAACGATGAGGTCCAATCCCATAACCTGTAACATTTCCTTACCGGAGTCTCATGTACACTCATATGACTTTCGCCAGTTTCGTCAGCTCGTTTACATGTGCAGGTGCTCTTGTCAGCAGCTCGGCTCGGTCTGGGATCACGTTCAATGGTAATGGCAATAAGCAGGTGCTAGTGCACCACCTTGTGGTGGGGCTAAGTACTACATTTAAATCAAATAAATTGGTTACGTAATCATGTGGGTTACAATAATTACTGTTGCAATCGTAGTGTTTCTTATTTATTTATTAGGCCCGAGCAGCTAAGCACTGCGAAGGCCTATTGTAATTTGAATGTTTATTTAGGCCAGAGCAGGAAGCCTGCAAGGGCCTATTGTAATCGTAAGTTTTCTTATTATTATAATTCCGTTGCGTCTTTGCGGGACTTTGGGGACTTTGCCAAGCCCCTGGATGCACAGGATTTTACCCAAAGTTGTCCCCCCCGTGAAATTTTTGTTCTTTAATGTCGTCATCAGTGGGCGTGGCTAAACCTCTTAGCCATGCCCCCAAACGTGAGATAGGCCGAACTGTAAGTCGTAGAGATCTGAAATTTGGCACACTGGTAGAGCTCCTCAAACCAAGAAAAAAAGTCTCTTGGGGGTATGCCCTAAAATGCACAGGAAGTCAGCCATTTTGGATTAAAGCAAATTTTTGGCCGTTTCACTTTTACTCACCTCGAACTTTAACAAAGTCCTCCTAGGAATTTTGAGCTATTGGCTTCATATTTCGTCAATATGCAGTTAAGGCATGGGGGATTAAAAGTTATCAAAATCGTAAGTTTTCGGGGTCATGGCCAGGGCACGAAAATGGCGTTCGCACCCAAAGTGAAAAAATGCTATCACATCAAAGTTGGCATGAAGGAGGACCTTCGGGTTCCTGACGATCCTATGGATCCTATGGCCTAATTCGTCCACAGCACCCCCTACAAAATTTTAAAAAATCAGCCCCAAGCCATGCTTTGATCGAGGATTGTAAAATTTGGTACACATATGTAACTTGTGAGGACCTACCAAAAAGTCTTTTGGAGCGTTGGTCCAAACCGAACAGGAAGTCGGCCATTTTGGATTGAAGTTGCCATTTTGACCCCAGTTTTGCCCTTTCTAGCCCGCATATCTGAGCATACGCCTCCTACAGCTTCTCACTTAGAGACTTGAAAATCACTCAGTATACTCTTAAGGCACTGGGGATCAAAAGTTATCCAAAGCTTTTTGATACATGAAAGCGTGTGAACATTATTCACTGATCAGATGCTGACATCATCAAAGCTCCGCCACCTGAGAACAGGAAGTGTCATTTTTCCTTTTGATCGTCCATATTTGGTATCCTTCAACCTAATCAATGTAAAATTGTCCCAAGTGACAGATAACATGATGGTCTAAAACAGTCTCCAGTACTGATTGGTTTGGCAGGAGGGTGTGGCTATGGCGGTGTGGTGAATTCTGATGTCACGCCACGGCCATACGTTTGGTTCTAAATTACACATGCATGGTCCGATTCACTCCAAAATAAATATGGTTGATCTTTGTCAGCCCCTAAACAGCTCTATTGGATTACATTTGAATTTGGATCAACAGCGCCCCCTACGACATTTCTAGTGCTCTATCTCCTTCATACATCATCGGATCCACTTGAAATGTAGATACATGATTATGAGTTAATGATGGACATGTTGGCACAGTCAATATATGACATCACTTTAGCCCTGCCCACTAGGAAACAAATGAGCGTAGCTTCCTTCAGGCAGGTCCGATTTACTCCAAACTGAATATGGTTGATCTTTGTCAGCCCCCAAACAGCTCTGTTGGATTACATTGGAATTTGGATCAACAGCGCCCCCTAGGACATTTCAAGTGCTCTGTGTCCCTCATACATCATCGGATCCACTTCAAATGTAGTATACATCATCAGGGATCAATGCTGAACATGTTGCCACAGTCAGTTTATGACATCATTTCAGGCCCACCCACTAATAAACAAGTGAGTGCAGCTTCCATCTGGAAGGTCAGATATCCCCCAAATTTTGAATACTTCTCGCCAGACTAGAATTCTGCATGAGTGAAGATTATGACATGACGCTCGCAGTGCCACCTAGAGGTGACATTTGGAATTGAAGTGCGACCTCGTGGGTGGCGTGCAGCCGGTGATGCCAGGCTTCCGCGGTCGCTGCACAGGCCGAGTTGCGCTGAGGTGCGAGGGCCTTCAATGCTGCTTGCAGCTTTAATTAGCCCCAAACAGCTAAGCGCTGCAAAGGAATATTGTGATTTGAATATTTATTATTATTATTCCGGCGACAAATGAATTGCCTTTTTCGAGGCTTTAACATATTCAAAAACTCATAAAATTTGGAGGAGCCATCAGTCGTGTGTGAAATTTACGTATTTTAAGGGTTTCGTAAAAGTCACAATAAAAATGTCTCAACAACGCCCCCCTGAAATTTTCAAAAAAGCCTGCGCATTGACCTTACTTTATCGTACAGTTATGAAATTTGCTACACTTGTACAACTCCCCGAGAACTACCTAAAACTCTCTTGCACCCATGTCCTACAACAAACAGGAAGTTGACCATCTTGGATTTAAGTTTCGATTTTGACCCCATTTTCGCTATTTATAGCCTCCGTTATTGATCATACTCCTCCTAGAGATTTTGATCGATCGGCTTGAAATTTGGTCAGTTTGCTCAGAAGGGATGGGGGATCTAAAGTTATCAAAATTGTGAGTTTTTGAGCATGCTGAGGGGGCAGAGCCTGGCCTCAAATTTTGACAGCTCACCAAAAAAAATGAAATTGTTATAGCTCTGGCCCCTAACATCTGGCCCCTTGTACAAACCCCACAGGAAGTCAGCCATTTTGGATCAAAGATGCCATTTTCTCTCGTTAACACACATTGAATCTGAGCAAACTCCTCCTACAGCTTTCAACTTAGAGACCTCAAGATCAACAAGTACAGTCTTAAGATATTGGGAATTAAAAGTTATCAAAGCTTTTTGCTACAAGCCCCAAAATATGACTTCTCGCCATGAAACACGAAACTGTTATATTTCCTACAAGGAAAGTCACAGAGACACAAAACTTTCTGGGATTGATCCATATGAGGCCCTGAACAATATTCAGTGGTCAAATGCTGACATCATCAAAGCCCCGCCCCCTGAGAACAGGAAGTGTAATGTTTCACTTAGTGTGGTCCATTTGGTTCAACGGCGCCCCCTAGAACACTTTAAGTGCTCTATTAATTAATGTCTTCCTTCCAGGATAAACTTAAATCCATATTGGGCTCCACCAATACCCAAATCGGGATGTTGGTGATATGAACAATGGGACTCAATTCAATACGACACCTGGTTGTTCTATGCCTTTCAAAGTAAAAGCATTAGATGCGTCATTGCTGCAATAGAATAATAAACACTTATGAACCAATTTATGATAAAGAAAATATTAGTAAGGTCATTTACACTCCCATCAAATCATGAGAGATTAGCTGGTAACCAAATGAAGAGTTAATGATTTTCTGAAGACCTGTAACTCTTAAACTCTATGAAAACACATAGTCCAAAAGAAAGAATAAACCTTAAACTGCAGAATGTTGTTAAACAGCCTCTAATAGCAGAACCAGTTTCTGCACAGGATGTTCAACTATAGAATGTTTACTAGAGCATTGTCTTTCTCAAGCTTCTTTTCTCCAAAGTGCATCTTTGCCTTTCTTACGAGTCTATATTTGTCAGTTACTGTGTCCATTGCGGGGGTAAATCGTGCACCTTCTCCATGACATCTCCAACCTTCCAGTTTCTCCTTGGTGTGTGCCATTTCTGCCTTGTTGCAATGTTGAACAGATACTCCTTTTTCCAACGTGACCAAAACTGTTCTGATAAGTACTGTACCTGTCGCCACCTTTTATGTGCATAAATGTCCTCTTTAATGAATTCACCTGGAAGGCGTAGGGCTGCCTTTGACTTCATAGTAAGCAGGTGATTTGGGGTCAAGGGCTCTGGGCTGTTTGAGTCACTTAGGTTGTCCACTGTAAGAGGCCTGCTGTTCACAATTGCCATTGCCTCTTAAAAGAATGTCCTCAATGATGTGTCATCCATTCTGCCTGATGAAAGTAAAGCTGTTGAGCACAAAACGTTTTCAATTGTCCTGATTTGCCTTTCCCATACACCTCCTGTATGGCTTCAATGAGGAGGATGCATTTTGAAGTCACACTGTTTCTCGGCAAGAAATATGGTAATGAGTCCACTTGTTTTAAAGCTTCTTGCAGTTCGTTTTTAGCTCAAAGTTACTTCCTGGATCACCACTTATCTTACTGACCGCTCCTCTTATGCCCATAAAGCAACAGAATGCAATGATGAAGGCATCTGTAGTCATGTCTTCTAACATTTCTATGTGCACTGCTCTGCAGCAAAGGCATGTAAAAAGATGTCTAATGCTTGTGGATTTTGTGAGCTCGTTTGGTTACAAAGGGGCCAAAACAGTCCATCCTACAAAATGTAAATGGTGGGGAGTGATCAACACTCCCCACCATCTCTTCTAAGTCCGCAACCTTGGTGTTCCAGTTTTCTGTAGCATTGAGGTATTATTAGCTGAGTGAAATGGTAACCCTTGGTAATGGTAAGCCTTCCTCCCATCTTAAGGAGTCCATTTCTATCAAGAAAGGTGTCAATTTGAAACAGTTTGCTGTGATGAAGTGCTTTCCATGCTTGAGCATCCTTATCTCCTCTGCATATTCACTTGCTTGTACATCCTTTAGAATAACACATTGTGTGTTTTGTCTTTCATGCACTGTACTGTGGCCTGTTGTTTTATCTCACTTGGCACAGCGAATGAGTCAAGCTATGGTTTGAGTGGCTTTGTACCATGAGGAAGACTTTGTTAACTTGTCTGTTAACCCTCTCTTCTCTGTTTTGAGTGTGGTTATTATATGTACCTTTTTAACCTCAGGATCTCCGAGTGGTACATTCATGTTGATGTCTGCACCTAGAAGGATTTCTTGGTCCAACAGAAACTGTGGCCCTTTGAACAAGTCTGATGTAATAGGTTCACTTGCACAAATGTGTGAAACCTGCATGCTTCATTATTAATGTAGCCTAAAACTACATTAAGTCAAGTCAAGTCAAGTTTATTTATTTAGCGCTTTTCAGCAACAAGGCACTCAAAGCGCTGTACATGAGGAAAAACATTACAATGATACAGAGAAAAACAAATAAAATGACATTAATAATCCTTGGGAGTTTACTGGCAAGAGCTGGTTCTAATCCAATCTTGTGCTAGAAGAAAAATTATGATATTCATCCTTGAGGTCGCTGGTATGAGGCAGTTGTGGTCCCATCATTCAAATAAACTGGGTCACTGGTATAAAACAGTTTTAGTCCAAAGTTTTTAAATACTAATAATGTTTGGCTGTCACTGGTATGATATACAGAGGTTGGACAATGAAACTGAAACACCTGGTTTTAGACCACAATAATTTATTAGTATGGTGTAGGGCCTCCTTTTGCGGCCAATACAGCGTCAATTCATCTTGGGAATGACATATAAAAGTGCTGCACAGTGGTCAGAGGGATTTTAAGCCATTCTTCTTGCAGGATAGTGGCCAGGTCACTACGTGATACTGGTGGAGCAAAACGTTTCCTGACTCGCTCCTCCAAAACACCTCAAAGTGGCTCAATAATATTTAGATCTGGTGACTGTGGAGGCCATGGGAGATGTTCAACTTCACTTTCATGTTCATCAAACCAATCTTTCATCAGTCTTGCTGTGTGTATTGGTGCATTGTCATCCAGATACACGGCACCGCCTTCAGGATACAATGTTTGAACCATTGGATGCACATGGTCCTCAAGAGTGGTTCAGTAGTCCTTGGCAGTGACGCGCCCATCTAGCACAAGTATTGGGCCAAGGGAATGCCATGATTTGGCAGCCCAAACCATCACTGATCCACCCCCATGCTTCACTCTGGGCATGCAACAGTCTGGGTGGTACGCTTCTCTGGGGCTTCTCCACACCGTAACTCTCCCGGATGTGGGGAAAACAGTAAGGTGGACTCATCAGAGAACAATACATGTTTCACATTGTCCACAGCCCAAGATTTACGCTCCTTGCACCATTGAAACCGAGGTTTGGCACTGGCATGAGTGACCAATGGTTTGGCTATAGCAGCCCGGCCGTGTATATTGACCCTGTGGAGCTCCCAACGGACAGTTCTGGTGGAAACAGGAGTGTAGAGGTGCACATTTAATTCTGCCGTGATTTGGGCAGCCGTGGTTTTATGTTTTTTGGACACAATCCGGGTTAGCACCCGAACATCCCTTTCAGACAGCTTCCTCTTGCGTCCACAGTTAATCCTGTTGGATGTGGTTCATCCTTCTTGGTGGTATGCTTACATTACCCTGGATATCGTGGCTCTTGACACATCACAAAGACTTGCTGTCTTGGTCACAGATGCGCCAGCAAGACGTGCACCAACAATTTGTCCTCTTTTGAACTCTGGTATGTCACCCATAATGTTGTGTGCATTTCAATATTTTGAGCAAAACTGTGCTCTTACCCTGCTAATTGAACCTTCACACTCTGCTCTTACTGGTGCAATGTGCAATCAATGAAAACTGGCTACCAGGCTGGTCCAATTTAGCCATGAAACCTCCCACACTAAAATGACAGGTGTTTCAGTTTCATTGTCTAACCCCTGTAGTTGTAATACAATCCTTTTAAGAAATCTAAAATTCTCTGGTCATTGGTGTAAAAACAGCTTTAGTCCAAATTTTCAAATACTAATAATAATATTTGGCTTTTGCTGGTAATCCTTCTGAGAAATCTGAAAATCTGGGAAAAGTAATGAAATCATTTAGGTAGATGAGAAAAGAGACCACATTAGGTAAGAAGAGGGAAAAAAATCATATTTCACACTTTATCCTTAGGAGGATACAGTTTGAGAGGCTCAGCACAAAGAAGCAACATATATACGAAACATCATGCAGGGGATCCAGTGAAGGCGGTGTGAAGAGGTGCATATATTTCTCTTGAGCATGTGTGTGTGTGCATGTGAGTGTGAGCAAAGTAAGTCCGTTAAGTACTGTCACAGAGGCCATTGTCCTTGATGATACGATGGAAGGTGCATCAACAGGCCACACAGTTCTGAGCAGGTCCACGGATGTCCTCAGGGAAGGGAGGGGGCAGAGGGAGCAGAGAGTCATGTTTACATAACTTCCAGGAGAAGTTGAAGATAGCCAGCCATCAAGGCCGTGCAGGGGAGCCTGATTCAGAAAAACAACAATTATTTGGGTTAGGCTGACTCTTAATTTTCCGTCAACCTTGAGAGTCTCGCTGGTGCTTCTCAAAGGCAAATCCAAACAGCCAAATTCCAGGTCTTTTCCGCCAGATTGCAGCGAACAACTTTCTCCAAGATTTATACCATTTCACCCCTGAGTCCAGGAACTGCAACCTGCCTGCGATCCTGTGTAAGGATCACATCCAGTCTGCGATTCAGCTCAAGTAACATCTCAGTATGAGTGTTGATTGCTCTGCAGATCCCATCATACATGCCAGGCAGTCTTACAATTGCCAGGTAACTGCCAACTCCAAAAAGCAGAAATCTTGTTATCAAACATCCAATTGTGTACACATCTTTGACATCCTCGACTGACAATATCGACAGACACACAATCCTCCACTTCTGCCAGGAGACCATCATGTATCCGGAGAAAAATGTCCCGTCTGGACAAGAGGGTTCCCCTTCACCCTGTCTTCTCGTCGAGAAAATTTGATCAATTGCATTGGAAGACCAGCTGACCAAATCCATAACTCAGAATTTTGGAAGATGTGCAAAAAGAGGCTCCAAAAAGAAAGACAAGACACAGCTGAAGCAGGGCAGATATGGTGGGGTGCGGGAGACAGAGAAAAACGTCCTCCTCCACCAAGAGCAGAAAGCAAAGTACATTAAATCTTAAATCAAGATGGCGCCGACGATGGCAGCCTCGGAGCTTCGCTCTCTCTTTGTTTTTGTAGTTTTTGTGTTTATATGTTTTTCGAGCCACAGTACTGTGGTCTCGGGCCACAATTCGGTGGTCTCATTCAGTAGAGAGGAACTTCTCAACATCAGAGAGTCCTCTCTTGGGATTTTTTCACCATCTTTCATCCATCCGAGGTTCACCGAGCTTCTGGCAAGCGGAGCGGCGGCGCTCTACGGGATACTGCGCCGGAGGCGTCGGAGGGGAAAGCGAGCTGGCGCCCTAGTAAAGCTCTGCAAAAGAGGACTTCGCACACCACTGCCTTCAATCCACCTGGCAAATGTCCGCTCTCTAAGCAACAAGATGGACGAGCTACTTCTTCTCACCGGTAAAAACTCGGACCTCCGCAGATCAGCGGTTCTCTGCTTCACCGAGACATGGCTGAGTGACAACATCCCGGACCGCGTACTGCTGATACCGGACTTCCAGCTGCTCAGAGCGGATCACAGCGCGGAGCTATCAGGGAAGAAGCGAGGAGGCGGAATCTGCTTTTATATAAACGAAGGTTGGTGCAGAGACATAAAAGTGCTGGGGAAAACATGTAGTCCGGATCTGGAGTCATTTTCCATAATCTGTAAACCGTTTTACTCACCGAGAGAGGTTTCCTCGTTCATAATAATCGGCTCATATTTTCCTCCGCATGGCTGCACTTCTGCCGCGGAAAAACATCTTGCTGAGCTGATTACAGACGTGGAGAAAAAAACACCCTGACTCTTTCATCATAATACTGGGAGATTTTAAACAGCGCAGATCTCTCAAATGAGCTCCCAAAATACAGACAGCATATTAAGTGTCCCACCAGAGACAAAAAACACACTGGACCACTGTTACACAGCTTTTAAGGACTCATACCATGCTGTTACCAGGGCTGCTCTGGGACTTTCGGATCATTGCCTTATCCACCTCATCCCCAACTTACAGACAGAAACTAAGAGCTTCCAAACCCACGGTTCACACTGTTAAAAAGTGGACTGAGGATTCGAAGCAGATACTACAGGCCTGCTTTGAATGCACAGACTGGACTGTTTTTGAAACCTCAGCCACTGATTTAAACGAACTAACTGATGTGGTGACATCATACATCAGTTTCTGTGAGGACATGTGTGTGCAGACCAAGACCTTCTGCACCTTTGGGAACAACAAACCATGGTTCACACCACACCTCAGGAATCTGCGCAGGGACAAGGAAGAAGCTCACAGCAGTGGAGATTGGGCGCGGTACAGGCAGGCCCAGGAAACAGACTAACAAAGGAGATCAAAGCAGCCAAGAGAAGCTATAGTGAGAAGCTGAAAAACAGCCTTTCTACTGGTGACACTTCGGCTGTATGGACTGGTCTGAGAAACCTGACTGCCTACAGAAGCCCCACCACCCTTCCTGAACAAAGTCCTCGCCTGGCCAACCGTCTGAATGGCTTCTACTGCAGACATGACAAGAAGCCATTCACACCTCAAACCAACTCCTCCACATCCTATTCAGGAACAGGTTCGACCAGCAAAGCAACCAACCCCCTACCTTCAGATCCTCTGCCTGCACTAAAGATCTCTGAGGAAGATGTAAACAGGCTCTTTCAGCGCATGAAAACAAAGAAAGCTGGAGGACCTGATAACGTCTCCCCATCATGCCTGAAAGCCTGTGCAAATCAACTCGCTCCAATCTTCTCCCAGATCTTCAACAAGTCACTGGAGAAGTGTGAGGTCCCCTCCTGCTTCAAACGATCCACCATCATCCCAGTGCCCAAGAAACCCACCATCCTAGGATTAAATGACTACAGGCCTGTAGCCCTGACGTCTGTGGTCATGAAATCCTTTGAGCGGCTGGTGTTGAAGCACCTGAAAGACATCACAGGCCCTCTACTGGACGCCCTGCAGTTTGCTTACCGAGCAAACAGGTCGGCAGATGATGCTGTTAACTTAGGTCTACACTTCATCTGCAACACCTCGGACCACCCAGGGACCTACGCCAGGATCCTGTTTGTAGACTTCAGCTCGGCCTTCAACACCATCATACCAGACATCCTCCACCAGAAGCTCACTCAGCTCAACGTCCCAGCCTCCACCTGTCAGTGGATCAACAGCTTCCTGACGGACCGACAGCAGCAGGTGAGATTGGGGAGCATCATCTCGCGAACCAGATCAATAAGTACTGGTGCCCCACAGGGGTGTGTTCTATCCCCACTCCTCTTCTCCCTGTACACAAATGACTGCACCTCAGCAGACTCGTCCGTGAAACTTCTGAAGTTTGCAGATGACACCACTGTCATTGGACTGATCCAGGACGGTGATGAGTCTGCATACAGACTGGAGGTGGATCGGCTTGTACACTGGTGTAGTCAGAACTGCCTGGAGCTAAACCCACTCAAGACTGTGGAGATGGTGGTGGACCTTCGGAAAACACCACCTCCATACACCCCCCTCACCATCCTCAACAACACCGTGTCGGCTGTGGATCACTTCAGGTTCTTAGGAACCACCATCTCTGAGGACCTGAGATGGTCTTCACACATAGACACTGTTCGGAAGAAGGCCCAGCAGAGACTGTACTTCCTGAGGCAACTTAAGAAGTACAACCTTCCACAGGAGCTGCTGGTCATCTTCTACACTGCCATCATTCAGTCTGTCCTGTCTTCATCCATCTCCGTGTGGTTCGGTTCATCCACAAAACAGGACAGGTCCAGACTGCAACGAATAATCAGGACTGCAGAGAGAATCATCAGGGCTGACCTTCCCTCCATCCAGGACTTATACAGGTCTAGGGTCAGGAAAAGAGCTGCTAAAATCTCTGCAGACCCCACACACCCTGCACATAAACTGTTTAGAGTTCTGCCTTCAGGGCGACGCTACAGAGCGCTGTTCACAAAAACCAGCCGCCACAGAGACAGTTTCTTCCCCCAGGCTGTTTCTCTGTTGAACATTCAATAAAATACAAAAACAACAGCAGACAGTTGTTGCAAATGCACCTTTTTATTTATATATGTGTATATTGTACATTGTAAATATGTATATTCTGTAGTGCAAAAACAAAAACCAAAGAGCAAAGTGTACCGGAGTCAAATTCCTTGTTTGTATGTACAAACTTGGCAATAAAGCTGATTCTGATTCTGATTCTGATTCTGATTAGAGTCCGTTCAGAAATACTCATCTATATCAATCCAAGCTCGTCTTTTAACATGTTGCTTACAGTAAAGAAGACAACAGCAGCTGTCAGTTCAATTCTTGGTATTGTTGTTACTTTAAGAGAAGCAACTCTGGTCTTTGCTGTGACTAAAGCACAATGCACCTCATCTTTGTTCACGTCTCAAATAAGAACACTGACCGTAGCTGGCATCAGAAAAATTATGCAGCTCTGTTTTCACTATTTAGCCAAAGTCTTTAGGGACATAACAGCACAGCATTGTGATTTTCTCTAAGTTCTCCAAGTCTCCTTTCCAGATAGCCCAAACTGGCCTGGACAGGGGACTATCCCAGCCTGTGCCTTGTTTACAGGATTCTTGAAGCATTCTTTTGCCTGTGAGTACAAAAGGGGGGATGAATCACAACGGGTCATAAAGAGACGCAACCATTGAAAGGATGCCATTGAAAGGATGCTATGCTTTGTAGAGGGTTGGTCGTTAGGGCAAAAGTGAAACTTGGGTGTGTCTGAATCAATATGCCAGTAAATGCCTAGCGCTCTTTCAAGTTTTGACTCATTAAATGTTAGTTCCCATGCTAGCTGTGGAGAGGCACGTTCAGATGCTGGAATGCTTTCTAACACTGTTTTGTCATTGCCCACAAACTTGTGTAGTCTGAGGCCACCTGATGTGTCTGAGCCTCCTGAGCGAGCTGAATAGCCTTCTTGATGCTTGCAGTACTTGTTACCTCATTGTCCATGTAGAAATCCTTCATTATGAACTGAAATGCAAGGGGAGACGAGGTTCCCCTTGCAAGATGCTTTAATCCATAATTTGAAAATCCTGGCAAGGACGTGGTGCAGAAAAGACACACATTAATTCGAAACTCTTGGGGCTCAGTATTCAGGTTGGCATTTTTCCACCTTAAAATTTTAAACAGTCTCTGTCTGCTTCATGCACATGAAATTGGTGGAATTTTTTTCAATGCCACATAACATTGCAATTTGATGCATTCTGAATCTGATGAGAACATCATTTAGGTTGTTAAGCAAATCTGGGCCTGACAGCAAATGATCATTAAGTTACCTTTGTATTTTGCTGAGGTGTCAAAGACTACCCTAAGTTTTTATGATTTTGGGGATAATATATTCCACAGTGGGGAATACACCACCTTTGTCCTCCTTTTGCTTCATTGTGTACTTCATTTGCGTCACCCTTTTCTATGACTTCACACATAAACTTTTCATTATGCTCCTTGTATCTTTGGTCCTTTGACAGTTTATTTTTGAGGGTTTGAAGTCGCACAGTGGACATTTGCTTGTTGTCTGGTAAGAGAGGTTTCTCCTTAAATGGAAGAGGCATTTCATAATGTTCTTGTCAATGTTTTAGGTATTGCTTTGACCCACATGCAGAACACAACCAGAAGACAGGAGAAGGTTTACAGGTTTATTGTAACAGTAAATAATGTTTGCAGGAATCCGGTACCAGGAGCACTTCGACTGCATGAGGAGGAGGACAGGTATGGTTAGTATCTTTTGGGATGATTTGCAGTTGTTAATCAGAGCTGTATGCTTACAGGATGAAGGTTAGATGAACCGCCAGGGGGGAAGAAGGTCACAGCGTCTGGGACTGAGGAGTACTGCCCGCAGATGATGGACCGGGGCCAAGTTAACAATCATTTGCGTGAGATAAGTGATTTCCAGGAGGTAAGCATGCCACTGGTGTGGGCACTTGGGGTGGCGAGCATGGTGGAGGGTGAGCAGGGTTCATTGCAGGATTTCTCAGGAGAGGAGCCAGGATGCTGTCAGCTGGAGTTTTTCTGAATAGGTTCTCTGGAATACTTGGAAGTCGGCTGGAAACCAGGTAGCGAACTGGAGGCAAATCCAGGACACAGTAGTTACCACTTATGGTTAACACTCAGGCGCCAAAGTACTGACAGCAGGCTCCTCTTATCCTGCTCAGATGATGAGCCTTGATGAGAAGTACCTGTTACACCTCCAGTCACCATGCTCTGTTGCCACCTAGAGTGAAGCAGGTTAAGTAGGAGGCAAAAAAGGAGACAGATTCTCCCAGGCCCCAACACTCCTTAATTGTTTTTGTAAATGCCTCCTCTTAACATATTCAAAAAGAGAATGTCATCTTGATGTTATCCTTGTTATCATCCCTAAAGTCAGACACAAGAACCTTGAGTACATCAGCTGGAGTCATTAAGGGGAGCTCTTTGACTGCACCTCTGTGACACACAGTGGACATGCTAAAAGACTCATTATGAGATGATATGGGGCCTACAATAGTCTATCCCAATGCTGTGCAGCCTCAATAGGGTTCAGAATCTTCTCCTAAGATTATCTTTCTAGGATCTAATACCTTTAAGCAGTTGTAGCTAATTAAAAGGCCAACTTCACATTCTAGCTGTGGAGGAATCCCATTAATTATCACCTTGAGATGATTCCATCGCCTAGCTGTTTTACAGGTAGGAATGTGTCACTTTGGGTGTCTAAGAGTGCAAAAACAAACCTTTCTGTACCTGGATGTTGCTCTGAAGAAACCCATACTGGTACAATCATGGAAGTGCTTACGCTTTGGCCATTGGTTTCTGCGCTGAGAGACAGGGTTGTTGCAGCCTGTTCTGTGTTGGTATGAATTGGGTTCGTGCAGACAGGTAGGGTTTTTTTTCTTACACATTTATATACAAGTCTGCAATGACAGTCCTTTGCACTGTGTCTGGATTTGAGACAGCCATAACAGAGCATTTTATCTTTTATTAATTTCCTTCGTTTCTCAAGCCTTAAAACTGTGGGCATCTGTGAAGTTTGTGTCCGTTGTCCTAACAGAGCATGCACACTGATTTAACATTTGACCTTTGTTTTGTGTTTTCAGCTTTTGTCACAGCTTGCATGTGGAGAACACTGGAGGTGGGCCTACTTTAATTTTGATAACCTTTACCAGTGATTGTGGTGAAGTCTCTTGAGTGCAGAGCCTGAAATGATGGGATTGGGTTGCACACAATCTCTGCTTCAGAAGACATGAACTCAGAAAACTCCTTTAAACTTGGAAACTTCCAACTTTCTTTCATGAACTGTAGCTTGACGATTCCACCTTGCAGCTGCCCAGTTCAGTAACTTTTGAACAGTTTTTGGTAATCTTCACAATTGCAGAGAATGTTTAAGCTTTCAATGTGGGGCAAAGCCTCATGACCTGTTTGAATGAAATCAGCAAATGCCCTAAATCCTGTAGAGTCCTTTGTATGTATCTTTGGCCATTGAGCCAGTCTTTCTCTAAACACTTTCTGTACAACAAATGGATGTCAATACCTTAGGTTGAAGCATTCCCATAAAATTATTGTATGCTGTCGTTTCTGTAGAAGATGCCATCAGCCGTTTGTTAAGCTGGACATCCTACGTATTTCTTTAAGTAGTGCAGCTTGTCAGCAGGTGAGATGTTCTTTTTATCGATGAGTGCAGCAAATTAATCTTCCCACTCAATGAACTGTATAGGGTCACCTGTGAATGTGGAGGGCTCTGGCATTGGCAGTATGTTCATGGTAACACTGTGTTTTACTGCTTGAGCTGAGTAAAGGATATCTGCTTGTGGAGATGAGGTGGTCACTATGTTACTGTTAGGAACATGAATGGGAGCAGAAACTGTTTGGGCCATCTGAGCTGCTCTGCTAAAGTCAACAGCATGAACACTGATCTCAGTCTTTATCTCCTGATCATGAGTCATTAGTCTAGCTCAGGCAGCTCATTTTAAGTCTTTAGTCTCCCTAGTTCACATTTTTGAGATTCAAGCTCCTTTCATTGCCTTTCTTCTAAGTTGAATCTTTTCCTTTTGTTTTTCCTCTTCTAATAACACCTCATACTCTACTTCTTTGGCTGCTAATTCTGCTATAGCTCCTGCTCTCTTTATAGTTACCAGTGACTTTGCAGAGTTTGACTTACTGACAGAAGAGTGTTTACTTCAATGCGTGACTGAGGAACTGTAAATGGATTGAGCAGAGTCTGGATCAAGAAGCTCACGGAGGGAGTAATGTTTTCCTTAATTTCTGTGTATAACTTTATGACAGTCTTTCTTCCTTCTCTAAAATGTCCATGGGTGAAGCGATTTCACTGTGAAATCGCTTCACCCATGGACATCTTAGAGAAGGAAGAAAGACTGAACAAAAAGAACAATTCAATTCAATTCAATTCAATTCAGTTTATTTATATAGCGCCAATTCACAACACATGTCGTCTCAAGGCACTTTACAAAAGTCAGGTACATGCATTACAATTAATCCTAATCATTGAACAGTGCAGTCAGATTCTGTTTTTTTATTCAAAATTGGATAAAAAGTTTGTCTATCTAAGGAAACCCAGCAGATTGCATCCAGTCAGTGACTTGCCACATTCACTCCCCCCGGGATGAGCATGTAGAGACAGGGGGACAGTCACTGGCGTTGACTTTGCAGCAATCCCTCATACTGAGCATGCATGTAGCGACAGTGGAGAGGGAAAAAACTCCCTTTTAACAGGAAAAGAAACCCCCAGCAGAACAAGGCTCAGTGTGAGGGGCCATCTGCCACGACCGACTGGGGTTAGAGAGAACAGAGCAGAGAAACACAAAGGAACAAAAAGGACTGATTCCAGGAGTACTTTTATGGGAAGGAAAAGGTAAAATTTTTAAAATGGATGTAGCTTTTTCCCTTTAGTCGTTTCACCTGAAAGAAAGAAAAAGAAAAAACCCCTTGGAGCCAGTTTTTTCAATTTTTAGAGTCTGAAAAAGAGCACAAAAATTTTATTTTTACAGTAAAAGCTCCGTCAGTAGCTATGTCTAGGAGAGAGAAAGGGGTTTTAAAAAACTGAAAGACAGGGCCATGTGGATCATCGGTAGAGGGGAGCACCAAGTTGTTGCCAGCAGAAGCTCGGACGATGCCCCTCCCGGGAAAGGTGTCACAGGTAGACACAGAGTCGGGCCGGGTGTAGCTTCTAGGAAGAGAGAAGAAAGAGAACAAAGTTTAACCTTGAAAAACCCGAAATTTTTAATACAAAAATTGAAGAGTAGTGTGGAAAAGTAGCGAAGGGGGTTGAAAGTGGTTTTTTTAATGTCCTCCAGCAGCCTAAGCCCCCTATAGCAGCATAACTACAGAGAAACCCAAGGAAAACCCTAAGCCACTTCAACTAAAAAGTTTTAATAAAAAACCCCCCCCCGGGAAAATTTTAACCCCTAGCCTTTAAAAAGTAGAAAAAGGTGTCCCCCCTTCACGGATTAAAAACTGGTTTAAAACTGGGAGCTGGTTCCACAGGAGAGGAGCCGGAACAAAAGGATCTGCCCCCCATTCTACTTCTAGAGCCCTTTAGGAACCACCAGTAAACCTGGCGTCGGGAAAAACGAAGGGGCCTGTTAGGAACGTTTTGGAACAATCAGATCTCTGATGTATAATGGAGCTAAATCATTAAGGGCTTTATATGTGAGGATGAAATTTTTAAATTCTATTCTGGATTTAAAAAACAGGGAGCCAATGAAGGGAAGCTAAAAGGTAGGGGAAATATGATCTCCTTTTTAAAAAATTTTCATCAGAACTCTGAGCTGCAGCATTTTGAATCAGCTGAAGGTTTTTAAACGCTTTTTGTGGACATCCTGATAGTAAAAAAAATTACAATAGTCCAGCCTTGAAGTAACAAATGCATGGACTATTTTTTTCAGCATCAATCCTGGACAGGATATTTCTAATTTTTGGGGCAATGTTCCCGGAGATGAAAGAAGGAAATCCTGGAAACCTTTTTTAAATATGGGATTTAAATGACATGTCCTGGTAAAAAAATAACACCAAGGTTTTTTTACTTTTTATCGGAGGTCAATTTAATGCCATCCAGGTTAAGTGATTGACTAAGCAGTTTCTTTTTTAAAGACTCCGGTCCAAAGACGACAACTTCTGTCTTGTCTGAATTTAGAAGCAGAAAATTTGAAAGGACACATAACAATGTGTCCTTCCAGTTGTCCTTGTTGTTGTTGTGTTTTACGTACTTGTTTTTTCCATTCATCATAAACTTTGAGAAGTTGTTTTTCCTTTCTATGGGCCTCCTCCTCCTGATATGCTTGCATCCTCTCTGTAGGATTCCTTTGATGAATGGAGCTAGGCTCCTCTTCCTTGTTGACCTGGAGGTCCTCTGTGTACTCTGTTTCCTCTTCAGATGCTTCCATGATGAGGACAGGGTGATGCGGTTGGGCATCAGATCGCAGAAGACCTTGGTTGGAACCGTGGAGCTGGGGTTACAGAACATGTTATCTCATATCTTACACACCTTGATAAAGTTCAGAGAGGCCTCGCAATTATGTTAAATAGACAATAAATAATATAATTCACAGAAGGCTTTAATTTCTGGGTCTTAAGGAGCTATTGGAATATTTTGACGATTTAATATACACTGCATGGCTGACATTCATCTGTAGACTCCAGTTACTCCACTAGGGGGTGAAGGTAGGAGGGAACTAAAACGTCTACAGCAGAAGCAGCCTAACCTCTCCAGAGGGCCAAATCCATCATTATGTGATTTCAAATCATTTTGAAAAATCGGTTAGGGGACACAGCGCTTCCTCTATCAGTGCTGAATTGCTGACATCCATGGCAGTATTTGTATTTGTACGGCCATACAAATTACCTTCAAGTCACAGACCGTTTTGCTCCACTGTCTGTGGTACGTTTGAGGCATAAGTGAAAGCACAGCTAAAAAATGTGACTTGTAAAGCAACATTTGTGACTCACAGAAGCAGATTCCTGAAGTTGTATTTACTGATTTGCGTTTGTGTAAAAAAATTGTTTGTGTGAAGATGTTAATACAGGTGTTTGAATTGGTTTTCCACCATGTGGAGCAAAACTGTGAATGTAAGAGGTTTTTGATGTGTGACTCAAAAACAATTTGTGCACTTGTATTTGAGAAGTTGGTGAGGTGTAACTGCTGTTTAGTATTCGTGAAAGACAAAAAATAATCTACAGTTACAAGACTCCTGTAGCATTTCCTCTGTGACTTCAAATTCATAGTTAAAAATGCACATATACTTATGTCCCTGATTTAACTTCATACAAATCTTTCCTGCTGAGCTGCAAGAAATCCAGTGACTACAATAAAACAGGGGGTGTCTCTGTCTTTTTAGCAAATGTTTTATAAGTATTTTACTATAAGTTCAATAGTATGAAAACATAAATCTTGTCCTGAAGATGTTGATGAAGTAGTAGCTTTAACCTTTCAAATGTAAGTCATGTTTCCTGACTTCCTTCCAGCAGGGGGAACTATACAGACATACAAACTATATTTGTATATCTCGTTACGTATTTGTTTGTTAAAACTTTGTAAATCTTATAAATAGGTCACGTGTTTTTAGTTTGAAGCTCTGCTTTTGCCGACAAACTGCTAAGTAGAAAATATAGCTTTCTGAAACTCTGAAGGCGTTCTCATTCCAGAAATGACGTATTTCCGATTTGTTTCCGCTTCCTGCGGAACCCCGCTAGATTTAGTGCATGTAGCCGGACCCTTTTAATTGAGCTGTAGTTCTTGAATCCATCTGACGGTCTGCGATGGAAGGTGAGTTTAAACTCAGAGGGAGATTAATGCTGTTCAGCAGACGGAAGGGTGGACTTCCCTAGGGTACATGCGCACACACAGTTTAAAGCTGTAAGAACAGGAGCAGCCCTGAGTCGTCCTCACGTGTTTCACTGTGTTCAGTTGTTGAACCAGAATGATTTTAAAATGCGTTCTGTACATCTCAGCAAGTAAAACGCAACGTTTGGCGTGACATGCTCCTGTCTCCTGGTGGTAGTCAGGACACTGGCTGCAGTGTTGTGCTCACCTGCAGGTGTTTTTGTTAGACCAACTGCTGCTGTCCAAAATGTGTAAAACTGTAGCAGTAGGGTTCTTCCAAGCGATTTGGAACATGAATTTGCACATGTACAGCTACAATACAACATAGAAAAATATAACATTAGTTTTAGCTGGTGTCCAGCCTTCAGCATTAGAGGTTTAATCCTGGGTTTATTTTAAATGGCTGTTCTTTGCATTTGTGGACATTTAAGACGTTAAGACTGGTCACTGATGACCCTAACAAAAAGAAGGGATATTGGGGTGTTTATAATCGACTTGTAACAGGCGGAGTGAGATATAAATTCTAAAGTCTCAGATGTAGGATTCCAACCTTTTGCTGACAACTGCCGTCAGGTTAGAGGAACTGCAAGTTGATAAAACCGTATCTTTTAAATGTATATTTTGTTATTTTAACTATGAAACTACCAAAACATAAGCTAAGGCATAGTACAAATCAAAACAAATAAACAAAAAATAAAATACATCAGTGGACTAAATAAAGTGAGTCTGTGTATGTGTAATCACATGCTATTATCTGTTTAAATAGCAAATTAATTGTCTGTTTATTACCAAGACTGATATATTTATGTTATTGTCCAAAAATAACAAGTACAGTGAGTTGAATGTCATACCAAACGTTTTGGTTAAACTGGATGTGAATAAGGCCTTGTCCACACGTAGGCGGATATCTGGGAAAACGAATAACTTTTTATGTGTTTTGGCCTTTCATCCACATATAAACTTTGTTTTACATCACTAAAAAACAAATAATTCAGAAAATTCCGGCCAAAGTGGAGATTTATAAAAACTGGGTTTTTGAGCCTGCGTGTGTACATGATTTTTTTTTTTTTTTAACAAGGTTTGATTGAGATTGAAAAGATCTATCTAAGGTTTCCTTAGATAGAAAAACTTTTTATCCAATTTGAATAAATAACAGAATCTGGCTGCACTGTTCAATGATTAAGATTAATTGGAATGTATGAACCTGACTTTTGTGAAGTGCCTTGAGACGACGTGTTGTGAATTGGCGCTATATAAATAAACTGAATTGAATTGAACAGAACATGTCATACATCAGGCTGAGACACAAAAGAGAACACAAAAAAAGATTACATAATAATACAACTTGAGTATACCATAACTCAAAAAGGCCAGGGGTTTATAACAAAGCAAAATAAAGTACATTAGGTTCATAAGATAAATTGAACTTTTAAAAGAGATGACCGGTTTTTAATGCTTTCCTATTTGTACTGTCCCTATGGAAGAGAGATAATGTTTTACATGCAGAATAAATTAATAAATGTGAAGTTTGGCCTTTGATTGGAGAACTTGGATCTATGTACGAGAAATTTTGAAATAAGAAGCAGGTTAATTACAAAAAACTGAGATTGTAGCTCGTTGTCATAATCACTGTAACCAAATAACATATTTTCGCAACATAATGAAAAGTGAGGGTAGATATCTATAATAAAACGAGAAAACGGACTCTAACGCTTCATATATGGGCAATGCCAAAATAAATGAATAATGAATAAATGAATAAATCGTTTCCCTTTGAACATCAATGAAAGTGCAATTAACAAAATCACTTGTGAGTCTTTGAAGGTAGTAGTTGGTTGGATAAAATCTATGCAGCATTTTAAATTCAATTTCCTTAACCGTATTGGTCAAAAAAAACTTGTGTGATAACAGCCAAACTTTACTCCAATTAATGTTCTTGACAAAACTGGATCAGTAGGAGTGAGAAGCCGGTGAGCAAGTGGTGATCTGGAGAGAAAGGCTCCGAATCATCCTGTTCTTCTATCTGGGAGATGATGATGATAAAAAACAACTCTTCCCAATGTTCGTGTCAGTAACCCGAGGAAGAAAAAATCGAGTAGAGCTACCTACTACACCTCTAAGAAGAGATATTATACCTGAGGGGACGGCATCGAGAACAAGAGGAAATTCCTTTGGAGTAATGGGAATTCCATAATGTTGAAAAAACTGCATAATTGTAAAGGATGCCCATCCTTGTTGAACAGTTGGCTTACTGTAATGATATTGCTATCGATGCAGTTTTGAAAGAAGATTGAGTTGTTTTTATATAGAATGAATTTATTATTCCATATGAAACATTTACGTGGACTAAAGTTGTGTTTATAAATTACGGACCATGTCAACAGCATTTGCTTATGAAAAGTCGATAATTTAGGGGGATTCTTATTAATATTGTAATTGCAAAGTAAAAGAAAATCAACACCACCTACCATGGAGAATACATTATGAGGAATTACATTCCACAAAGCAGTTGGACATTTTAAAAGCTTTATCCAATTTATTATAAAAGTGTAGTTTGTCGTGAAATCAACAAAGTTGAACCCTCCTTTAGAGTAATCATTTATCAAAGCAGTCTTCTTTAGAAAATGAGTAAGATTCTTTCACACAAAATCTAAAAGGACTTCATAGTTTTATATATGAGGGACTACATCCAATGATTAGGCTGCATAAGCTAATCTTGATATTCCCTCAGCCTTTGAGAGCAGGATTCTCCCTCTTATGGTGCGTTCACACCAAACGCAGATTCTGCGAATATTTCGCGTCATTTGTGTGCTGTTGCTCGCTTCACATTCTGCATGAACTCCGCATTGCCAAATGGCAACAAAAGGCAGCGCTTCGCCGCGTCAACTGAACATGGCGGACATGGATTTCACGGACCTAATTACGGTGTTTTACCTGTGGACAGCCGTAAAAAGCCACCGACGTCGACGTCCCTGAGTTCACCAGATTCTTCAGGGAAGGGAACAGTTTGGAGAGGACCACCACCTACTCCAGGAGCTGCGTCTGGATGACGGTCAATTTCAGCGGTACTTCCGTCTATCCAGGACCCAGTTCGAAGATCTGATGTCCCGCGTTGGGAGATGAATCGGCCTCTGGCACACCAACTACCGGTGCTATATCCCCGCTGCTGAACGCCTGTCCATCTGTCTTCGGTGAGTAAATAAATCTCAGCTCACTAAAAAAACAGCCGATTTTTAATGTCACATCTCCTAAATATGAGATATTTGTGCCTAAACATAACCAGGCCAGGTCCTTTCTGTACTTGTCTCTGTAAAAGTAATTAGTTGAGTCATACAACTCAGGCTTGCCGCACACCGCCACTATAATCTTGTCCTCCATCACTGACAACTGCTTCTTCTCCGCTGCGGTCCTTCACCCTACGTCATAGCCACATCCAGTGCCTGATTGGTTGACGCGACGCAAATTTTGAAAAAAGTTCAGATTTTTCAACTCGTCCACCGCTCTCGCTTCGCTCGGCGCGCCTTTGGCACCGCGTCCTTCGTCTCCTCCGCACCGCCCCGCGTCGCTCCGCTCCTGAACGCGCCTCTGCATAGGGATAACATGGAAATCCGCCGCTCCTATCACAGAATCCGCATTCGGTGTGAACGCCCCATTAGAGATAAATAACGCAGGAGCCATAGGTATAGTTTATTCAACTATAGGATTAAAATTATTGAGGCATCTTTGTGTCTTGTTTCATTCAATATTTATACCCAAATATGTGGCAGAGTTTTTATAGAGGTATATTTGAAATAGAATCAGCACCACACTCTTTTAAAGATAATAATTCACATTTTTAAGGTTAAGGCAGAGACCAGAGGCTTTGGAAGATGACTCTAGAAGAGTAATACCCAGGGGAACTTCCAAACTGTTTCTTAAAAAAAGTGCTGTATCATTAGCAAGTTGACTAATAAGAAGTGTCCTATTTGCAACAGCGAAGCCCTGTAAATTACTTGATTTTATGTGGGAGCATAACAGTTGGGGAACAAGCAGAAAAAGTTATCGAGATATTACCTGATACCTCGTTGAACATAAAATCTGGCTGATGACCCATATTTGAGTTTGATAGAGCAGTTGGCATTTTTATATAAAGTACTGATAGTTTTACAAAAAAACCTGTCAAATGCCTTAAAAAATTCTAAAAATAGAATATAGCTATTGTGTGGGATTAAATATGAGTAATCCAATAAATCTAAAAGGAGCCTTATATTGGAAATTCAATTCAGCTTTATTTACATAGCGCCAATTCACAACACATGTCATCTCAAAGCACTTCACAAGGGTTTGGAATGGTGCGGGGTTGTTGGGAGGTTATAATAAACTGAGTGTTAGAGTTTGGACGTTTTAGAATGGGATATGTCTAGGGGTACAAAGTAAAATAATAAACTGATAAAGTTTGTCCATCTAGAGCCTGCTGGTGGCCATTGTTATACTAAAAACCACAACGATTGGGATACCTCTCTCTGTCAGATTAACCATAACCATTGGAAAAGAGAGGGGGTCATACAGGTAGCAGAAATGGAGGGTGTTTTTCCCCCTCAACCTAACTACCCGGTTTAGGCAAAACCCGACCCCCCTTACTCCTCCCAGGAGGGAGGGAAGGCGAGCTAAAAAAATTTGGGAGGTTTTTGTTTCCTGTTGCATTGTTAAAAAGGTGGGTAACTTTAAAAAATGGGCAAAGTCAATTATCGGATCATTAAAATTTTAAAGTCAAGTACATACTTCCCAAATTAACCCCTAACATTGAAGATGTATCAGATCAGATTTTTTTTAAATTTGGGTTAAAAATTTTTTTCTATCTGGGGAAAACCCAGCAGATTGATCCTCAGTGATTTTGCAGCATTCCTCCCCCTGGATGAGCATGTAAAAACAGGGGGACAGTCACTGGTTTGACTTTGCAGCAACCCCCATATGAGCTGCATGAGCGACAGTGGGGGGAAACATTCCCCAAAAACCAGTTTCAGGGGTGAAGGCCGTCCTCCAGACCGACAGGGGTTTAAAGGAACCAAAAAGAGACAAAAAAGGACCAGAGCACTGATCCAGGATATTTTTCTAGGGGGAAGGGAAAAAGGTAAATGTTAAGGGAGTAGATCTTTTAGGGGTTTTTTTTTAAGACGAAAAAACAATAAACTCGGGAGCCAGTTTTTGGGTTTTTAGAGTAGGACAGAGAGGTAGTAAAAAACAGCCAGGTATGTTTCTGGGAAAGGGGGAAAAAGAGAGAACAAAAATTAAAACTGAAATAACGAAATAATGCAAATTTGGAGAGTGGTATGAGAATGTAGCAGAGAGGGTGAAAGTGCATATGTCCTCCGCAGTCTACCTATAGAGCATAACTACAAGATACTCAGGAAAACCCCTAACCCCTTAAACTGAAGCTTTTAAAAAAGGGAATTTTTAAACCCTAGCAATTGTCTTTTATTTGGGAAAACCAATTGTTCTTCATCTATTATAGAATCCAAAACTAGTTTAATTCTTTGTGCAAAGAAAAGGGATAAAATTTTGTAGTTATTTAACAAACTTATAGGGTGCCAGTTGTCAAGATGAAGTTTTTTTGGTTTGGGAATTAGTCTGATAAATCCTTGGGTCATACTCCAGGGCAAAGCCTGGCTAATATACACTAATTTAATAGTTGTAATAAAAAAGGGGCTAATTGAGGAGCAAACAACTGATAAAACTCAGAGGATATGCCATCATTCCCAGGAGATGTTATTTTTCAGACGTCCTATAGAATCTTTTAATTTCTTTGATTGATAAAGGGGCATCACATAGTTCCTTATCTGCTTGATTAAGTTTGGGGGATCTTTGTAAATTGTTTAGAAAATCTAAAGCATCACTTTCGCAGTATTTTATTGCATAGAATATGCTACTTCCTCAATTTTTAACTAATTGTATTTAATTTTGCACGATGGTTTTCTAATTTAAAAAAGTATGAAGAGTTCTGTTCACCTTTTTATAACCTTTGCTTCTTTGACCTAATAAACGCTCCTTTAGCTCTGTTTGTAAATATTTTCTAGCTTTTCTTGTAAGTTAATGAGTTCTATTTTATCTTCTTCCAATACATTTTCAGGAGAAAGTTGAGTATAAAGAAATGCTTTTGACAATGATTAGTTCCTCTATTTTCCTTCTTTTAGCCAGGTCACTGCCAAATTACTTTTAGTACTTTGCTGATTCATACATAAATAATTTCTAGTTGACAAAAGAAGATTTTTCAGCTCGAGCTTTGTTGAAATACAGAGAAATTAATTGAGAAATCTCCTTTTTCATATTTTAGTAATGAACTGTTTAGCTTCCAGTAATATGCTCTAAATGAAATTGCATGCTCAGGAAATAAAGATATTGAGATGTAAATGGCCTGATGATCACTTAGTGGACAGGGAAGAATTTTTAAAGCAACATCCTTTTCTTTAATGCCTTTTGAAACTAGCCAATAGTCTAATCTAGATAGTCTTGAGTTGTCTTTGTTACTCCAGGTGAAGGAGATTGAATCTGGAAATTTACTCTACCACATGTCTACTAGTTCAAATATTTCAATGAAATTCTTAAGGAATGTTTTTCTGCTATTACTAGTAGTTGGCCATTTATCAAACAAAGGATTGATGAAATTGAAATCTCCCCCGATAAGAATGTTTGAGTTTGGGAATTTTGTTAACCAACAAAGTCACCAATAACATTAAATAACTGAACATTTTCTGCATGTGACTTATATCCATAAAATGAACAATAATAAATGTTATCTTATTGAAGCTGATACATGACAAATAAAATGACCTTTAGGATCTGTAGATGTAATTAGAACATCTTTATCAAAAGTATTTTTCATTGTTAACACACCTGCTGAATGTTCTGATCCATTACAAAACCACAAGTCATTACCCCATTGAGTTCTCCAGAGGTTGACATCTTCAGCAACAGAGTGAGATTCTTGACAGAAACAAAAGTTAGTTTTCACTTGCTTTTGGAATAAAAATAAAGCTTTACGTTTTACGTTATTTCTTAAACCCCTGGGATTTAATGAAACTATTGACAACGACCTGGTTTAAAGAATAAGAGCAAATGCAGCAGAAAAGAAAACATTAGAAACTCCCACTGAGCTCTAGTGCAGATCAAATTATTGATCTTTTCTGGCGGCAGAAAACCAAGCGGTATCTGAACAATGAAGTCTCATGTTTTTTTGAAAGAGCACTTCTATAGCTTAACCAACCGCAGTTCTTGTAGCACTTTGAACAGATTTAAGTTATTTATTTTCCACTGATGAATGTCCACGCTCCAACATAGTATGCAGGCTTACCCTCAGCGCATGCCTTTTGGACAGACAGCTGGCCACAGTTTCATCCTAGCATCCTTCACTTGTTGTGATTGGTCTTCAGCAAAACGAAGGTTATCTTCACATACTGTCGGGTGATTTTTGGCACCTTTGCAGATGGCCTCTTTGTATGACCTCAGAGAAAACCCCACCATGATAGCTCTTGGTTTAGAAGCATTGTGCATACTCTTGCCCAAACAGTGAGCGACATCCACAGCAACAGCAGCACCGGGTCTCTCGGTTGTCTCCAGAAGAATTTTCTGACACATTTTCACTACCTGTTCTCTGATATTTTCGTTTGGGTCCTCATCGACTCCATATAGCTTCAAGTTCCATCTTCTTATATAGATTTCCAATTCTTCAGTTCGTGCTTTGAGTCTTTCGACCATCCCTTCTTTCTCACTCACCATTTTCTCTAAACTCATAAACGATCGTTTAAGAGTTTGGAGAGGGTGGCGATTACAGCATTATCTTGCCGCGAGGACCTCATCTCTGTCTAATGAAGAGCTTTTTTTTACAGCGGGAGACTTGGAAGGGCTGACTGGTAGCGGGGAAACTCCATATACGACGACGGAAAGGTTACCAGAGTGAGAGTGCTAGCATATTCATGACATGAGGATTTGCTTGATGAGGCATCAAGCAGGTTCGCTTTGGCTTTTTTTCCTTTCACGGCTCGACATGATGTCTATGAATTGCCTGTAGCAAGACCGCAGACATTTTATGCAAATTTCAGGTGGGCTTCCTACTTTAAGCTGGTTAGAAATTTTACTTGTCTAGAGCTCAGTTGAGTTAAACCTACTGAGCAGCCATCTTGGACCTTACTTCGCGTGTGTCCATGATCAAACGGTTCGGCACAATACTGTCTGCAACAAATATTGCGGCGTTGACCTCAAATGTGCGAGCATTGTTTAGAGACTCGGCCGTACAGTGGAGTAAAAATGAATAATGAATGATTCCCAATCGAAACTATCTTGTTTTATCATCTTTATATTCTAAAACTGTTTAAAAAACAGAAGTTCAACTTCTTTTTCTGTCCACACAAACGAACCTTCTGCTCCCATGTTCTATACCTAACAGGAAGTCGTGATTGTTTTGAAGGATTGTGATTGGCTGACATAGGTTTCATATTTGCATTACACTGCCCCCTATGCGTCTGTGCTAAGTGGCGTATTTCTGGGGGTAGGTTAGGATGAAAGCTTTTCTGAAAAACCTCACGTGTGTACGATATTTTTTAAAACGATGTAGTGGAGATATTCGTTTTTTTTAAATACCCTGCTACATGTGTATAAGGCCTAAAACAGGAGCAGAATGGTAGGTGCATGTACTTTCAGTCCTTCCCCAAAGATCAGGGATCTTCTGCTTGTGTCTGCCCATGCAGTGTATTGATTGGGTAAAATGCCCTAAAACGTAGCGGCTGAGCATTATTAGGACAGCGTCTTGATGATAAAATATGCATAAAATGCCACCACACATTATTTACGCCACCACGCATTGAGATTCACAATGTGTTCGTGCGTAAAAAAACGGCGCATGCCGTTATTAATGTATGGCAAGCCAACAGTGCCACAAAACACCACTCGTCTAGTCAAAGTGTCACGCACAAAACGCATTTTTATAAGTCGGGGCGAATAACAAGTTAATGCGACGTTTTAAGAGCTAAAGGCAAAAAAAAACAGGATTTATCTGGTCATTGAATGCCGCTTTTACGCCCGACGGCACCTGACAAAACGCCATTTTTTTCCGTCGGGTGATTTTTACGCCGTCTAAAACGCCATTTTCTCAAATTAAGCAGGGCCCGGCCCACACTCCTTTTAGCCAATTTATTTAATCTTCAGCCACCTTATTACAGAACTAAAGCTGCAGACCCCACTAATTGATAACAGATTGACTTTGCAGAAAAGAGGTCTGATGTTTTTTTCTGATGGATTTCATATATTCTGCAGCACTCGGTGTCAGTGTTTGCTTCTGTAATCATCTCAATATTAATTTTAATGTCTTTAAAGTCAAAAGCAGAGACAAAATACATGATAACTGTCAGAAACAAGTGAAGACAGACATGCAAAAATCTGATTTGTCGCCGTAGTACTTTTCTCTTCCACCAGATGGCACTCGCACGGCAGCTGGTCCACAGAAACGCTATCGGTGAGGTAGTTGTAATGTTATTAAAAACAGGAAAATAAATCATGTTTGCTGTTATTTTTCTATGAACAAATACTAGAAAGATTCTTAATCTATAATTTGGCATGCATTAAGGACTGAATAAGAACCCTAAAATAGTAAAATGAAAAATGCATTATCACAGTTACTGTCTGTATTTCTTTCTTATTCTTCTTTATAGTAAAAAATGTCAAAGGTATCTAGAGGGTAATTTTTTTTAGTGTCAGCTAATTTCTCATGCATGTAAAAAAAAAACAAACAATGAAATTACATTTCAGTCCATCAATCTCCTTTATAGAACACTTCTATAAGGTTTTTGATGATTAATTAATAAAAATTTATATAATGCGACTGAATCACCAAAAAGCTTATAGAAATTTTCTATCTGATTATTTTGCTTTTTATGCAACTCAGAAATGGTCCTAATAAAATGATCAATACAACTATCTGGTGTTCAATAACGCCACAATTTTTTTTATCTGTCCGTAAAATAGAAACAAATTTCCCCATATCATTACTAGAATTATCATGTAACATATTTTCAATCAAAGCAAGACTGTCCAAAAAGGCATACACCTGTTGTTCCTTCTGTGTGTCACAGCCCTAAATAATCATCCAGGTGCTCTTTATCTTTACTCATAGGTGTCTCTCAAAGTACAAATACAATAATAAGAGAGTGAAAAAAAACTGTTTCAAAATACTTAACATATGAAAAGATAATGTAGAGGTATTTGCAGAAGGCTTTCGTTTTAAAATTAAGCTTTCCCTATGGTATATAGTTGTGGTAAAAAGGGGGTTTTTTTTTATTATATATTTAATATAATATATTATATATATATAAAATTTATATATATATAAATATATAATTTAATATTATTATATATATAAATTATATATATATATATAAAAATATGAGACCCTGTGCGTCCACAGACAATTCACTGTGGACGCAAGAGGAAGCTGTCTGAAAGGGATTTCGGGTGCTAACCCGGATTGTATCCAAAAAAAACATAAAACAACGGCTGCCCAAATCACGGCAGAATTAAATGTCCACCTCAACTCTCCTTTTCCCCCGAACGTATACTCGTACTCTTTTCTTCCGCTTTTTTCCCGGCCGGGTCGCGGGGGCAGCAGACTCACAGAGACACCCAGACGTCCCCTCCCCCCGACACCTCCTCCACCCTCCAGGGGGAGCCCGGCGTTTCCCAGCCCCCGTGGAGACATAGTCCCTTTCCGGTTTGTCCTGGGCTGTCCCCTGGGCCTCCCCCGGTGGGACGTGCCCGGGAAAACCCCCCGAGGAAGGCTCCAGGGGGCCAAACCGAAAAAAAGATGCCCGGGCCACCTCACTTGGGTCCTTTCGATTTGGGGTACAGCGGCTTACTCCGAGCCCCCTCCTGAAAAGGTCAGCTCCTCCCAAAACCCCTTTTCTAAGGGGGGTCCCCCCCCCCCACCCTTCGGGGAAGGCTCATTTCAATGCTTTGTACCCGGGGGTTTCCCCTTCTTTGTCTGGGACCAAAAATTCATGGGCCCAAAATAGGGTAGGAAGTAACCGCCGGGAAAATCGAAGCTTCGCTTTTCGCTCACCTCTCCTTTACCACAACGGACCGGCACGCGCCCCCCCTTACTGCTTTTTTGGGCCGCACCGTCCGTCTGCGATCTCCCCTCCTTTCTTCCCTCACTCGTAAACAAACCCAAGATACGAACTCCCCCACTTGAGGCAGGAACCCCCCTCCAACCTGAAGAGGACAACCCACCCTTTTCCGGTTGAGTCCAGGGCCTCTGACTTGGGGGAGCTGATCCCACCCCAGCCGTTCACACCGGCTGCAAAACCGCCCAGCAATCGTAGGTCTTGGAAAGGGGGGGCCCAAAGCAGGACCCGTCATTCCAAAAAGAAGAGAAAAATCCCGGGCCCCCAAAAACCGCCCACCTCCGGGCCCCTTGGCTACGTCTAAAAATCCTGTCCAAAAAATTTATGAACAACCGGTGGAAAAAAGGGCAGCCCGGCCGGAGCCCAAAATTTGCACCGGGAAAGGTCCGACTTGGTGCCGGCAATGGGACCAAACTCCTGCCCGCTCGTACAGGGACCAGGGCCCCTAATAAAGGGCCCCCTTCCCATACTCCTGGAGCACCCCCCACGAGGGACACAGTCGAATGCCTTCTCCAGGTCCACAAAACAATGTGACCGTTTGGGCAAAACTCCCATGACCCCTCGAGTACCCGTAGAGGGTATAGAGTGGTCCAGTGTTCCACGGCCGGGCGGGGAAAACCCCTGGCTCCTCCTGAAATCGGGTTCGACTACGGCCGGGGGTCTCCCCTCCAATACCCCGGCGTAGGGCCCCCTTTCCCGGGAGGGTGAGGAATTAAATATATTTTTGTATATACAGGGGGTTTGGGCAATGAAACTGAAACACCTGGTTTTGACCACAATAATTTTTTGTATGGTAGGGGCCCCCTTTTGCGGCCAAACAGCGTGATACGTCTTGGGGGGCATATACAAGTCCTGCAAGTGGTCAGAGGGATTTTAAGCCATTCTTCTTGCAGTATGGCCGGTCATACATGATACTGGTGGGGGAAAACATTTTCCTGACTCGCACCTCCAAAACGCTCAGGGTTCAATTAGCAGGGTAAACACAGTTTTGCTCAAAATTTGAAATCACACAACATTATGGGGGACATACCAGAGTTCAAAAGGGACAAAATTTTTGGTGCACGTTTTTGCTGGCGCATCTTGCCCAAAACAGCAAGTCTTTTTGATGTAAACAAGGCCCTGGGACCAGGGTAAGTCAGCATACCCCCAAGAAGGACGAACCACATCCACAGGATTAAATGGGACGGGAAGAGGAAGCGTCTGAAAGGGATGTTCGGGTGCTACCCGGGTTTTATCCGAAAAACATAAAACCCGGCTGCCCAAATCACGGGGAGAATTAAATGTGCACCTCAACTCTCCTGTTTCCACCCGAACTGTCCTCGGGAGCTCCCAAAGGGTCAATAACACGGGGCCCGGGGTGCTATAGCCCAAAACCTTTGGTCCTCTGCCAATGCCAAACTCGGTTTCAATGGTGCAAAGGTTGCAACTCTTGGCGTGGACAAAGTGAAACAGTATTTTTTGCTGATGAGTCCACCTTTTTTTTTTTTCCCCCATCCGGGAGAGTTTTCGGGGTTGGGGAAGCCCCCCAAAAAGGTACCCCCAGATGTTTTCATGCCAAGTGAAGCATGGGGGGGGATCCCTGATGGTTTTTGGGGTGCCAAACTGGCATTTCCTTGGCCCAATACTGTGGCTAGATGGGCGCTCTCTGCCCAAGGCTACCGAACCCTTTTTGAGGACCATGTGCATCCAAAGGTTAAACATTTTACCTGAACCGTGCCGTGTATCAGGAGACATGCATAAAAACACCAGCAAGATGGTGAAAGATTGGTTTGATGAAAATGAAAGTGAAAATGAACATCCCCTGGCCTGCACAGTCACCAGATCTAAATATTATTGAGCCACTCTGGGGTGTTTTGGAGGAGCGATCAGGGAAAGTTTTCCCCCCACCAGTATCATAGTGACCTGGGGACTATCCTGCAAGAAGAATGGGTTAAAATCCCTCTGACCACTGGCGGAAATTTTATATGTCATTCCCCAAAACGAATTGACGCTGTTTTGCAGACAAGGAGGCCCACACATACTAATAAAATTTCTGGGTCTAAAAAACCCGGTTTTCAGTTTCATTTTCCAACCCCCCGTAAAGATGTATAAAATTTTAGTGTAATGTAAAAGTAAAGTATGTGTGTATATATTATATAATATATATATATATGTGTGTGTATATATTGTTGTATGTATATATGTATATGGGATGTAAATATGTGTGTATATATGTATAAGTATATATATTGTGGGTGTGTATATATTTTTTATATATATATATATATATATATATTTGGTGTGTGTGTGTTGTATATATGTATGTATATATATGTATATATATATATATATATATAATAATATGGTGTGTGTGTGTGTGTATATATATGTGTGTGTGTGTGTGTATATATATGTGTGTGTGTGTGTGTGTATATATGTGTGTGTGTGTGTGTGTATATATGTGTGTGTGTGTGTGTGTATATATGTGTGTGTGTGTGTGTGTGTGTGTGTATATATGTGTGTGTGTGTGTGTGTGTGTATATATATGTATATATATGTGTGTCTGTGTATATATATGTATATGTATATATATATATGCGTGTCTGTGTATATATATGTATATGTATATATATATATATATGCGTATGTGTGTATATATATATATGCATATTGTATTTGTGTTGCGGCTCTTGTATTTGACCTGACACCTCTGGGCCACCGTAAAGCAGCCATCCCCCACCACATGTAGTCAGTGTTTGATTGGACATGAAGTCTTTTCTGTGACGTTTTTCAGGAAAGACGAACGCTGGAATGCTGAATACAATGGCTTTGATTGAGGGGAACTTTCACACGTCAAGCTTACTGATATTGCATGAATGCTAAAATAAAATCCCCTCAGTTGTTGAACTGTATTTCATTATGGACTTTTAGCATTCTTCAGTTAAAGTCAGCTCATTCAGAATTGTTGCGCTCTTATCTGCAGCTTAGTGTTTGACATGCCTTTTTATGATGTTTGATTTTCCAGTAATTGTATTTTGTGTACATCTGGTCCTATAGCCAGAGCTTCTGTGTGCAGTTCCATGTTGATACGCTACAGACAATTCCTTTCTGCCTAATGGGATATTTGTGTTTGCCCTTTCACAGAAACAGAAGTTTGCATCCCGATTCCTCGAGATCTAGTGAGGCGTCTTGGCGTTGAGGTAAGCAGATGGTTTCCAGCAGCGTGCTGTGCAGTGTAGCAATAAACGGTGAAATCTGTGTACTTTGTAATTTCTAAAGTGTCAAAAAAAAACTGGGACAGCAGCTTTTATACATCATCTGTTTTTCTCTTAAGGCAGCAAGGTCAGATTTTTCAAAAATGATGATCATACTGTGCACACACACTTTTGTGAATGTATTCAGTACCTTTTGTCTTTCTTGTAGCCTCACACCAGCTCCAAAGCTACAAAGTTTACTGAAGCATATCTGAGGAACTGCATTCAGCAGCCAACACGCCTGGATGTGAAGAGCATGGTGACTCACAAGGCTGTGATCCTGGGCTACAGACGGCCAAAGAAAGACAAAACAAAGAAAAAAAGTAAGAAAGCCAAAGGACTCAACGCTCGACAGAAGAGGATGATGAAAGTTTTCCAGATCAAGCCTGACCACCAGAGGTTTGTTACGGTCATGTGCCCTACACAGGAGCAGTAAATCAAACTTTAAACATGACACAATCATAATATTCTGTGGAAAATGAATCCACTACATTTTCTTTCTTTTTTTCTGAAAGCGTTCTATTTGGCTTTGTAGGTATGAGCTTTTCCTGCCTTTACATGAGCTGTGGAGACAGTACATTATTGACCTGTGTGGTGGACTCAAACCAACAAGGTGAGGAAACCTGCAGACAGAGTTTCCAGATGTCCAAGTTACTGGTACTCCTGGTAATTTTCTTGATATTTACTTGCAGCAATCCACAGTTTGTGCAGCAGAAGCTTCTGAAGGCAGATTTTCATGGTGCCATCATTACAGGTAGATTTTCTAGCATAGACAAGCAACAGAAATGCTGACCCTTACTCCATTCATCATCACTGGAGGATCTTAATAGAGGGCAATAACGTTGTTTGTTAGAAGAGGGAAACTTTTCGTCAGAGAATTTCCCTGTGGATACTGGGAACCCGAGTATTTCCTCCAAGTAAATGAAAATCTTCTGTCAGTCGTTAACATACATATATGTGACTGTTCATTTGTTGATCAAGGGAGCGTGCTCCTCTGCTTTCCGTCATGGAGCCTGTGTGAATTCATTGGTGACTGGAGGTTTGGGTAAGGCCTGGGGTTTCTGACTGTGCCATGGGGGCCCCAGCAAGGGCTGCCAGCCTTGTTGGGGTGCTGTTTGTGTGGGTGCTAGGGCCACGTCCCGGAGTGGTGGGCCCCTTGTCTGGTGACCTATGAAGGTCATACAAACACAGGTTACTAAACCATCAATGTGGCCTTCCTAATCCCTGGCACATGTAGGGAACTATATGTTCCATATATGTTAGGTTTGCACAATTCAACAACAGACTTGTCGTGTGTAATATGTTTGCTGTTTGTACACCTGTTAGATTTAGTGTTTATGTGATGTGTTATGAGGTACCTGCAGTGGTCCAACAGAACACATTGGCCTAAGCTTAGCTTCTGATTAGTAGGTTATCGAATTATATTCCTGTGAGAACTGAGGGTGTGTGCTGTATCCATAATGATCTGTGTTTTTATTGTCACAGTGGTGCGCTCCAAATGTCCATCCTATGTGGGGACTACAGGGATTCTCATCCAGGAATTCAAACATGTGTTCAAAATCATCACCAAAGAAGACAATGTCAAAGGTTAGTGAAGCTCTCCTTGAGCATCCTGAGTTCTGTTCTAACATCTTGCTGTATGGCTGTGGTACAGATGTTTGCTCCCCAGTCAGAACTGACTGCTGTTTACCACATACAAGGTCTATTTTAGAGCTTTTGACTTTTCAACATTGTTATTGGGATTCCCTGCTAGCCCTGTAACAGTGATTTTTTTTTTTTTTTTTTTTTTTACTACCAAGACACCTCAGCTTATCACACGGAAAAACTATGAATTGGTAATGGTGGAAAGAAAGCAGGTAAACCGGATCCTCCATGCTGGTAGGGCTCGGCTGTTCCTTATCACTCACTATCAGTTTTCTGGATCATCAAGAACTTCAAGCTGAGAGGTCCAGCTGCAGAAAAGAGGCTTCAGAACGTCCAAGAGTGTGCTTCATCACCTTCCGAGGGAAGCTCTACAGAACTGATTTGTAAACAGTGTTGGATTTGTTCAGCGATGGCAGCAGGTGGATGTGACAGTGGACTTTTAGACAAGAATAGTGGCAAAGAACCCTCTTCTGCAGGACATATCAGGATGGACATCAGGAGAGGTCAAAAATTATTTTCTCCTAATCTTCTGATCGTTTGAGACATTTTAATTTATCTGGAGTAGCTTACAGACTAGAACATTGGCATTTTGGACAGGAAAGTCCCAGATCTGAAACTCACTGAAACCTTTATTCAGTCCTCGAAACGGTGGAAAAATGGAAGCCTACAAACTGAGAGCTCCAGATTCTGAGAAGACTAGAAACAGTCAGGATTTTGGCAAGAACTTAATCCAGTATGGAAGAGGGAAATATAAAGGTTAAGAAGAATTATCACTGGAAATATGGACTTTTATTCATATTTGATGCATTTGTTATTGAAAAGCTTGAGCATATGAAATGTGCAGTTCTTGAAGCTACCAATTTAAATTCAGTTTACCATAGAAGCATTAAAAAATAAATCTGAAAATGTTTAAAGTGCCAGACTTTTGTGCCACTGCCTGAACTTTGGCAATGACTGTGGAAGACGTTACCTCACTAATTCACACAGACAAACACTGTGAGCTGTCCCTTGAGGTTTTGCCTGTGAGATTTGGTAAAATTTCTCCTAAACAAATTAACGCTTCTGTTTCTCTTCTCTCCTGTGCTGGCAGTGATCCCAAAGAGGTACAGTGTTTTTGGTGTAGAGATCGACGGCTTTGTTTCACACATCTACGGAAACAAGTTTGAGCTACGAGCCAGTGAACGCTCCGTTAGGAAGTTCAAAGTGAAAGGAACCATGGACCTCTAAGAGCTGCTACACACTGTACTGTTATCTGCTCCCTGCCCCTACTGGACAATAAAGGAAATGCACAAATGCCTGGCATGCTGCATAGGAACACGGCACAAAACTGCTAGTGAAGAACTCTCACACATGCCTTCCCTGTTTAATGGTAAATGAACTAAACTTATATAGCGCCGTTCCAGCCATACTGACCACTCAAACCGCTTTAAACTAGAATCACATTCACCCAGATGTACTCACTAATGCGCACACATTTATACAGTGAGAGCTGGGTAATTTATGGTGAAGTGCTCAGCGACATGTGGCAGAAGGAAGTTGGAATTGAACCCACAAGTTTTGGAATGCAAGACGATGACTACTCTCACTGAGCCACAGTTGCCTCTCCTAATATTGCATTCCTCAGGCTAGCTGTTAACAGGGCAAGCTCAGATCTGAGTAAATACCTCTGATGGGATGAGTGTGTATTGTAGTCAGAATTGCTGCACTACATATTGCTTGTGAGTGTGATTCAGTGTGGTGGGACTGTGATTCTTCCCAGAACCTAAACATAAATGAGTGAAGACCGCCTCACTGTAGGTGCGTGTTTGGTTGAAGGGCCCTGAATAAAAACTGTTACACTAAACGTTGCTGTTTGAAGGTTGCTGAGATGTGTTCTGCAGAGCATATCACATCTGCAGCTTCAGGCAGTTCGGACAGTTTAAAACATCCACACTCCTTTTGGTTTTTCAGTGGAACTCTGTTTTTTATTTTGCTAAATGAGAGATTAAGAGGAACCCGTAGTAAGAGATGCAACTAATCTTTAAGCTACCTGAAGTAGTCCTCAGAGTAAAGTAGTGGAACGTCTTGAACAGATGCAGATGGTAGATCTTATTTCACATGGATCTCACTTAAAGAACCATCATGACAAAATATCTCCATAAGATTTAATGCATCTGATATGAGATCGGTGTTGAGTTGTGCCGTGTACTGTAGAGTTTGTGAGAAACAAGGCCTTAAACTGGCATTTTTAGAGTCTCAGTCTTGCTTTAACTCTGGGCCATTTTTACTTAATTTAATTGTCCAGTCCTTCTGGGCTTTTAACAGTTTTGAAATGTCTGGAATTTGATTGATAATTTTTCCAAGTCTGGATAAATATGAAAAATAAAACCCTAGATTGTAAAAATGTTATTTTATTGTCTAAAAGAAAAAAATCCAAATCAAAGGGCTTCATACTTTGTTTCATATCTAGCGGATGATTCATTTTAGATTCGTTTCACAGCATTTTCGCGACCAGACTGATTCATTCTAGAATTCTGCCGCTCAAGGTGGCAGCAGGTTGGAGTAGATTTTTACCTGTCATTCTGATTAATTTTTTTTAAGAACTCAAATTTCTCTTGTGGTGGATAAAAATGTTTTCTTTTTTGGCCAATTATCCTCTCTATCTGATGCTGTGCAGCTGGAAGGATTTTTGCTGATAAGTTTTTTACTTTTGGACAGTTGTTATAATGCATCCCCATAGCAACACGGTGGGTTTTTTTACAACTGAGAGGAGCAGATTATCTCAAAAGCACAACTGCAACACCACATCCCTGATGAGTTGAAAAGGAGGCATCATAGATGCAGAGCAGGAGCAAAGAAAAGAAAGAGATGGAGGAAGTTCAAACCGTCTCTTCCATCGATGATGATGGGCAATGAGAGATCATTGGGAAACAAGTGGGATGAACTCTAAGCCCTACAAAGGACCCAGTCAGAGAATCAGGAATGCAGTATTGCGTGTTTCACTGAGACATTCAATTTAGTTCAATTCAGTTTTATTAATTTAGCACCAATTCACAACATGTCGTCTCAAGGCACTTTCAAGTCAATTCAGTTGATTCAGATTTCAAGTTGGGTATATACATTCCAATTAATCCTAAATATCAAACAATGCAGTCAGATCAGTTTATTATTCAAATTTGTTAAAAGGTTTTTCTAGTGACTTGAAGCATTCACTCCTCCTGGATGAGCATGTGGCAACAGTGGACGGTCGCTAGTGTTGACTTTGCAGCAATCCCTCATACTGAGCAAGCATGTAGTGACAGTGGAGAGGAAAAATTCCCTTTTAACAGGAAGAAACCTCCAGCAGAACCAGAACCAGGCTCAGTGTGAGCGGCCATCTGCCACGACCGTTTGATTGAACAGAGCAAAGACACAAAAAGAACACAGAAGCACTGGAATACTTCCTATAGGGAAGAAAAGTAAAACAATGGTTGTAGCTCCTTTAGTGGTTTCATCTAGGAGATAAAGATAGCTAAGCAGATGAACCCTGAGCCAGTTTTCAAGTCTAGAGTAATAAAGAGAGCACATACAGTTAGTCACAGTAGAAGCTCAGCCAGTAGCTATGTCTAGGAGAGATGTGGTTAAACACTGAAAGACAGGGCCAAGTGGATCATCTGTAGAAGGTAAGCATTAAGTTGTTGGCAGCAGCTGCTGGGCTGATGTCCCCCTCCAGGAAGGTGTCACAGCTAGACACAGATCCAGGCCAGGTGTAGCTTCTAGAAAAAGAAAAAAAGAGAGAACATAGAGTTAAAAGCTGAAAAAAACGCTTTTAAAAAACAGCAAATAGAAACCAAATCTCGAATGGGGCAGGTAATCAATGGAAAACACTACCTTAAATAATTTGGTTAGGATTGGGTCTAACATGGAGTTTAGATGAAAATTCAGAATGAAAGACTTACCTTCACCGCCTCCACCTTCCAATGACTCTTCTGTGCGTCTCTCGGCCTTCCAATCAGCATCCTGTCCGCCTGATTCTCCATCCAATCATCTTCTGACGCCTTGCTTTTAAAGGACCTTCAGCTGTGTTCATCCTCGCTTGTCAGCTGAGCTCATCCCTCCACCCCACCTCCACCATCTTCCTTCCCATCTCCTCCCGGCTTCCTCCGCCAATCCACCACCAATGTCGGATCAGGGGAAAGACATCTCTAAATCTAAACCTTACAAATGTTCATCTTCGCTTATGGAATTCTCAGCATTCATGTCTTCCTCCCAGGTCCGAGCGCCAAAGAAATAACCATGTAATTTTACATCATTAAAACTTTTCTAATTGCCATCCCTTTTCTTTGTGAGTCTTTTCAGATTGAAATACAAGCTGAAGGTTTAGATGAAGCTAATATTTTTGATAACTCAGGAAGCTCCACAGGATCAAGAGTCCAAACACAGATCAGGTTCTACAGTTACTTCCAATGTTGTCTCGCTTGCTGAGGATGAAGTAATCATGTTCAGGAGTATGCCAATGATTTTATTTCTAATAGAATTAATTTTATTTAAAAAGAATCCCATAAAGTCATTACTGCTGAGAGCTGGGGGAATGGATGGCTCAACAGAGCTATGACTGTGTAAGTTTAGTTACTGTACTAAAAAGAAACCTTGGATTATTCTTATTCTCTTCTATTAATTAGAAATAGGCTGTTCTAGCCTCTTTTTATACAACAGTAGACTATTTTTCCAGATTAAGTAGGAGTCATCTAGGTGTGTAGAGCACCATTTCTCTCCAATTTTCTAACATTGAGCTTTAAAGTAGACATCTCTGAATTAAACCAGGGAGCTAGTCTCTAACCTTATTTTTCTGGGGGATATATTGTCTAATGCATCCCACACTGAGGAAATAACATTATGAACAAGAGAATCAATTTGTTTAGGGGAAGAAACAAGAAACATTGCCTCCACTGTGTTTTTCTGTGATAACGAGGAAATTAAAATGTAACAGATTATTTAAAGGTTGTTACAGCGTTGTCTGATAATGATCTTCTATAATGAAATTGTCTTTCAGGTGTAGAGTACTTGGTTAAATTAAACTCAAAGGTTATTAAAAATTGTCAGACAGGACAGGGTTATGAGGATACCATATCGTATCCCTGACTCCAGCGTCTCTCTGCCAGGCTTCTGACTATACGAGCAGACAGAGATTTAAAGGGGAGCGGCAAACGCAAAGCAGGTGGACTGGCAGTACTTCTGAACAACAGATGGTGTTATCTGGGACATGTTACTGTGAAGTGTTGCTTCTGCAGTCCAGATATTGAACTGTTAGCAGTATGTTCCTGTCCATATTATTTACCCAAAGAGTTCACCAGTGTTATTTTGGCAACAGTTTACATTTCACCTATAGCTATTGCCAACACTGCATCTGATGTCATCAGCTCAGTTACAGACATGACACTTCAATGCAATATCTGGTGATTTTAACAATGCCTCACTCTCTGCTACACTTCCAACATTTCAACAGTTTGTCAGCTGCTCTATGAGGAGAAAACACAACCTTGGATTTGTTCTATGCAAATGTTTACGACTCATACATATCTAAAGCAAGGCCTTCTTTAGGCAAATCACATCACAATCTTGTTTTTCTCTGCTCTAAATATAAGCCCATTGTTCAGGGGCAACCAGTAATAAAGAGGACTGTGAGAAAATGGTCACAGGAAGCTGAAGAAGCCCAGCGAAGTTGCTTTGAGGCTACAGATTGGGACGCACTGTGCCAGCCACATGGAGAGGACATAAATGCCATGACTGAGTGTGTTACTGATTATATAAACTTCTGTGTGGATAGCATCATTCCCACCAGAACCGTGAGATGCTTCCCCAATAACAAACCCTGGATCACCAGTGACCTGAAGGACCTGCTTAACAAGAAAAAAAGAGCCTTCAGAGAGAGAGACTGGGAATTATTGAGGAGTATACAGAAGCGACTTAAAGTCAAGATAAGAGACAGCAAGGAGGTGTACAAGAGGAAGCAGGAGAGCAAGCTCCAGCAAAACAATATTAGAGATGTGTGGTCAGGGATGAAGAAGATCACAGACTTCAAGCAGAAGGACGATCAGACCGATAAATGTCTGGACAGAACCAATGAACTGAACACTTTGTTCAATAGGTTCAGTTCAGAAACAAGCTCAGCATCCTCCTCTCCTGCTCATAGCCAAACAGACATCCCACCCTTCTTTTACCCACAGCTCTCCTGTCACCCCTCAAATGTTTCATCTTCCACCTCAGCCAAGGCCCTTCTGCTTCTACATGTTTGCCTTCAACCAAATCAGAAGATGCTGATGCTCCCTTTTCCTCCCCCTTCCACCTGTGTGTCTCAAGACGTGAGGTGAAGAGACAACTGGAAAGACTGAACCGGAATAAGACTGCAGGTCCAGGTTGTGTCAGCCCTACAGTCCCGAAGGCCTGTGCAGAACAGCTCTGTGGGATTCTGCAGCACCTCTTCAATCTTAGCCTGGACCAAAAGAAGGTTCCAGTGTTGTGGAAGACCTCCTGTCTTGTTCCGGTACCAAAGAAAACTCACCCATCAGTCCTCAATGACTATAGACCTGTTGCCCTGACATCCCACGTCATGAAGGTCCTAGAGAGACTCATGTTGACCCACCTGAGTAAGCAAACAATGAGCCATCAGGACCCACTTCAGTTTCCTTTTCGCTGCGGAGTTGGAGTTGAAGATTCCATCAAACACCTGCTTCAACAAACCCACTGTCATCTGGACAAAGCCAGCAGCACTGTTAGGATCATGTTCTTTGATTTATCCAGAACATTTCACACAATTTAACATGATTTGCTTTGTCAGAAACTCCAGAAGACTCAGGTGGAGGCCTCAACAATCTCCTAGATCAAAGACTACCTGACAAACAGACCACAGTTTGTGAGACTGAAGGGTTGAAGAGTTACGGTGTGGAGAAGCCCCAAAGAAGCGTACCACCCAGACTGTTGCATGCCCAGAGTGAAGCATGGGGGTGGATCAGTGATGGTTTGGGCTGCCATATCATGGCATTCCCTTGGCCCAATACTAGTGCTAGATGGGCGCGTCACTGCCAAGGACTACCGAACCATTCTTGAGGACCATGTGCATCCAATGGTTCAAACATTGTATCCTGAAGGCGGTGCCGTGTATCAGGATGACAATGCACCAATACGCACAGCAAGACTGGTGAAAGATTGGTTTGATGAACATGAAAGTGAAGTTGAACATCTCCCATGGCCTGCACAGTCACCAGATCTAAATATTATTGAGCCACTTTGGGGTGTTTTGGAGGAGCGAGTCAGGAAACATTTTCCTCCACCAGTATCACGTAGTGACCTGGCCACTATCCTGCAAGAAGAATGGGTTAAAATCCCTCTGACCACTGTGCAGGACTTGTATATGTCATTCCCAAGACAAATTGACGCTGTGTTGGCTGCAAAAGGAGGCCCTACACCATACTAATAAATTATTGTGGTCTAAAACCAGGTGTTTCAGTTTCATTGTCCAACCCCTGTATATCTATATCTATATCTAGATATCTTATTGATTCCTATTACCCCAACATCTATAAAGAGATCCTGTAGCAGCATATATTAAATTAGTCTCACTAGAAAATCTACTAACATTTCTGCTTTACCTTACAATATAATTCCTCACCCAAGGAAAAATAACCTCCACCAGCTGGTTATGTTGCCTATCTGGAAAGAAAGTAGTTAGAATAGAAGCAGTTTCAATAGGAACAGGAACCAAAATGGTTGATCATTAATAGCACGTGGAATCAAACAACAAACATAACAACTGTCATTCCTCATCTTCCTCTCAGTTGGATGCATCAAGTGATGAATCCCTCTTCGAATCAGCTGATGAGTATTATTGGCGTAATTACTCAGAGTAGTCACAAATTGTCTTAGCTGTACCTTTTCCCAAATGAACACAGGAGTAATAAAAAACTTGCAATACCAATCATCAGCATCAGAACAAACCATCTTCCATATAGCTGCATCATGACCTTGAATTGCAATGTCCTTTCTTCTGTGGCTTCTGCGCTTCAAGCTGCCCTGTTACCAATATAGTACAGGTGGGCGGTCGTAGGAAACTCCTCTAGGTAGGAGGTTCAGAACCAGGATGCTGCTCAGGTGGTGTTCCCATGAACACCTTGCAGTGTAACATAGACCCAGGTAACACGCTGTGCTACCTTGACAGCGGTGTAGGATCTGATATGGGCCATTCCAGCATCTGGACTTCAAGTGTGTTCTCCTGGAACCAAGGAGTGGAGTTTGGAAGTGGCTGTTTTCAGCAATGCAGCCTTCACAATCTGTGAAACTTGAGAAAGCACAGTGGACAGGTTTTGACAGTAAAACAACATCCTCTCTTCACACAAAGATGTGGAAGGCAGAGATCTTAGCAATATCCCCATGCCCAAACTAGGAGACCTGTCAAACAGCACTACAAAAATCTCAGTCATAAGTGAAAACAATAAGCAGAGCCTTTACAACACTTGGCTAATTTTTAATTTCAAAGTCCCATTCTCAACCCTAGGTGCTTTATTACATGAACTTCATCAAAACATCCAGCTAAATCAAAGAGAAGTAATCTTCTCACTCCACCTATTATACTAGCAGTGATCATCAGCTAAATATTCTGAATATATAAAAATGTAACATCTGATGTTTGAGGAAGGCCTGATTACAGGTCATTATTTCCATAGTTTCAGAATACCTAAAGAAAATTTCAAAAATGGTCTAATCGGTGGAGATGTAAAATTTCACAAAGAAAAATCACCATCATACTTTCAGACAGGTTTTCAGAATGTGGTCTTTGGGAGTTATGCACCATTTATATAAACAAAGCACAACATCTCTTTCGCATTGTCACTAAGTCCTCACTGGAGGTATGAGCTACCCTTCATGAGTGCTAAAACTTTTGTAATTCCATGTTACTTCAGTCTGACATTCCTCTCTTCTGGCGCAAGGTCCAACCCATGTGACAATCCAGCAAAAATTTTAAAAAACTTTTAGTAACCAGGATCACATTACATAAAACCACAGAAATGAATTCTGACATAAATATGTGTCACTATGAAATTACCAAAAGCAACATAAAGAAAATCCAGATGTTTTTTAACTGCAAACTTCAAGTATTGTGCAATTCATCAATGTCTCACTTAAAAATAAGTCACATATCATCCTGATTTGTCTTGTGTGAAGATAAGTATTAGATTAATGGACATCTAATGTAATTTTGATACATAAACTCTACAAAGATAATCTAATAAATAATTACCACCAAATATGAAGTCATGACTCAGATTCTTTATCAAAAATATATTCCTTACTGTCAGCTAGCCTAATGGCACCAGGGAAACCTTTCAATCTAATAAATCACCAATGATTCTGCATGCAAAACTAATTCTTCAAACTAGTTTAAACTATTTCATTAACATTTTAATAATAAAACACATAAATCTAAATGTCATGCTACGTCCTTAATTATTATGTAAAAAACATGTTTTGAAGGCAACAATCACTACAAGCCTTTTGATTCTATTGTCTCTTAAACAGTGTTAAAACTCAGGAAGGGAGGTGCTGGCATTACCATGAAAACAAAGGCATGAACCAACCTGGTAGGTGGGCAGAGTCAGGCAGAACTGACCTCTGATGGGCCGCCTATGGGCGGACCCCACATTTTCTTCATTCCAACTCATCTTAGTGTACCTTAAACTGCAAAAACTGTTAACACACCTACCTCAAAAACAAGCTGCTACTTAACTGAAAACTCAAGGTTTTAATCAATCTGGGATTTAGAAACATTATTCTAAACATGCATTATTATGTCATGCAACACATAAACAAACATTCAGTCCAACAAAACAAAGACAAAACATCAAAGACAGACAAATGGCCAAATTTGAAGCTTCAAGAATTCAAAGAAATTTTTAACAATCTCTTTTCAAAATATGTTTTCTCAGCCATATCTCTTAATGCTGTAATTGATCAATTTTGTTATGACAATCTTCAGGATCCTTTTTAAAATGAGTGCACATAGTCCAAAGAGATCTCAAACTATCTAGAAGCACAGCAACAGTTTTCTCTAACATGAATCCAAATTTACTGATGCTGAAACCCTTTGCCAATTCTTTATACTGTAACCCTGTAATAATAATAACTACAATCCTGAGAGTTATTGTTATAGTTCTCTTTTTGTTTTGCTCAATTTGATCCCAGCTGTATTCAAGAATTTCTCTGCTCAGGTTAAATGCAAAGAAGTATTTTAAGTCGGCATTGACATCTTTATGGCATACCCAAACAAACAAAAACTGCAGTGTTAAACTTAACCAGAAATTAAGATAAGAAGCTTGACTCCAAACTGGACTTTGTTCCCACATAACGTTTCAAAAGGAGAACCAACATCATTTTCTTTAATTTGGGCTATTTAAATTTTGAGAGTTGGGGAGAAAATTATTACTAGAACCCCTCTTTAATTTATCTAAATGCTGATAAATGTTTCAATATTTTATTTATTAGTAATCTGAAATTACCTTGTGTACCTTTGTACTCCTAGGTATTCTTTTAATCTTTAAAACCCTAAGAAATCAAACAAGGAGACTGTAGTTTGAGCCGACCATCCTCTTTAGTGTTGAGAGAGCCTTTATTTCTTTTCTTTTCCTAAAATAAAGGATTTTACTTGTCTTTATTCCGTTATAAAGAATCCTAGCCTTGGCTCCAAAACAAAACTCTTCAGCCCCAATCTGTGTTCCCCAGAGTAGAAATTTTGAGTATTATTGCATTTCAAAGCCACCAAAATGACTGGAACTCATCATTGGCTTAGATCTGTTTTAATAGGAATCGGTCTACCTTTAATTAAGTATTATAATTTTATGGACCCAAAATCTATGGCTCACGGGCTTCAGGAGTCCATGAACCACAGGTTGAGTACTGCTGCATTGAACAATGATGCTAGCTTTCTGCAGAGATTGAAGGATTGGCTAAATATCCCCAGACCTGTTATCGTATTATTTCTGGCTTAGACAATAATCAGATTTAAAAATTACTAGTTCACAGCTCCTAATTTACCTCACATCATATTTGCTCCTAACCCAGTTCATAAGAAGCTTCAGACAATCATTATGCTAAAAAAACCAAAAACAAAACAAAAACACAGATCTGTTTAAAAATAAGAAAAAAACATGCTTAAAAAATTTGGTACTGTGATGGGAAATAATTCCATAGTTCAGAAGGCCTTTTCTATGCAGAGTCTTTTAGGGAACATGAGATTAGTTTAATTTCTGTGTGGCACCACTGTCCAATCAGATTCTTTCTTACCTTCAAAAATAACCCAATTTTTTTCCCGTTCTCATTTTAAAGGTTTGTTTTGCCAAGGAAAATGTATTTAACAAAACCAATTACTCTCAAAAGTTTTAAAAGTTTAGCTGGTGATATCTGTTGTGGGAAAATTATTTTTCACGCTCTGAACTTCCATTTACCTCTCTCCTGTGTTTTGTTACCATAGAGGAGTTGGTCTGTAAAACCATTACCAGAAGTTTAATGGTTAAAACACATCCTGGAGGGTTGTGTCTGAGGAAGAGCAGATGGCTGTCCTCATAAATAACATTGTTACTTCTGACCCCAGGTGGGGTCTAGAGGACCATGTCTCCAAACTCTTTTAAGTTGAGGTAACACCCACATACTGTTTAAATACTGTCTGTAAACTGGGCTCTGGTTCACTGACTTGTCAGTGACAGGGTCTTCAAACGCAGAAATGCCTTTGAATAAAACTTATAAAGACATAGTCCGGATTTTCTCTTATTGTGAGTTAATTTCTCTCCTACTTTGATAAGAAAATTCCATTATATATCTTAGAAAACAACAAGTGTTTTAATATTCCTATGCAACACAGAACTGATTAGGTTTCCTTTTCCTTCCCCAAAGGGAAAGAAACTGCAGAACCAAACCTTTCATAGGTTTTTGTCAGGACCTGATATAAGGTACAGTGTAAATCAACACGCTCCATGAATCAAAAAAGGGAAGAAAAAAAACTAATATAACCTCTTCCCAGCAGCTGCTGTGAAAAACAATGAATTTGTACCTTCCATAAGTGTAAGTTAGCACTTGCGGACAAAAACTGCACCCCACTGTAAGTACTGTGTCAGAGACTGTATAATCAGAATCAGAATCAGAATCAGAATCAGCTTTATTGCCAAGTTTGTACATACAAACAAGGAATTTGACTATTTCTATGCACTTTGCTCTTTGGTTTTTTTTGTGTGCACTACAGAATATACATATTTACAATGTACAATATACACATATATAAATAAAATAAAAAGGTGCAACAGAAATCTGTATGCTGTTTTTTGTATTTTTATTGAATATTCAACAGAGAAACAGCCTGGGGGAAGAAACTGTCTCTGTGGCGGCTGGTTTTTAGTGAACAGCGCTCTGTTAGCGTCGGCCTGAAGGTACCGTCGGCCTGAAGGCAGAACTCAAAACAGTTTAGGGCAGGGTGTGTGGGGGACCATCTGCATCCCCAGTAAAACTAAGCCTTTTTTTAATGGGGGGTGTCTACCCCAAATTTTTATGGAGACAAACTCTGACAACAGAAAACAATGCCTGAAGGAGAGGCCCATCAGGTGTTACGCGTGCGATGGGTTTTAAAAATGTTCCTTCATGAGATCTGTCCTGAAAATAACAGAAAGACAAGGTTACTGCTGAGTTTTGGAGATGTTGTAACTCTTTCTCTGCTTTTTAATAACTTTTAATAACTAGAATAATATTCCATGACGAAAGAGAGAACTTGCTTCTCAAAAAGAAAATAACTGTAAAGTATCAAATGAGCTAAGTTATCACCCTTTTGAAGATACTTTTCTAAACCTAAAATAATATTTTAACCCGCTAATATCTGTCAACGTCAAGCAAGCGTCACATGAGCAGGGGGTTAAAAAAGCGTTCTTTTGAAGAAAATAGGAAAAGTTTAGAAAATGTATGTTGTTTTGTACGTTCCCCCCCACAGTTTTTTATCGATCGGGGCGATGGCACATAGTCCCAATCTTTCCAAAAAACCCAAAAGCCCTTTCCGGGTGGGGTTGGGGGGGAAATTCACTCCTTCTTTGTCCACTTTAACTTCCCCGGGAGGGAAAAAAAGAAATTTGCTCTGGCCTGGTTTCTCTTCTTCTGCCGTGCATAAGATTTTGGTTTTTAAATTAAATCCAGTGTATCGCTCTTCTGGGCCCCCGGGCAAACAGCATGGATCGTTTTTCCATCCCTGGGTTTGGGGCCAGACTTCTTCTGAGTTTCGTTCTGGTGGAAACTCACACTGTCATTTGCAGCAAGCAGGCAGGCAGATAGGCAGGCAGACCCTCTCTCTTTCAGGCCATGATGAAGAAGCGTCTCTGGTGGAGTAACCATGGGAAGGGCAGGTTTCTAAAGTCCAGACTCAAAATCGCAGATGTTGCACTCAAATCCCATATGTGTGTATGTTTGTGTGAAAGACAGAAGAAAAAGTTTAGTATAGGTTCAGATTTTGCACACAGAAATATTATCAGTCAGTCAGTCAGTTTTCCACATGCCTGTCACTTCCTTCCACAACATGCACTATACTCCTCTCTAAAACAACTTTCTTTTCCCATCTCTAATGTCCCTTTTCATCTTTTACCTTGTTTTTCAACTGATTACAGTATTTAAGAAAAACAAAACTTCCTGCAGGAAAGTTTTAACTCTTTAACCCCTTAATTAATGCACTCTGTGCTTTTTAATCTTTTTCTTATGTTTTTTTTATTTTTCTCCATCTCCATCCATCAACTGTTTTACTTTAAACTATTTAAACTATTTTTTTTTAACTATTTAACTTATTTACACTCAAACTTCCACGCTGTGGAAAACCAAACTTATCTTCCCAAATTAAAGCACATTTAACACAATCATCCCCAGCTTTTCCTTTCATTATTTTATAAATCACAGAGTCTGGAGAAGGACCCACTGCTGATGCCTTTGAGGTTCCAGTACCATTTTTTTTACCTGTTCAGCGACACGTCTGCCGTCTGGCTTTTCTCCTTTATGAGGTGTAGAAAATTGCAAAAAACCACCCGCAAAACCCTTGTTTTGCTTAATCTTATTGTCACCAATAAGAACCTCCCTGTATTTCTTACAGGGTAACCTGGCCCTCAACCGATGTCCTCCTTCTCCCAACTCCGGAACCAAATTAATTAGTTAGGAGATGATGGTTAATGTGTAATAAAAAAAATAAAAAAAAAAAATATATATATATATATATATATATATATATATATATATATTATATCATACAGAGCAACTTCTCACCCAGATATATTTGTAGATTTATATAGTCCGGATCCGATCAGCCAGAAGCCGCAGGCAGACACAGGACTCCGCTCTATTAAATAGAGATGGACTGAGGACAACTTAGTCTTCAGGCTGGCCAGGTGTCCCTGTCACCTCCTGCGGAATTCCTCTTGCAAGTCGGATCCTGTTCGTAACGCCAAATTGTTATGGATTTTTCTTATCAAAGTGGGAGAGAAGTTAACTCAACAAGAGAAAATCCGGACTTTGCCTTTATAACTTTTAAACGCAGCATTTACACACAGTATTTAAACAGTATGTGGGTGTTAGAATTTAGAAATATGGTCCTCTAGACCCCACCTCGGGTCAGAGGTAACAAAGTTATTTATGAGGGCACCCATCTACCATCCCTTGAGATCCAACACTTCAGGGAGTGTGTTTAACCATAAACTCCTGATAATGAATTTACAGACCAACTCCTCTAGGGTAACAAAACACAGAGGTCAGAGGAGAAAGGTAAATGGAAGTTCAGAGCATTAAGAAAATAATTTTCCCATAACAAAGGAGAGCATTAAGGCCTGTCCATAAAAGTTATGAACAGGACCAGTGACAAAGGGCAGCCTTGCCAGAGTCCAACATGCACCGGGAACATGTCCGACTTAGAGCCGGCAATGCAACCAAAATCCTGCTCCCCTTGTACAGAGACCGGATGGCCCCTAATAAAAGGGTCCCTGACTCAATACTCCTGGGGCATCCCCCACAGGGCTCTATGAGGGACACAGTCAAATGCCTTCTCCAGGTCCACAAAACACCGGACCAGTTGGGCAAACTCCCATGAACCCTCGAGTACCCTTGTACAAGGTGTAGAGCTGGTCCAGTGTTCCATGGTTGAAAACTGCACTGCTCCTTCTGACCCAAGGTTTGACTATTGGCAGGATTCTCTTTTGCAATGTCCTGGCATAGGCCTTACCAGGGAGGCTGATGAGGTTGATCACCCTATAGTTGGAACACAGCCTCCGGTCACACTTCTTGTGAAGGGGGGACCAGCAACCCGGTCTGCCAGTCCAGAGGCAGTGTACCCGACAGCCATTCAGTGTTAACGAGGCTTGTCAACCATGACAGCCCAACAACATCCAGCAATTTAGGTACTCAGGGCGGATCTTATCCACCCCCTAAGCCCTGCCACCGTGGAGTTTTTTAACCACCTCGCTGACTTCAGCCTGGGTGATGAAAGAGTCCAATCCCAAGTCCCCAGTCTCTGCTTCCACACGGGAAGGCGTGACAACAGGATTAAGGAGATCCTCAAAGTACTCCTTCCATTGTCCGATAATGTCCCCCGTTGAGGTCAGCAGCTCCCCACCCACACTTTAAGTAGTGTTGGCGAATCACTGCTTCCCCCTCCTGAGGCGCCGGACGGTTTGCCAGAATTGCTTCGAGGCCAACCGTAGTTCTTCTCCATGGTCTCACCGAACTCCTCCCAGGCCCGCGTTTTTGCCTCTGCCACAGCCCGGGCCGTTGCCTCACGGTACCCTTCAGCCACCTGCGGAGTCCCACAAGCGAATCACAGCTGAGGGGACTCCATCTTCAGCCCGACAGCATCCCTTGCTGCCGAGGTCCACCACCAGGTTACGGGATTGCTGAGGAATCTGGGATTTAAAGTTCTTTAACTGTTTTTGGTTTGCTACATAGTTCTGTTTGTCTTTATTCACAGTTTTCATGCCTTCAATGAGAATCTACAATGTAAATACAAATACTATTTACATACAAGATAAATGGTCATATACATAAAGAAAACCCATTAAAAGAAAAGTGTGTCAAAAACCTTTTACCAGTAGTGGGGAGACACAGAAAGATGGATCACCTGTCAGCATTTTACTGTGATCCCCTTGTTATAATGAGTTTTAGTTTGGTAAAACGACTAAACAAATCAGAGAAGAAAAGGTGGACAAAAACCGAACTGAACAGAGGAGCAGAAGATGCTGATGGAGAAGAAGAGAGGAGCGTTGAAAGGTAGTTTTGGTCCTGGGATCACAATGCAGGCATTCCCGAGCAGATCAAGCCATTGTTCCCTCTGCTTTCAGCAACAGCCTGGAATGTGAGCAGCTCTGGTACCTGCTGCAATCAGAAGCTACTGAGGAGATAGCAGCACACTAGACAAAAACTACACAGAAGGGGGAGAGTTGTAGATGACAATTGAGGCTGAGGCTGCTGACAACATCATGTACAATACAGCAAATACTGATTCACCTCATTTATATCTTCCTTCAATTCATTTAGTGCTTAGATTATAAGACTTTTGTCTACAGTTTGTTTTTATGTATATATGTATATATCTATATATATATGTATAGATATATATATAGATATATACACAGTGTCTCACAAAATGACACTTTGACACAATGAAAACTAGTCGGTGATCAGCTTATATAACAGTGTCAATTTATTCTTCTCCCAAAATAACTCAAGATATAGCCATTAATGTCTGAACCACCGGCAACACAAGTGAGTACACCCCTAAGAGACTACGTCCAAATTGAGCACTCTTGTCATTTTCCCTCCAAATATGCACACCTGAGACCTAGTGTTACTAGGTCTCAGGTGTGCATAGGGAGTAGGTGTGTTTAATTTTGTAGTACAGCTCTCGCACTCTCTAATACTGGTCACTGAAAGTTCCAGCATGGCACCTCATGGCAAAGAACTCTCTGAGGATCTTAAAAGACGAATTGTTGCGCTACATGAAGATGTCCAAGGCTACAAGTGGATTGCCAACACCCTAAAACTGAGCTGCAGCACAGTGGCCAAGATCATCCAGCGTTTTAAAAGAGCAGGGTCCTTTCAGAACAGACCTCGCGTTGGTCGTCCAAAGAAGCTGATTGCTGATTGATTGTCTTAAGGCACTTCACAAAAGTCAGGTACATACATTCCAATTAATCCTAACCATTGAACAGTGCAGTCAGAGTTAGTTATTCATTCAAATTGAATAAAAAGTTTTTCTGTCTAAGGAAACCCAGCAGATTGCTTCCAGTCAGTGACTTACAGCATTCCCTCCTCCTGGATGAGCATGTAGAGACAGTGGATAGTCACTGGCGTTGACTTTGCAGCAATCCCTCATACTGAGCATGTATGTAGCGACAGGGGAGAGGAAAAACTCCCTTTTAACAGGAAGAAACCTCCAGCAGAACCAGGCTCAGTGTGAGCGGCCATCTGCCACGACCGACTGGGGGTTTGAGAGAACAGAGCAGAGACACAAAGAGAACAAAGAAGCACTGATCCAGGAGTCCTTTCTATGGGAAGGAGCAGTAAATGTTAATGAATCTAGCTCCTTTTGTCATTTCACCTAGAAAGAAAGAACAGATAAACTTTGAGCCACTTTTCAAGGTTAGAGTCTGAAAGAGAGCATATAGAGTTAGTCACAGTAAAAGCTCAGTCAATCGCCATGTCTAGGAGAGAGAAAGGGTTAAACAGTAAAAGACAGGGCCATGCTGATCATCGGTAGAGGGTGAGCATTAAGTTGTTGCCAGCAGAAGCTTGGACGATGCCCCTCACCAAAAAGGTGTCACAGGTAGACACAGAGTCAGGCCAGGTGTAGCTTCTAGGAAGAGAAAAGAGAGAGAACAAAGTTAAAAGTTGAAATAACAGCAAATAATGTAAAATTGGAGGGTAGTGTGAGAATGTAGCGAAGAGGGTGAAAGTGGTCATTATGTCCTCCAGCAGCCTAAGCCTATAGCAGCATAACTACACAGATTCAGATTATTTAGTTAAACTGCGCTTATTTACAACAATGTCATTTCAAGGCACCCCACAAAGGGTCCCACTGATGGTCATTGTTATACTAAAAACCACAAGGATTGGGATACCTCTCTCTGTCAGACTGATTATAACCATTGGGAAAGAGAAGGGGTCATACAGGTAGCAGAAATGGTGGGTGTGTTTGCACCTCAACCATAACTGAGCCGGTTTAGGCTAAACCTGTCTCCCCCTTACTCCATCCAACAGGGAGGGAAGAAGACGGAGGTAAAAATAAGGAAGATAGCCACTCTAACTATAAGCTTTATCAAAAAGGAAAGTTTGGAGGCGTGGTAAGGCGTATTCGTCACTTCCTGTTTTGCACTTGGTGGATTGTTTGGTGTGTGAAGGCTCTCTCGTTTGATCTGATTTCTCTCTACTGTGATATCTCTTACTTGTTATAATACATAAGCACGTTAAAACACATACTTTCTGTTGCTGTATTTAACGTTTGGAGATTCTCCGTGTTTTACACGTTTTTTTTCTAGTAGTGGTAAGGGGTCGCTAGCTTAGCGTCAGCTTTAGCTCCACCATGGCTACCCGTTCTGCTGTTTCTCTTTCTGAGTCTGCTCCTCTCTCCTACTCTCTGTGTCAGATGTTCAGTTACTCCTCTGCCTCCTTTAGTGATAATGGTATGTGTAATAAATGTAGCATTTTTGTAGCTTTGGAGGCGAGGGCGTCGGATTTGGAGGCCCGGCTCCGCGCTGTTGAAAAACCAGCAGATAGCCGAGGCCCCTTAGCTAGCGCGGAGCCACCGAGGGTAGCTCCCCGTAGCAGTCCTCCAGCAGACACCGTGCAGCCGGGATCTCAGGCCGGCTGGGTGACGGTACGTAGGAAGCATAGTCCTAGATCTCAGCCCACAGGTCACCAACAACCCGTCTGCGTTTCTAATAGATTTTCCCCGCTCAGCGACACACCCGCTGAGAAGCCAACTCTGGTAATTGGCAGCTCCATAGTCAGAAACGTGGCACTAGAGATGCCAGCGACCATCGTCAAATGTCTGCCAGGGGCCAGAACGGGCGACATCAAATCCTACCTGAAACTGCTGGCTAAGGATAAGCGTAAATACAGTAAGATTGTTATTCACGCTGGCGGTAATGACACCCGGTTACGTCAATCGGAGGTCACCAAAGTTAGTGTTGCTTCGGTGTGTAAGTTTGCCAAAACAGTGTCGGACTCCGTAATTTTCTCTGGTCCCCTCCCCGATCTGACCAGTGATGACATGTTTAGCCGCATGCTGTCATTCAACTGCTGGCTGTCAGGGGGGTGTCCAGAAAACAATGTGGGTACATTGATAACTGGCGAACTTTTTGGGGGGGAAAAACCGGGTTGATCCGGAAAGGCATCCCCCCACTTTGGATGGAGCGTTTTCTTTCTAGGAATCCCCCGAATTTATTAGTTCTCCAAAAACTCTGAAAAACCCGGGTTTCGCCAGGAAGCGGGTCATAGCTTAACACTCTTCCTGCAGCTTCTGTACTGCTACCCACCCATTCCCCATTTAAGATAGTGTCTCGCCCCGCCAAAATTGAAGAGATTAAGAATTATCTAAAAAGAGGAAATCGGGAAAATTCATAAAATAAACAAAACTCAGACTAAAAAGAAAAAAAAAAACAATAAATGGGCTTACTGATCATAAGATCTCTCTCTTCAAGTCTTTGCCAGTTAGTGACCTGATTTGTGAAAATCAGATTGATTTATTTTGCCTCACAAAAAACCGGGCTGCAGCAAGAAATTATGTTACTATAAATGAGTCAACTCCTACTAATTTTTTAAAATTTTCACATTCCCCAAAATACTGGGCAAGGGGGAGGAGTAGCAACCATCTTTCAGCCCGATTTATTGATTAGTCCCAGACCAATCAATAGCTAAAAATCTTTGAATATTTAATCCTTAGTTTCCTCATCCAAATTGCAAAGCGAAAAAAAACCCCATTTGTTTGTTGTTTTTACCGTCCACTAGGCCCTTACTCTCAATTTTAGATCAGTTTTTCAGACCTTTATCTGATTTAGTTTAAATACAGATAAAGTTTTTATGGGGGGTTTAAAACATTCATATTGACCTGAAAGTGAATAGCTTAAAATATAGCCTTTAATGGTATCTTAGACTCTATTGGCTTACCAAAACATTAACAAACCTACCCCCCTTGTCTTCATTCTCTGGACCTTGTGCTGGCTTATGGCATTGAGTGTAAGACATAACAATATTTTCTCACATCCCTGTGCTCCTGACCATTTTTTAAAACCTTTGAGTTTAATTAACAGAGTACACCACACCTGAAGAAAATTTCATTATAGTAGATCATTATCAGACAATGCTGTAACAACCTTTAAAGAATCTGTTCCTTTTAATTTTTCCTCATTATCACAAAAAACAGAGGGGGGCAATAATTTTGTTTCTTCCCTTTAAAAATTGATTCTCTTTTTCATAGTGTTTCTTCATCATTGCGTTGGGTGCATTAACAAAGCCCCCCCCTTAAAAAAAAGGGGAATTATCATAGGAGCAGCCCCCCGGTTTAAATTTAGATCTGCGTACTTTAAAGCACAATTAAAAAATTTGGAGAAAAAAGGTGCTCTATACCCCTAGAGGATTCCTACTAATTCAGAAAAAAAGCCTACGTTGTATAAACTTCGCCAAGCCAGAACAGCTTATTTTATCATTAAAAGAAGAGAACAAGAATAATCCTAGGTTTTCTTTTGGTCAGTTGCTAAACTTACACAAAGTCATAGCCCCTGTTAGGCCATCCAATCCCTTAGCTCTAAGCAGAAATGACTTTAGGGATTTTTAAATAACATTGATTCTATTAATAAAAAAAATCTTTGATATACCCCCGAAGATATTACTTCATCCCCCAAAAGTGACACAACATTGGAAGTAACTGTAAAACCTGATCTGTGTTGAATGTTTTGATCCAGTGGAGCTTCCTGAGTTATCAAAATATTAGCTTCACCTAAACCTTCAACTTGTATTTTAGACCCAATCCCAATCAAATTATTTAAAGGAAGTGTTCCCTCTGATTACCAGCCCCTTTTTTAGATATGATTAATCTATCTTTAGAAAAATAGATATTACAAAAAGGCTTTTAAAGGTAGCTGTAATTAAACCTTTATTTAAAAAACCCCTTCGCTTGATTGAGATGACTTAAAAATTACAGACCTATATCCAATCTTCCATTCTTATAAAAAATTTGAAAAAATAGTTGCTAATCAAAGTATGAGCACTTACACAGCAATGACCTGTTTGAAGAGTTTCAGTCAGGTTTCAGAGCTCATCATAGCACTGAACAGCTCTGCTGAAAGTCACTAATGATATTCTTATGGCCTCAATAATGGCTTTTTTTCGTACTTGTCCTGTTGTTTTAGTGTTTGCTTTTGATACAGTTTATCATAATAGTCTCTTAGAAAGGCGGGTATGCTGTAGGGGATCAGGGAACAGCCCTAGGCTGGTTTTAAATCTTTTTTTCTGACAGACTCCAGTTTGTTCATGTAAATGATAGATCATCTTTAAACCCAGGGTTTTTGGGAGTACCACAGGGTTCAGTACTTGGGCCAATTCTCTTTACTATATATATGCTTCCAATAGGTAAAAATTATCAGGCAGCATAGAAAAAATTTTTCCCACTGTTACGCTCATGGAACTGAGCTTTAATTATCCATAAATCCTGATGACCCCAACCATTTAGATAGACTAAAAGCATGTCTTGAGGGGAAAAAAAAAAACTTGGATGACTTTAAATTTTTTGCTTCTAAATTCAGACAAGACAGAAGTTTTTCGTCTTTGGACCGGAGTTTTTTAAAAAAAGAAACTGCTTAGTCAATCACTTAAAACCTGGATGGCATTAAATTGACCTCAGGTAATAAAGAAAAAAACCCTTTGGTGTTTTTTTTTTGACCAGGACCAGTCATTTTAAATCCCATATTAAACAGATTTCTAGGTTTTCCTTTTTTCATCTCCGGAAAAATTGCCAAAATTAGAAAACTCCTGTCCAGGATTGATGCTGAAAAAAACTGTCCAGCTTTTTGTTACTTCAAGGCGGGACTATTGTAATTCTTTACTATCAGGTTTGCCCCAAAAAATGCAGTTAAAAGCCTTCAGCTGATTCAAAATGCTGCAGGCAGAGTTCTGAAAAAATTTAAAAAAAGGAGAGATCATTTTTTCCCCTACTTTAGTTCCCCCTTCATTGGCTCCCTGTTAAACCAGAATAGAATTTAAAATTCTCCTCCTCAAAATAAAGCCCTTAATGATCTAGCTCCATCATACATCAGAGATCTGATTGTTCCATATGTTCCAAAACAGAGCACTTCTTTTCTCAGACTGCAGGTTTTACTGATGGTTCCTAGAGTCTTAAAAGTAGAATGGGAGGCAGATCCTTTATTTATCAGGCTCCTCTCCTTTTGGGAACCAACTCCCAGTTTCAGTCCGTGAGGGGGGACACCCTATCTACTTTTAAGGCTAGGCTTAAAACTTTCCTTTTTGAAAAAAGCTTATAGTTAGAGGGGGCTTAGGTTACCCGAGCTATCTTCCTTTTATTTTAGCTCCGTTTTTCTTCCCCCCTTGTTGGATGGAGTAAGGGGGGATCAGGTTTAGCCTAAAACCGCTCAGTTATGGTTGAGGTGCAAAAAAACCCCTCCTTTCTGCTACCTGCTAAATGGTTTATAATCATTTGGACAGAGAGAGGTATCCCAAGCCTTGGGGTTTTTATTTATAACAATGGCCATCAGGGGGGCTCTAGAAAGGAAAAACTTTATCAGTTTTTTATTTTACTTAGTGCCCCTACACGTGGCGTCTACCTGTGACACCTTTCTGGAGAGGGGCATCGTCCCAAGCTTATGCTGGCAACAAAAAAATCTTAATGCTCAAAACCCTTATACCGATGATCCCCCATGGCCCTGTCTTTCAGTTTTTAACCCCTTTCTCTCTCCTAGACATTGCAAAATTGACTGAGCTTTTTCTGTAACTAATTATATGTGCTCTCTTTCAGACTCAAAACCCTTTAAAAACTGGCTCAAAGTTTTTTGTTTTTTTCTTTCTAGATGAAACGACTAAAGGAAGCTACATCCACTAACATTTACTTTTCCTTTCCCCCGAAAAGTACTCCTGGGTCAGTGCTTCTGTGTCTCTGCCTTTTGTTCTCTCTAACCCCCCAGTCGGTCGGGGGGCAAGGCCGCTCAAAACAAACCCGGTTCTGCTAGAGGTTTCTTCCTGTTAAAGGAATTTTTCCTCTCCACATGCTCATCCAAGAGGATCTCTAAATGGTTCATTCACCCAATCGCACTCACTAACGCTCAGCAGGCAACTTGAGGTTATGTGCCTTGCCCAGGGGCACATCAACATATGGCAGGAGGAAGCTGGAATCGAAACACCAACCCTCTGATTACGAGACGACTACTTTCCCTACTGAGCCACAGTCGCCTCTCTATTTATTTAGCTCTGGTGCTTTTTAACTGTCTGTCAGTCAGTCATTTTCTACCGCTTCTTCCATAGTGGGTCACGGGGAAGCAGTCTGTGGGTGGGAGGCGGGGTACACCCTGGACAGGTCGCCAGTCCATCGCAGCTTTTTACCTGTTTTTTGTTAATATTTCCCAGGCCTTGTCACCACGTTCATATAAGTTACTCCTATTTTTCAACATTAAGTATTATATTGATTGTGAAGTAAGTTGATCATATTCTGCCTTTAGTTTCAAATGTTCCTTATATAGATGCTGAGATGGAGCCTGTGCATTCTTTTTATCCATGTCAGCAATCTGACTTGCCAAATCCTTTCTCTTTTTAGCCACAAACAACATTACCTGACCTATTAGTCTCTAAGACCTACAGGGGTTGGACAATGAAACTGAAACACCTGGTTTTAGACCACAATAATTTATTAGTATGGTGTAGGGCCTCCTTTTGCGGCCAACACAGCGTCAATTCGTCTTGGGGATGACATATACAAGTCCTGCACAGTGGTCAGAGGGATTTTAAGCCATTCTTCTTGCAGGATAGTGGCCAGGTCACTACGTGATACTGGTGGAGGAAAACGTTTCCTGACTCGCTCCTCCAAAACACCCCAAAGTGGCTCAATAATATTTAGATCTGGTGACTGTGCAGGCCATGGGAGATGTTTAACTTCACTTTCATGTTCATCAAACCAGTCTTTCACCAGTCTTGCTGTGTGTATTGGTGCATTGTCATCCTGATACACGGCACCGCCTTCAGGATACAATGTTTGAACCATTGGATGCTCATGGTCCTCAAGAATGGTTCGGTAGTCCTTGGCAGTGACGCGCCCATCTAGCACAAGTATTGGGCCAAGGGAATGCCATGATATGGCAGCCCAAACCATCACTGATCCACCCCATGCTTCACTCTGGGCATGCAACAGTCTGGGTGGTACGCTTCTTTGGGGCTTCTCCACACCATAACTCTCCCGGATGTGGGAAAACAGTAAAGGTGGACTCATCAGAGAACAATACATGTTTCACATTGTCCACAGCCCAAGATTTGTGCTCCTTGCACCATTGAAACCGACGTTTGGCATTGGCATGAGTGACCAAAGGTTTGGCTATAGCAGCCCGGCCGTGTATATTGACCCTGTGGAGCTCCCGACGGACAGTTCTGGTGGAAACAGGAGAGTTGAGGTGCACATTTAATTCTGCCGTGATTTGGGCAGCCGTGGTTTTATGTTTTCTGGATACAATCCGGGTTAGCACCCGAACATCCCTTTCAGACAGCTTCCTCCTGCGTCCACAGTTAACCTGTTGGATGTGGTTCGTCCTTCTTGGTGGCTTGCTGACATTACCCTGGATACCGTGGCTCTTGATACATCACAAAGACTTGCTGTCTTGGTCACAGATGCACCAGCAAGACGTGCACCAACAATTTGTCCTCTTTTGAACTCTGGTATGTCACCCATAATGTTGTGTGCATTTCAATATTTTGAGCAAAACTTTGCTCTTACCCTGCTAATTGAACCTTCACACTCTGCTCTTACTGGTGCAATGTGCAATCAATGAAGACTAGCTACCAGGCTGGTCCAATTTAGCCATGAAACCTCCCACACTAAAATGACAAGTGTTTCAGTTTCATTGTCCAACCCCTGTACATGTCTTAAGAGCTTCCCAAACAGTTGAAATTGAAACTTTTGGTGTCATATTGATATCCAGGAATAAGGAAATTTGCTCTGACAAAAATTTTACAAAGTATTCATTGGATAGTAAAAGAGAGTTAAATCTTCAGGGGTTCCTGGGTATCATCGCTTCGGGTACATTAAGTTTAGGAAAAGTGGAACATGATTAGATCTTCAGGTTAATATTCATATGACGACACTTCTGGAATCAGTTTATCAATACAAAATAAATAAAAAAATAATTAATCCGACTATAACTACGGTGGACATGAGAAAAAACAACACTTTCTGTCATGTGGATGTAGAAAACACCAAATATCTGAAATGTCATACTGTGCCAGAATGGAGTGTAACAAGATGCTGATTTAGATGTAACATATCCAAACCACCGATGATCAGTCCAAACCCAGGGTCACAGATCAATCCCCTCCCGAATTTAAACAATGGAGCAATTTAACAGTGAGTGAAGAATTAGGGGTCATCAAAATTTTGAGCATATGCATTTCCTAGTATGACATTAAGATTGTAAAGTTTACCAGTTGCTACAACAGGACAATCTAATATTGAAGACGTTGTTAAAGATACATCTCTGTTAATTAGTATGCCAACCCCTCTAGCTTTAACCTGAAAGGCTAAATGAAAAAGATGCCCCACCCACCCACATTTCAAAAGTAAATGATCTTGATTTGTAAGATAAGTTTCCTGAAGGAACGCAATCCTTTTCCTACGTTTTTCAGAAGCGTGAGATCTTTCTTCCTTGTCACAGGATGGTTCAGACATTCCAAGTAACAACACTAAAATTATTTGTCATAGTCAGGTGATCAATAAAATCAGGGAACAATACAGTCAAATATTAACCTTCCAACAAAATACCAAAGAAACGAAATACTACACACAACAAAATGACATACAACAAAAAGAGAAGCCTAAAAATTTATGACAGCAGGAACCAATAACCCTACCCAGAACCCCAAGCTGATATCAGCTGCTGGAACAAACAGCACACGTTCTACCTGCAATACCTCCATATAATAATAGTCTAAATGACACCTCCATCTGCTCCTTAATATATATGGCGAATTCCCCGCTGATTACCATAACAGGTCAAGTCTGTCATAAAGAGTGCCCTGCTGTTAAAGTAACACTCATTGCAGTGACACAACTACTAAAATAAGTGTGATTCTGTCTCTCACACACACACTAGTCAAAAAATTTTGTCGAAGTCCTTAATACAGTTATCAGCCTCAGCAACAGAGCTGAACGCAGTGCAGGTCCCATCAGTTTGTGTGATGCGCAGCCTTGCTAGGTATAACAAAGAGGGCTTCAGCCCCATCTTGTATAATGATTACATTATGGACCTGTATTGCTTTTGTTTGCTCACCACCTCAGGGGGATAATCTTCATAAATCCTGAACGAGTTATTTTGGTAATTTATTCCCCCCCCTCTTTCTGGCCTCCCAGGCCACAAGCTCCTTGTTTTGATAACAGTGAATGCAGAGTATGACAGGCCGAGGCCTAACTCCGGGGCACGGCTTGGGTGTCCGGCTACGATGTGCGCAGTCCAGTTCTGGTGCCGAGGGAAACGTGTCTTGTCCTTGATCCTCTCGTTCTCAGCATGTAGCCTCTCGTATTAGTTCTCCACCTTGTTCAGGTGCTGATGAAGAGAATGGGTTTTCTTTCAGAGATGTTACATGCTGATCATGGCTGATTACATCCAATTTGTCTTTATCATCCTTAACGATGTTTTCAGCTCGGAGATTAGCACCAACCTATGCTTAATTCACAAGTTATGAATTGACATAGCCAGAGTCCTGACATCACTTATGCACAAACTCTGAGGAGGCAGAAGGCTTGAGTTGCCAATCAGCACCCAAGGATGCAGACAGTTTCTGTCAACTGAGATTTGCCAAAATTCCCCCTGAATTTGAGCAAATCAGTTGACTAAGTACAATAAATATACTGCTACACTTTCCAAAAAAGGTAGACAAAGTCAGATTTTGTTCCAGGGGTCAAATCCTAATTGTACTCAACATTTTTGTAACGTTCTTTTGATATTTTGTTGTTAGTCTGTCTCTTTCCAGTAAATCATCAAAATTAGAGACTGTTAATTTCTTTGTAAATTAGCACACCTACAAATTCACCAGGGGATAAAGAATTATTACCCTCACTGTATCTTGTGTAAAAATCTTAACCTCCTACATATGATTTTAGTACTTGGTTTGGAAACAGAATTGCTATAAAAAAAGGTCTCTGCGTTTAAATGTAAAGAAGAAAATATTGATGAAGTAAACCTTGAATGGAAGCCACCAAATCAAGAAGAGTTTATTGTCACAGGTACAGTTTGTTACACAAAAGAATGGGTCACATTTACACAATTTAAACAGGTCTAGAAGGCAATATACAGTATACTAGCTAACCACATACTAATAGTTAAATACGCACTCACATTATACACAATATCATTAAGACTTGCACAAAAAAGTACTCTGTCAATGTAAGATGAGTTGACATAAAAATGACGATATTTAAAAATAATAATTTTAGATCCTTAGCAAAAGCCTCTGTTGTCTAAAGTTTATTCCTTCTGTGAAGAACATGATACAGTTCATGAAAAGGTTCCTTCACTGCAAACTATTATTCAGTCTCTTGGTTAATGAAAACATTACAATGTGTTACAGTCAAGCAGTGAGAGATGAAGACAACCAGCTGCACACTACTGGGGCCCCAGGCTGGTAAGATTAGCAGTTAGTTTCATGAAGTGCACTTTAAGCAGTAACTCAGGGACTGTATGCAATAAGGTTTTCTATTTTATTTATGGTCAATAAAAAATGTTTTTCCTGTACTGACCCAATTGGCTGTAGGTAGGGATGTACATTGAGAAAAAAGCTGTGACTGGATTTTGTTTGAAAAGTAATATCCAAGGGAAAAAGGAGAGAAGAATTTGAGATGAACTGATTCTCACAGGATGACAGGATATGTGTCAAAGCTCTCCGCCAGACAGGAAATACATACAGATCCTCCTGCTGACTCTGCTGTGTGATGCATGTAACACTATCATCATTAGCAAACCACAGGTGTACTGAGCTGTGAGAATTTAGCAAACAGCAGCTGTTATAGGTTCAGTAATAAGAAATCCCACTAGCATCTATTTTAAAACATTTTTGTTTACACCTTCACAGTTACCTACATCCAATCTGCAGTCTGAGGTGTACTTTTACTGACCCAGACCGATTTGCTTTGGTCTTTGAGGTCTGACCTGCTGGTTACTGTTCTGGCTGATTTTAATTTACTTTAGAAAGATTGTAAAGGGCAATGCACATCAGCGGCATGTGACGGGCATAGAAATAAAGCCCCCAATTAATTTTATGAAACAACCCACAGCGGTGGCGTCTGGTCGGTGGCCAATGCTGGAAGGCAGCATTCCTTTGCTAACCTGTTCTATTCAGGGGCACTGACGCTAATTAATAAAACATAAACACAAATGCCACTACATTCTGGCTCATGTTGCTACTCTTCCGTGCTGCCTTAGTCCTTCTACTGTTGTATTGTAGTGCCGTTTGTGAGAGGACAATCAATCAAAATGGACGAGGGAAGGTGGATTTTTGAGGTTGAAAACTATATGTAAGAACCACAATATCATCATTTTAAGGAAAATGGCAAAAACATATTTCCTGGTGATCGATTTCTTGTAAAACTGTCAATTCTGGTCAGAAATCTAGTTTAAGTGAAGATATAAAGAAGGAATGCTAAGCTAACATTTCTAAGCAGTATAAATAATTTACATGGTGAACATTCTGTGGTATAGGAAATTCCTTTTGGTGCAGTTAGTCATTTATTTGTTTCCTAGGGAAGGCTACACCACCGCTGGCATAAGTGGATAACTGTTTTTAGCAGAAATCCGCAAAACTGTTCTGATCCTTTCAAGTAAAAAGATATGCGTTGCCCTATAAACATGCAAACCATAATTGAGTAAACTTGGTTTTAATTCAACAAATAAATGTAACAAATACTGACCATAATTGAAAAAATGATCAGCACTTTCTTTGATGGCGGTAGAAGTTTGGAATCCAACAGAAAGTTGAGGAATTGTAACATTATTCCTATTTTTGCATCAAAGCATCTACTAACTTCATTGGAATTTTACCGAACTCAAAATAACCTTAAATGAAGAGTTCCAATGTTGATACATCAAATGAACAGGAAAAAATGCTCTGAAATTGTTTGGTATTTGACCTCATTGGTCACACCAAATTGAACAATTGAGAAACATTGACCGATTTAGATCAGCAACCAATTGACTGGTGCATTACATTAGAAAAAGTTGAGGAGTTAAAAGTTAAGGAGAGGTGGATATTTAAGATAGTACACTGTTTTCTCTGTAATTCTTGTTCTCTTAAAAAGACTAAAAGTGAGTTCTTCTTCATCAAATCTTAGTAACAATGACAATCACCTCTGACAGATGTGGCTGTTATAGCTCAAAGGCATCCCTGCCGTTCTGAGCATGCCGACTATACAGAGCACACTCAGTAACCCCAACATCAAGTCGCAGCATGAATCACAAGCTGAGAAAGGCTGAAAGTGAGACTCTCTTAATCACCACACCCAGGTATGCATATGTTTACCAGTTTATACTTCAGGCCTCACAGCTGGTACATTATTCTGCAGTGAGATGATATAAATGCGACAGATAAAACATTAATTTTTTTAAGTGGCCAAGTGCCGCTCATCCAGCTACATATAAAAAATGAGATAAAACTAAATGCAGACATGAGTCCATCTGTAAGATGCAAAGAACTTTGTAGAGGTGACTTTTACTCAGAGAAAGGAGGGAACATGCCGAGATCTGCAAAATCCTCGATGTTGTAGTTAGCTGTTCCCTGGGTGGGATCTCCAGCCATGGGCAACATGTCCTAAAGAGACATGGGATCATGTGTCACATAATTGGATACAGGAGTCACTTGTTGAGTGAGGAGAGAGTGTTACCTGGAAGACTTCTGTCTGGCTGGGATTGGTATGTGCATGCTGTTCCCCAGACTGCTGGGAATGATGCTGGTTCTGCCACTGGGACCAGACCTCACTAGGACGGCCCTGGAACTGGGCTCCACTTTGACTACCTTCTCCTGACACATCTACAAACATAAAGAAATGTGCTGCATCAGATTTGAAGAAAACTGATCACAACTCACCTTTCTAATATTCTACGTAACATTAGGAAATTCTGTGGCATGTCACTTTGTGAGGATCTATCATCACAATAAACAATGTTGTCTGCTGTCCTCCATTTGAACTGACTGGTGGTTTACACCTTATCTTTACTATATTATTAATGACTTCCAGAACTTTTTAAACGGAGGTAGTTGAAAGAAAACTTCATTGACTGATTTGGCCAGCTTTATTTTTACAGGGTTGTAAAAAGCGTTTACACACGTCTTCTATTTTTCCTTTTTTTGTCAGATCACAAAAGTCATTTTTTATATCAAAGATAAATACAAAGTACATTTTTCAAATAATGATTTTAATTATAAAGGCAACAGCACGGATAATTAGTTTTGAACACGTTAACATTTATTTATTCATTTTTGTGTAATAATGTGCAATAACAGACCAGTCTCAATGAGATTACCTGTCTAAATGAAATTAAATAAAATAAATATTGAAAACATGAAGAAAACAAGCCCCAAACAGGCAGAGAAAGCAAGAAAACTAGCTGATATCTGACAGTATTTCAAAGTATAATAACACTTCAAACGTGTGGTTATTCTAACTGTGATTATGTTAAGGTATCAAGGTTTTCAAGAAAACATTTGACTTAGTGAAGGAAAGAAAAAGAAAAGTTGGAAGAACATCCTTAGTAAATATGTGGCCGGAGTATCTGAGAAACTAAGAAGATTATTTTCTAAGCTCAATATTGTTGTCCTTTATAACCCTAACAACACTCTCAGACAGATTGTTTCAGGATTAAACACCCAAACACAACCTCAGTGGTGTGCAGTCCAGTAAGGAATGTTCAGACCCCTACAGTGGAGAAAATAAACAGCAGCTACCCAACAGATGATTCAACACGGAAGAGCAAACACATCGAGTCAAGAATCAGCGGTTCATTTAAATTTTAAGGACATGGGACACCAGTTTGAAGACAGCAAAGTGCACATTTTGGAAAGGGAAGACAGGTGGTTTGAAAAAGGAGTGAAATAAGCTTTCTATGTTAAACATGAAAAACCAACACTAAATAGGATAGGACCTGTGACTCACATTACTTAGTTGCTTCATTAGTGACTTTCAGAGAACTATTAGTGCTTTTGCTCTGACGACAACGTATCAGCCTGTTACTTCCAACTAGTCATGGGAAATTATAGTATCATTTAACATTATTGTGAAATATTATCATTCTATTATTAGGCGACTGTGGCTCAGTAGGAAGAGTAGTCGTCTTGCAATCAGAAAGTTGTGGGTTCAATTCCAGCTTCCTCCTGCCATATGTCGATGTGCCCCTGGGCAAGGCACTTAACCTCAAGTTGCCTACTGATCTGCGTATCGGTGTGTGAGCGTTAGTGAGTGCGTTAGGGTGAATGTGGCTCTAGTGTAAAGCGCTTTGGGAGTTAACTATGAGGAACAAATTGCCCATCCATGCTCCGCAGCCATCTTCAGAATTGAAGAGGTCTTTAGGAAGAGAGGCGAAACAACATAATCTCCCAATCCTGAGGTGGTTTGTGATCATTTCCTTGTATGTTCTTTGGGTTGTGAACTATTTAGTTTATTTCCCTGTGCTGCTATGGTTATTAAGGTGTTGCTTTATAGTTAATTTCTTTGTATTTAGTTTCTTCTCATATACTTTATCCGTTTACAGTTATTTTCTGTTCGAGTTCAGTTAGATATTTCCCCTGGGTTTTCTTGTATTTCTGCTCTGCTCAGGTTAATTAGTTTACCTCCTTCAGCTGCTCTGCCATCTATCTGCCACAGCTGCTCCTGGTTTTATCTGATTAGCTCTTCTGGTTTCCTTGGATTTTCTCCGACTCTGCCTCAGTGTATTTAAGCTCCTGTCATCTCTTTATTCCCTGTAGGATTCCTTGTTCACAGCTATGTTCCTTGTCTTTCCCTGACCTTCCCTCCATCCAGGACTTATACAGGTCTAGGGTCAGGAAAAGAGCTGCTAAAATCTCTGCAGACCCCACACACCCTGCACATAAACTGTTTAGAGTTCTGCCTTCAGGCCGACGCTACAGAGCGCTGTTCACTAAAACCAGCCGCCACAGAGACAGTTTCTTCCCCCAGGCTGTTTCTCTGTTGAACATTCAATAAAATACAAAACAACAGCATACAGATGTTGCAAATGCACCTTTTTATTTTTATATGTGTATATTGTACATTGTAAATATGTATATTCTGTAGTGCAAACACAAAAACCAAAGAGCAAAGTGTACCGGAGTCAAATTCCTTGTTTGTATGTACAAACTTGGCAATAAAGCTGATTCTGATTCTGATTTCTGTTCCAAGCCCCGCCCATTTCATATGTCTCATCTCTGTTCTCTATTTACAAGACTGTTTTGGAAGTTCTGTTTCTTTTTATTATTGAAATACTCAGCTTTACCTTAATTCCTTTGAATTTCAGTCCTTTGTTAAGCAAAACATAAATATCGACTGCTCTCTACTTAAGCACTAAGGATTATTCCATCTGATTAAGTTTGTAGACCTTTAGAATCCACGCAGCCTATCTTTAAACTGAACAAAATAACCAAACATGAAATGCAAACTTGCTCCTCCATCTCATTCTGGATGCTGTGGTACCAGTTATTTAAAAAAAAAGTAACTATTTATATTTAATAGATACTTCTCCCAAAAAGTAACTAGGAAAGTTAGTAACTTAATTACTGCAATATCAAAGTAACTGGTTACTAGCCAAAGTAACTATTCAGTTAATTTTTAGAGTCTAAACTTATTTTACAAGTTGCTGACCAGAAAATCAAGCCTTTTCTGTTTGCACGGTGGAGGATTGTTGGACTTCGCGCTGGACACAGCAGGGCTCGGGTTGTTAGCCACAGGTGTTGTGAAAGTACATTTGTAAGGTCTAGATGGATTTTGAATGAGAAGGCCCGGCTCTCAGTTTCCGCTCTAATTCATCACAAATGTGTTCTATCAGGTTGAAGTCAGGACTCATCCATGTCTGTTGCTGTCATGTTGGAAGAAGATAGGGACATCTCCAAACTGTTCCCACAAAGTTGGTAGAATGGATCTGTCCAAAATCTCTTGGTATGCTAAAGCAGTCAGAGTTCCTTTCACTGGAACTAAGGAGCCAAGCCCAGCTACTGAAGATCAACTCCACAGCATAAGACCCCCTCCACCAAACTTTAAACTTTGCACAATATAGTCAGACAAGTACTGTTCTCCTGGCAACGCCAAACCCACAGTCGTCCATCAGATTATGAAGTGTGATTCAGTACTCCAGAGAATGCGTCGCTGCTGCTCTAGAGTCCCACGGCTGCGTGCTTTACTCTACTGCATCTGACGCTTTGCATTGCACCTATTGAGGTATGGCTTGGATGCAGCTGCTCAGCCATGGAAACCCATTCCATGAAGCTCTCTACACACTGTTCTTGAGTGACTTTGAAGTTTGGAGGTCTGTAGCGATTGACTCTGCAGAAAGTTGGTGACCTCTGTGCACCAAGTGCATCAGCCTTCACTGCCCACGCTGTTGTCGTTACCAATCGCCTCCACTTTCTGATAAGACCAATGACATTAGATGGTAAAATATTTGGGGATGAGAAAATTTCACTGCTGTGGTGTTGTTTGGGTGACATTCTATCACAGTACCAAGCTAGAATTCACTGAGCTCCTGGGAGCAACCCATTCTATCACAAATGTTTGAAGAAACAGGTTGCATGCCTAATTGCTAGATTTTATACACCTGTGGGTATGGAAGTGATTGAACACCTGATTTCAATGATTTGGATGGGTGAGCAAATACTTTTAGCAATATAAGGCCTATTAAAGGTCGTCGTCGTCGCCTTCCGCTTCATCCGGAAATGGGTCGCGGGGGCAGCAGATTCAGTAGAGACACCCAGACCGTCCTCTCCCCAGACACCTCCTCCAGGTCCTCCAGGGGGAGCCCAAGGCGTTCCCAGAACAGCTGAGGGACATAGTCCCTCCAGCGTGTCCGTGGCGGTCCCCTGGGCCTCCTCCCGGTGGGACGTGCCTGGAACACCTCCCAAGGAAGGCGTCCAGGAGGCATCCGGTATAGATGCCTGAGCCACCTCAACTGGTTCCTCTCGATGTGGAGGAGCAGCGGCTTTACTCCGAGCCCCTCCTGGATGGCCGAGCTCCTCACCCTATCTCTAAGGGAGCTCGCCACCCAACGGAGGAGGCTCATTTCATCCACTTGTAACCGGGATCTCGTTCTTTTGGTCATGACCCAAAGTTCATGGCCATAAGTGAGGGTAGGAATGTAGACTGACCGATAAATCGAGTACTTCGCAAACCAGACCCCCTCCGGCTTTTGTCTGTGCCTAGAAATTCTGTCCATAAAAGTTATGAACAGAACCGGTGACAAAGGGCAGCCCTACCGGAGTCCAACATGCACCGGGAACAGGTCCGACTTAGTGCCGGCAATGCGGACCAAACTCCAGCTCCGCTTGTACAGAGACTGGATGGCCCCTAATCAAGGGTCCCCGACTCCGTACTCCTGGAGCACCCCCCACAGGGCACCATGAGGGACACAGTCGAATGCCTTCTACCAGGTCCACAAAATACATGTGGACCAGTTGGGCAAACTTCGATGAACCCTTGAGTACCCTGCAGAGGGTATAGAGCTGGTCCATTGTTCCACGGCTGGGTCGAAAACCACACTGCTCCTCCTGAAGCCGAAGTTCGACTATCGGCCGGACTCTCCTCTCCAATACCCTGGTGTAAACCTTACCAGGGCGGCTGAGGAGAGTGATCCCCCTATAGTTGGAATCGAGGATCTACTAAAGGTTTGTGTTTATAAAAAAACCAGCAAACTTGATAGCGTGCACAAAGCTGACCTACTAACCAGGTGCACCAAGGATTCTATCAAATGAGCAGAATAGCAAGGGCAATCCATTTAGCGTGTTTGCCTTCATGAATATGCAGAATATATACTAATTATCTGTGCAAAATGCTTGGAGGAGGACATGAAAATTTCATCATTTTCCACTTGCAATGTGATTTATTAAACATGAAACCAATTGTGGTAGCTGTTTTTGCATCTATTTTTAGCATGTTTTAAAGGCAGGTGCGAACATCAACAGCATTAGGAATACGTCTACGGTCATTGTGGCAAGAAGGAGGCACGCATCCAATGACGGACATTGGAGAGAGAGAATCTTCTGTACACATGTCAACATATTGTCAGACTGTCAGAAATAAAAATAGTACAGACATGTCATCTATCCAGCCATACCATTTTTGAGGGCTGACTTGGAGCAAGTCAAAAATAGAAGCCATGCCATATCTCCTATGAAAAATCTCCTTTTAACCCTGCATGTTCTTGGTCAAGATCATTCTTGCTCACCATCACTTGATCACAGTTGTTGTGACTGCATTGGAGGAGCACTTCTATATTCAGTGGCTTGTAAAAGTATTCATACCCCTTGAATCTTTCCACATATTGTCATATTGCAACCACAAACATAAATATATTTTATTGGAATTTTATGTGAAAGATCGACACAAAGTGGTAAACAAATTTGCAGTTGAAAGAAAATTATACATGATTTAAAACATTTTTTACAAATAAAAAACTGAAAAGAGCATTGTGCAAAAGTATTCATCCCCCTTTATTCTGAGTGCAACTAATTGTCTTCAGAAGTTGCCTGATGATTGCTAATGACTAAATAGAGTCCACCTGTGTGTAATCTAATCTCAGTACAAATACAGCTGCTCTGTGACGGCCTCAGAGGTTGGTTAAGAGAATATTGGGGAGAAAACGGCATCATGAAGTCCAAGGAACACACCAGACAGGTCAGGGATAAAGTTGTGGAGAGGTTTAAAGGAGGCTTAGGCAATAAAACGATTTCCTAAGCTTTGAACATCTCATGGGGCATTCTTCAACCCATTATCCAGAAATGGAAAGAGTATGGCACAACTGGAAACCTACCAAGATAAGGCCGTCCACCTAAACTTACAGGCTGAACAAGGAGAGCACTGATCATGGAAGCATTTAAGAGGCCCATGGTGACTCTGGATGAACTGCAGGTGGGGTAATCTGTCCACAGAACAACTATTAGTCGTGCACTGCACAAATGTGGTCTTTATGGAAGAGTGGCAAGAAGAAAACCATTGTTAAAACAAAACCATAAGAAGTCCCGTTTGCAGTTTGCCAGAAGCCATGTTTGGAACACAGCGAACATGTGGAAGAAGGTGCTTTGGTCATACGAGACCAAAATTGAACTTTTTGGCCAAAACGCTGTGTGTGGTGGAGAACTAACACTGCACATCACTCTGAACACACCATCCTCACTGTCAAATATGGTGGTGGCAGCATCATGCTCTAGGGGTGCTTCTCTTCAGCAGGGACAGGGAAGGTGGTCAGAGTTGATGGGAAGATGAATGAAGACAAATACAGGGCAAACCTGTTGGAATCTGCAAAAGACTTGAGACTGGGCAGAGGTTCACCTTCAAGCAGGACAACGACCCTAAACACAAAGCCAGGGCTACAATGGAATGGTTTAAAACAAAACATATTCATCAGATCTGAAAACTGCTGTTCACTAACGCTCTCCATCTAATCTGACTGAGCTTGAGCTGTTTTGCAAAGAAGAATGGGCAAAAATTTCAGTCACTGGATGACTGGATGCAAAGCTGGTGGAGACATACCCTATAAGACTTGCAGCTGTAATTGCAGCAAAAAGTGGTTCCACAAAGTATTAACTCAGGGGGGCTGAATATTTTGGCACAATGCCCTTTTTAGGTTTTTTTTGTAAAAAAAAAAGAGAAATCATGTACAATTCTCGTTCCACTTCACAATTGTAGATCACTTTGTGTTGGTCTTTCACATAAAATTCTAATAAAATATATTTATGTTTGTGGTTCTCTCCTAGACATGGCAATTGACAGAGCTTCATCCATTAACATTTACTTTTCCTTCCCACAGAAAGGACTCCTGGATCAGTGCTTCTTTGTTCTCTTTATGTCTCTGCTCTGTTCTCTCAAACCCCCAGTCGGTCGTGGCAGATGGCCGCTCATACTGAGCCTGGTTCTGCTGGAGGTTTCTTCCTGTTAAAAGGGAGTTTTTCCTCTCCACTGTCGCTACATGCATGCTCAGTATGAGGGATTGCTGCAAAGTCAACACCAGTGACTGTCCACTGTCTCTACATGCTCATCCAGGAAGAGTGAATGCTGCAAGTCACTGACTGGATGCAATCTGCTGGGTTTCCTTAGATAGACAAACTTTTTATCCAATTTGAATAAATAACAGAATCTGACTGCACTGTTCAATGATTAGGATTAATTGGAATGTATGTACCTGACTTTTGTGAAGTGCCTTGAGACGACATGTGTTGTGAATTGGCGTTATATAAATAAACTGAATTGAATTGAAACTGAATTGGTTGTACTGTGACAATATGTTGGAAAAGTTAAAGGGGTATGGATAGTTTTACAAGCCACTGTAGCCCTGAAAAGGTGGTGCAGATTATAGTGTTTTGCTGCACATTCCACACATATTCACAATGCCATGAATGCACCGGACAGATAAATGCAGCAGGACTTCAGAATTGGGCTAGTCTGACTCAAAGCCATTTGTCACGAGCCATTTAAGGTATGCATTTTATTTAATTTTTTCTTGCAATACACCACAGAGAAAAACATAGTGACAGGAACTTAAATATTGTGGCATGTTTTAAAACAAACAAAAATGAACTTGAACAACCACCAGAGAACATGTTACCATAATGGAGCGTCTAAAGGGACAAGAACAGGGACAGGTAAAAGAATTAAAAACCTTTCAGAAGGGCACCAGATTTTTTTAGGCAAAAGATTTTTTATCGTCATATCCTTCAATGTGCCTTCCAATGTCCCTTCAGGTATTCCAGAAACACTGACCTGCCTGCCTCATGCAGGCCAGAGGAGATGTTTGGTGGCTGTAGCCGATTGGCAATGTGCTCCACACTGCAAAGTGGAGGAGGGAGGGGCAAGGCGAGCTCTTCTACTTGCCATGGGCCGGTGTAGGGCCAGTGAACTCAAATAAATGCCTGTCAAATATCGAAACACTTTTGGGAGGAATTGATGGCAGAAAAGGTCATGTTTAAATATTGATGAATGAAGAAAAAAATTGGCTCCAGCAGAGAGGGCCCTTTTCTCATCTGAGGCAAAAGGGCAGGTGCTTGAGCACCACTAGGGGTCTATCTGTGCCTTGTTTTGTCCAAACGCTCTATGATGACCGCAAGTCACACATGCAAAATCCTCATTTATATAGGGCTACCCGCACCACTTTTGCACCGTTATCCATTGAGCACATAATCTTAGTAGATCACCTGTAATTCGCCCACTAATAGCATGCGCAACTCAATTTAGCGCTCCTTATTTGGGATCTTACAGAATGAGGCCCATTGTGTATATCTGACTTGACACATAGGGATTCAGTCTACAATAATCTCTTGGTCCGGTTGAACATGTATTTATGGAGCACATATTGCTTAAGTACTTTACTCTCGGTTTTGATATGACTCATTGATAATGCAGATATTTTTGTGCGGTTCCTGGTAACAGTGGAAGAACAAACTTGTTATAACAAAAAAAGCTTTATAGCTTTATAAACATAGTGCTTTGTTTTGGATGCTATAAAATGTTTTAGTTAGTGTAACATGGTTAATTGTATTAGTTGAGTTAATGAGGTAAAGTCATTGAAGAATTTATTAAGTCACTATGTTCAGATATCACAGCTTTTTAGAGAAAGCCTTGATTTATAAAATGAACAAAACAATGTAATTAGCCTATGAAAAAGTTTTGTAAACCATGGACATGTGAATAGGGTGAGATATTTGAAATGTAATACCAGTTTGACATCACTATTCAGTAACCTGCAGCAGAGTGAAGACATAAGTTTACATAATTTAATGCAATTTTATTTAAAATATCTACAGTCAGTTATTTATAAGTAAAATTGTTAAGTAATTCCATTTATACCACAGTACTAATGTATGTCATTTCCAGACCTCCAACTTGCGGAATCCTATCCGCCTACTCTTCATTTACCTATATCAATGCTTAGCTTTTTATGATTTCTCCAGGCTCCAGGCTTTTTTGCTCATAAACTGCAAGGCTGAAAACCAACACTGAATACCCATGACTTTCGACCCCTCAGGAGCCACTGCATTAAAATCCATCATCACCCTGTAATGGATATTACTACGTGGGCTCAGGAACACTTAAGAAAACCATTGTCAGTTAACACAGTTCGTCGCTACATCTACAAGTGCAAGTTAAAACTCTACCGTGCAAAGCCATATATAAAAAGCGCCAGGAACGCTGCTGGCCTCTCTGTGCCTGGGCTCATCTGAGATGTGTTAGAAAAGTATTTTGTAGTCTGACGAGTCTGGGCCAAAATGGAAAACGACTAACCGGATTGTTAGCACAAGTTCAAAGGCCAGCATCTGTTATGGAATGGGGGGGCGTTAGTGCCCATGGCATGGGTAATTTGCACAGTTTTAAAGAAAAATATGCTGCCACCCAATCAACATCTTTTTCAGGGATGTCCTGCTTATTTCAGCAAGACAATCCCAAGCCACATTCTGCACGTGTTCCAACAGCGTAACCTTGTTGTAAGAGTGCTGGTACTAGACTGGCCTGCCTGCAGTACAGAACAGTCTCTAATGAAGCGCAAAATATGACAATAGAGACCCCGGACTGTTGAACAACTGAAGTTGTACAGCAAGCAAGAATGGGAAAGAAGTCCACCTACAAAGCTCCAAAAATTAGGTTAAGTCACTCCATGTCACCGACTCAATGTAATCTGCTGGGTTTCCTTAGATAGAAAACCTTTTTAAATTATAAACTGAATCTGACTGCACTGTTTGATAGTTAGGATTAATTGGAATGTATGAACCTGACTTGAAATCTATATGATTCGATTGAATTGACTTAGCCCATTTTAAAGTTACCCACCTTTCACACAATGCAACAGGAAACAACACTCTCCAATTATTTTTACCTCTGGCTTCCTCCCTCCCTGTTGGATGGAGTAAGGGGGAGTCAGGTTTAGCCTAAACCAGCTCAGTTATGGTTGAGGTGGAAACACACCCTCCATTTCTGCTACCTGTTCGACCCCTTCTCTTTTCCAATGGTTATAATCAGTCTGACAGAGAGAGGTACCCCCAATCCTGTGGTTGTTAGTATAACATCGGCCACTAGTTGGCTCAAGATGGGCAAACTTTATCAGTTAACTATTTTACTTAGTACCCCTACACATAGCCCATTCTAAAATGCCCGAACCCTAAGACTCAGTTTATTATAACCTCCCCAACAACCCCGCACCATTCCAAACCCTTTGTGAAGTGCCATGAGACGACATGTGTTGTGAACTGGCGCTATGCAAACAAAACTGAATTGAACTGAAAGTTAGTGTCTTCAATTCCCAAATGCCTATTGAGTGTTGGTAAAAGGAAAGGTGATGTAACACAGTGGTAAAAATGACCCTGTCCCAGCTTTATGGAACTTTCTGCAACCATCAAATTCCAAATGAGTGAATATTTGCAATAATCAGTTTAAACATTAAATATCTGTTTTTGTAGTGTGTTCAGTTGCAAATAGTTTGAACAAGATTTGCAAATCATTGTATTTGAATTACACACATTGTCCCAATTTCATTGGAATCGGGCTCCGCATTAACAAATTAAGACAGAGTTAGATTTATATTTAGTGACAATAATAAATATATATAAATATAGTGATAATTAAGGCAGTGGTAATTATGGAAAGAAAATCATAAATCAGGTCAGACTTTAGAAGTATTAAGAAATCAGACAAATCTTTTTTAAACTGAAGATATCCAAGTGTAAATAACACAAAGAATACATTTCCATACTGGAACATAAGATCTTTGTTTTTTATGTTACTTGGTCAAATACCTTGCTTGTAACGTTCTTGTTTAATTGGATTACATTTACATATTCAAATAGCCAAAAAGCTGCAAACATTAGTAGACTACATTGAAATGACAAGTGAAATAGTCACTGAAGGCAAATGCTTACCAAAAGCTGTGCTGCGGTTTGTCAGACCTGAGTATGCATTTCCACTGGGGGAGGATGTGGCTGGGGATGACAGTGGACTGTAGGACGCTGGGTCAGTCTGGTAGTTGTGGCCAGATCCAATACCAAATGGACTAGATTGGGCTTTAGTGGACTGGAGACCATAAATACTGGTTAAAAATACAGCTCAATGGGTTGAAACAGTACTGCCAGCTAAATATAAGGCATGATAAAAAATGTTCACTTAGTTCAGAGTTACAGCTGAAAAACTCAAACTGGTACAGGCCCCTCCAGTATATACCAGCATCTCACTAAAATCAGAAAACTCATGGATTTAGTTTGTGACCATTAGATCAAACAAAACCTTCTCGATATTGAGGGAACACAAGACCCTGAGAGACAAAATAGCAGATTAACCAAAAAATAAAAAATTTCAATTCAAACAAAGTATTCACGTACTTACATAATATAACCATCTTTTATTTGTGTGGCAACGCATCCTTTTTATTAGTTGACTATCGTTTTTTCCTAAACTAAAATTTGCTACTCTAAAAGTGTCCAGAGCATGTTCACAGCGCCTTTTGGCAACCTTTTATCCTTTTGGTTTTCAAGACCCGGGGCAATTAAATTCTTTTAAAATAGACACCTTTTAGGAAATAAAATTTTTCAAACCCTCTTTCGGGTTTTTTTTTTTTTACCCCGTGTTTTTAATTTTAAAGGGGCCCAGAAAATCATCATAATTAACAGAAATAAAGGCTTAAAGACATCAGTTTGTGTGGAATAAATCTATATAATGTGTTTATCTTGGTGATGGAGTTACTGAAATAAATGAGTGTTTCAATGGTTTTCTAAGTTATAGAATGGGTCTGTAGCTTTCTGGGATGTTTGTGCACCACTAAATTGAGTAGAGGACTGAAATTCTATCCAAAACACTTCCTCGCTTTAGATGAGAGTGACTGAGGAGCCAATTGTTTTTCAGGGCATTCATGGTTTGACCTCACAAAGCCATCTGTATGAGGCACAAACGCTACAAACTGTGATGTTAATATGAAGTTATATTTCTGGAAAGATTCTTAGTCAGCCTCCTGGCCACGAGAAACTCTGAAGCTTTAGGTTGTTTTTTTTCCTTCAAATTTCCAACAACTAGAAAGTTGCCATTGGCCTCCCACCCCTTTAACAGTATTTGCATTACCTGTCCGGTGAATGGGGGTCGGTTGCCTGACCATGCTACTTGGCCTGGGTTAAGTTGTCTAGAAATTTGAGCTAAATTCTGACTGGATGAGCCTGTGGGCTGGATGTCATTCACACCAGGGACATGGATTACAGATGAACTGTGAATGAAAACACAAAAACAGACAAAAAGATAATTACAAAGCCCTGCCAGCTTTTACTTTACTCTAAGTAAGTTACAGATGTAGCATGCCAGAATGGAACACATGCACTAACTGAAATCACTGAAATCCACCTGAAGCTTTTGCCAGAGTGGCCCTGCTGGAATGGAGAGCTCTGGGTGTAGAGTGGCTGTCCTCCAGCTGTAGAGGAGGGAACTATCATCTTCTTGTCTCCCGCTTAAAAAAATGTAAAAAGCCACAGTTACACAAAGACAACATCAAAACAGTCTATGCAGACAATCTTGTGTGTGTGTGTGTGTGTGTCATACAGCCAGATATGCTGGTGTACATCTCAGCAAAGCGTGGGTCTCTCTCCTGGGAGAACAGAGTCTCTGTCTTATTTATGGTCTTTCCTGTATCATGAACTCCACTACTGACTCCTGCCACAGGTACCTAAGGAAACAGTTACAAGCTATGAGTATTTCATCAAACAATACCAGAACTCACTATGTGTACATTTTGAATAAATAACTGAATCTGACTGCACTGTTCAATGGTTAGGATTAATTGGGATGTATGTACCTGACTTTTGTGAAGTGCCTTGAGACAACATGTTTTGTGAACTGGTGCTATATAAATAAACTGAATTGAGTTACATGGTCACACACCACTCTGTACTGTCCTACTATTTCAATCAATTTAATTTAAAAACACTTTTTACTACTCATAATCTCAAAAAACAGGCTTGCGGGATTTGTGTTCAGAGTAAAGACTGGTGGGAGAGAGTGGTGCTTAAAAAATTTACAGGCAGACACAGGAGAGACAATTTTAGGATGTCTCAGAGAGCATTTAGGCCCAACGAGACCACAGTCTCTACAGGGGGGCGGCTGTGACTGTGGCTGTGGTCAGAGGGCTTGGTGGCGCCTGTGTATGGCAGTCTCACTTCTGTCATTGTACCCCAGGGCAGCTGTGGATGGATTGTAGCTCACCACTGTGAGTGTGTGAATGTGTGTATGAATGGGTAAATGATTGTAGTGTAAAGCGCTGTGGGGTCTCTGGGGACTTGATAAAGTGCTATACAAGTTCAGCCCTCATTTACCGTTTCCCGTCTGTCCCGGTGTTTCTCTGAGAAGGCGAGTGACAAATGCTTTGTAGCTTGGCAGCTACGGAGAAAACAGGCTAATCTTGAATCAGTTTGGTGTCCTAGTAATGTTCTCTAAAGGCATTGTTATGATCCTAATTGAGCAGTTCATTTGACTCTAAAGCCAAAAGAAAACAGGTACCATAGCCAAATGATTTGAGGTCAAATTCAATATCTTTTTAATAATAGGAGGCATAGATAATGCCCACATCCATGTACTTGCACCCAGTGATGGCTACAGATACTTTTTTAACAGAAAAGGGGGGGCACCCTATGTACTTAAGAGTGTCATTGAGTGTTGTAAGTGCTGGTAAGTGTCTAGTTTTTCTTGTTTCTCTGCCTAAAATTTGCCCAAGCTTGTTTGGGAGTATTTGAGTCCAGTTTTGTCAGATAAACTATTGTGCATAAAATGGCCCATAACAATTATTTTTGTGTAATACAGCAATATTGTGAGTAATACTGAATTGCTTTTAGTTATATATTTAAATGGCTTGTTGGTATTCTTTCACTTAGCTCCTTGACCGCTAGCTGCATAATCCCTGGAAGTGCCCATAACGCTATGGTTACTGGTATCTGTGACATAACATGGTTATTAGAATGAAAGCTATTCAAGAGGGCTAACCTCCTTCCAAATGTATGTAGGACATTGAACTAATCAGTTAATATTTTCAGGAACACAAATACAAAGAAACATAAAGTAAAACAAAACCTCAAAGCTGCCAAAATTCATTCCCCAAATACTGGTGCTATTTTATAGTTTTAAATAAAAAAACAGTTGTTTTTGTGTTGTCTGTTATTTCATAGCATGTTTGGGACATCAGTGGTACACTTGGCAACTACTTCCTGCTTGGTGACCCAGCGTACCCCCTGCAGGAATGGCTGACACCACTGTTTCACCCCTTCAACATTCACGTGAATGCTGCCAGAACAGTAGTTGAAATTGCATTTGGCAGATTGAAGTCAAGATGGTGTGACTTCCACTACACCTTCTTTATTGTCATCGCTTGCTGTGCTCTGCCTAATTTCTGCAAGAGAGAAGATGAGATTCTAAACCCAGCCTGGACAGAGGAGGCAGCTTCCCAGGAAAGAACAATGCCCCAGTCCACAGTACAGCCACACCTGCTATCTAACAATGTAGATGAAACAGTTGGGAGACTCACAGACTATTTAGCTAGCAATTTCCCATTTCGAAAGCAAATGTGAGCAATGAGTAGACAACACAAGTTTATTTAATTAGTATATTTCAGTAACAAGATGATTAAAAGTGCTTTACATGAATAAAACAGAAAAAGCACGGAGCACGGAAGCCTGACTGGATCCCGTCAAAGTGGCTGGTCATTGTTAAGGTTTTACTGTTGAAGCACAGCTTTTTCAATAACCTTAATGGGAAATGGGAGATTTCAGGTGGGCTTGTAATTCTGTTGTAGCAACTTGTCTAAATATTTTTTTATTTCCAACAGTGGCTGCTGTTTTTAAGGCCTCTGGGAAAAACAAAAGATTTATTATTTGAATCAAATCAGACGCAATGACAGACAAAACCTGCTTTAAAAAAGCTAAAGGTAACATATCGAGACAGCATCATGAGTCGCTTAGTTGATGTATAATTTCTTCTAAGCTTTTGTAGATAATTTGGTAGAACTGTGTCATTTTGGCCAAATTTGTTCTGATTCGACACAAGATTCGTACGGGACGTGGTTTTTATGTACAGACTACCTGTCTAATCTCAGTAAATGAATTGAAGGCCTGGGTACAGAGGAGTTTGTATGCTACAGACACAGCAGGGTTTATAAACCTGTCAACCATGGCAAATAAGACACGAGCATTTTTAGGCCTAAGCAGCACAAGCTTGACACACAAGTAGATCCCTTCAAATCATAAAAAAAGGTATGCCCTAAAACCAACAGGAAATCATGCCATTTTGGGTCAAAGGGTCATTTTTGGCCATTTTTGACGTTTCATACATATCGAACCTAAAAAACTCCTAGGGCTTTTGAGCTATCAACTTCAAATTTGGTCCCTATGTCCATAAGGCATGGGGGGTTAAAAGTCATCAAAATCCTCCGTTTTTGAACATGTTTACGGGGCATGGCAAGACGCAAGACTTTACCTACTCGCCAAAAAATTAAAAAACTGCTACAATTTTCACAGAAAAAAGGCTGAATTAGACCAGACTTGGTATGATTGATTCCCTTAGGGTACCCGAAAATCCTATGTGATCATGTGTTGACATCATTACAGACCCACCCCTTGAGAACAGGAAGTCACTTCTTTCACTTGGAAAGGTCACTCTCTGATCCTCTTGGCCTAATCAACTCAAAATTATGTCAAAAGACAGATGTCAATTTGGACTAACTTCGTTTGGAACACAGAGACTGTACTGTGGAGGTTGTGGCCTTGGCGTCGTGGCGAAGTGCCACGTCATGCTGTGGCTACAGGTTTGGCTCTAATTTCTACATATATCATCTGATTTGCACCAAATTCATTATGATTGATTTTAGTGCAGCCCCCTAAAAGATACCCAGCCCCAAGCCATGCTTTGACCGAGAATTATGAAATTCGCTACACATATGTATTTTCTCAAGACTTACAAATAAGTCTCCCTGGGCCATTGTCCAAACACCACAGGAAGTCGACAAGTTTGGATTGAATCTGCTATTTTGACCCCATTTTAGCAGTTTTTAGCATCCAAATCTGAGCGAATTCCTCCTACAGCTTTTGAATTATAGACTTAAAAACAACTCCATTTCCTCTTAACTCTATGGGGATCAAAAGTTATTAAAAGCTTTTCAAAGCTCGTGGGTATGGCGCATTTTAATATTTTGACATTTCCATATGGTTGGCTGTAAATCACACGTGTGATGCATCCATCTGATTGGCTCCAAACTCGATGTGAATAATCTTTGTGAGCCTACAAAAAGTTCAGATTCATAAAATAGTTTTAAAAAAGGGAATTACCTGGGACAGATCATAGGCTGTAAGACCATCTCTCTGATGAACCTCTAACTCTGCCTGCTGCTGTTGCAGCTGCCTGAAAAACACCAAGATACACACTGTAAGCTTCTCACACAACAAATCAATCATATGTGAAATTTTTTAAGTGAAATCTAACACTCATAAAGCCTTAGTTTGGTCTTGTATGTGTTGCTGTAATAATTGACAGGTCATACCTTGATAAACTAACAGGTAACTCTGTTATACATGATTATAGTATCAGATAATTCACAGGAAATAACCTGCTGTAAATCCTAACTGTAGTTAGGATTAAGATTTTCTCAGAATCCACACTAATGTACAAATTAATTTAACATGTTATTACATCTGATAGAATAACAGTATAGTAAATCACACTGTTAGCTAAAACAACATGTTGGAAACAGCTTCACAAAATGCAATATACTGTACATGCTGAGCAATTCCTGGATCTGGCTAATAGCTACTGGCAATATGGAAGACTCAAAAAGGAATGTTTAAGAGCTCTTTACCTTTCCTCATATTTGTCCAAATTCACTCATTTGTTTGGGAAATATATTCACATTTCTTATGAATTTTTGATTTTGATGGTTTAAAACCAACTAAGTATCTGTTACATAATATAAAAGTAAAAAAGGAACTTCAATTCAAAATTCTCATAGCTCATAACACCAGACATCCTTGCAGAAAGTCAAGCTGAGAATTACTTCCAAAAATTCCTCAACAAAGCTGACCTCTATTATTTTATTACAGCTGAGGGTTCGATGGGGTGCAGGCTGAGACCTCTTTCACATCTGTTAAGTAAGTCAATTGATACATCACAACATGACAACAAAAAGCCTTCTCGGGGATATGAAGATTAAATCAAACCGGTCAAATTAAACACACATAACTTCGATTTCATTAAGTATATCTGATAAAATATATATAATATCATGAAAGAGTTAAATATTTTTCACTCATTCAGAAAGTGAAACTCATTGCACAGAGTGAATTATTTCAAGCCTTTATTTTTTTGTAATTTTGATGATTATGGCTTACACATAATGAGAATCCAATATTATAGACTATTACCTAACATCAATTTAAAAAAAGAAATAATGTTATTTAATCTAATAATAATAATAAATGTTATTTAATGGTTACATTTCATAACATTGTAGCATGGGCAAGACTGCTGACTTGTAAGCCAGCTGAAAGTCACAATAGGGCTTTGCTAAAGGAGTCAGAGAGAGCTTCATCCAAGCATAGTCATAGAACGTTGGGAAAGGAAAAAGTATTGTAGGAAAGGTGCAAGGCACAATTACAGCCTTGAGAGGATTGTCAAGCAAAATCCATTCAAGAATTTGGAGGAGCTTCACAAGGAGTGCACTGAGGCGTAGGCTCAATAAAGAGCCACTACGACCAGACAGATCCTATCCTGAACCAGAGACCATATCAGAAGCATCTTAACATGGCTAAGGAGAAAAAGAACTGGACTGTTGCTCAGTCGTCGAAAGTCCTGTTTTCAGATAAAAATAAAGTTTGCATTTTATTTGGAAATCAGGGAAGATGGGAAGAAGAGGCGAAAGGGACAGAATCCACGTTGCTCAAAGTCCATGATAATCTGGAGTGCCATGTCATCTGCTGGTGTTTGTTCACGGTGTTTTATGAAGTCCAAAGTCTACTGGGAAAATTTAGAGCACTGCATGCTTCCTTCTGCTGACAAGCTTTAGGGAGATGGTGATTTCAGTTACCAGCAGGACTTGGTACATTGGAGTAACTGTTCTTGATTGGCCAGCAAACTGGCCTGACCTGAAGGCTATCAAAGCAACCTGGACTTCCATGACACCCCAGCAGAACTACAGGCTGATCACCTTCATGTCAGGTCGCGATGATGCAGTAATGTCATGCAAAACAAACGGCAACCAAGTATTTAGACCACAGAAATGAACATACTTTTCAGAAAATATATCTGACTATGCGTAATGAATCTATATATGGTTTCACTTTCTGAAATGAATGACAAAAAATACAGAATTTTTTGGAGATGTACCTAAATATCTAAAATAAGGACAAAAACAATATCAAATGTATAGTAATATTTTTGATATTAGTGATTGAATCATTTTTGAAAGAAGCAGGACACTAGTTACATTTTTCAGTTATACAAGTATTAACATCAACAAAAAGTAAATTAACTTTATTTTTTCTAAAATTGTTGAAGTACAGTACTTTGAAACACTTCTTCCTAGGTTTTATTTTACATAAAATATCAAGAGATTTTGAAGAGATTTAATGTGTTCAGGTACGGAAAAAACAAACAAAAACAAAAAAAACTGCACTGAGGAATCCCTCAGAATCGTTTTAATTTCCTTCTCCTTTGAATGAACCATTGACCACCCAGCATATTATTTGCACCTACAAAGTAGGAGAGAAAACTGTTAAACTCTGCATGAACTGCTGTGGTCCCACTGACTCAAAAAGAGCATAAATATGGGCTTTTGAAAGTCCAAACATGGATTGTGTTTGCAGACATGGTATGCAAAACCTAGATACAATAATTTTTGACTCATCATGATTGCGGTCCTTATCAGTGGCAGTTTTTGACAGAGAAACATGGCATGCTGCCCAGGGTGGCTTGAGATCAGGGCAGGAACAAGTACTTCAAAAATAGGGTTATCTGTTACTTGCATCCAGAATGAGTTCTATTACTTAACTTTATTTCCAGAAGGGACGGGCAGTTCATATTTTTTCTTTTATCATGATAAGAATTGTGATTTATTATGACAACGTTAAACTCCTAATTGACGATGTTTGCAAACCCCAAAATGTAAATTTTTTTTTGGGATTGTTGCTTCTATTGTTTTTCTACTGTTTGTTTCATGAGGGTATCAATAAATATCAACATTTAAAAAAAAGATTAAATGTAATTATATTATGCCGTTTAGCAATTCAATTACGCAACTTAATCTAGTCGGTTTCCTGAAGTAGCCTATTAGATAAGTGTTATGTTTTTGTTTGTTTTTTAAGAGCAGTATGTGTGTTTGTTGGGCTTGGAGTCAAAGCTTTACAATGAATTGCCTAATTGTCCAGTTAAGGGGCAGTAGGCACCCCCATGTGCATAATTTCAAGAAAGTCCAGTGGTTGGATTTGGCTTAGAGCGGTGAACTGAAAGACAAAGGGAACAGTAATTCTATAAAAATATTTCTACTCATTTGTTTTAAATCCGTGATACAATTGATCATATGCAAAATTGCCTAAATGATAAAAGAATGAAAAACTATAAACTGACCAATTGTTTATATGCAGGATTAACATAATTAACACTACATGTCCTTGATATAGATATTTGTATTTTTTGAATAACGGACCTTACCTTTATCTTCTGATTTATCCTTGTAAAGACACCAGTGCTGCGTAAGAGTGTAGTAAGAGTCTGTACTATCCTAAACAACTTGGTCAGATTAACTGATGACAGAATAAAGTAAGTAACTTCAACAGCTGGATTTCATATTACAACATATAATTATTAATTATAGTTGATAATGTGTTTGAGACAAACTATATTTCTGTACTTGTGGCATTGCATAGTTTATAATCTGCATACTGGGTTAAGATATTACTATAGTGAACAGAATGTATAATAACTTACTTGACGTTGGTATTGGTGCAGATTATGTACTCTATCTCATCAGAATATGGGTTCTGGAAGGTGAAACTACTGGTTCTGATGAGCATCCACTCCCTGTTTTTCAATCGGAAACGATACATCACAGACAGCACCTGTCCCTTCAGTTTCACCACCTGTAGAATAACAGATGCAACTGAACAAAAGATGTACAGTGTAGTTTAATATGTTGAATAAAAATCAGACCATTTGGACTCTGAGAAGTCTTTGGTTGTTTGGACAACTGTGTTTTCATTCACTCACTATTTTTGGCATTTTCCACAAACAGACTGGCAATGAGAAGGTGTCATATTTGTTTTGGGTTTTTTAGGGATGCACCGATGCTAATATCAGTATCGGTTATATGTCTGATACCACGTAGTCCTATAGTCTCTGAGCACATTTATGTATACTCGTATTTTTATTCATAAATGTGCTCAGATACTACAGGGCACAATACCAGTGTGATACAACCATCAGCAAGTGGCGGTAATACACCATAAAATGAATGCAAGCCGACATAAAAGAGAAGAAAAAGAAGACGTTTGGTAGCTGGACAAACCACTTAACGACATCGTGACAGCGAATAAAATAAACTCAAAAACAGAAGAAGTAGTAGAAGCAGCCGAAGTGTAGAGAAGCTAGTTATTTCAGCGCTGTGGAGCTATTTACAAGTAAAAAATTAAGCCCGACTTGCAACTTATGTTTAGCAAAGTTCTCAAGAGGAGGAACAAAATTTAGCACTTTCTACACAATTAAATTGATAAAACATCTAAAAACTAGAACAACGTCGTGTTCAAGCAGTTTACTAATAACAGCGGGAAACAGCAGCAACCAACTTTGCAGCAAACTCTGAAGTAGTTGGAAAAGAAGTCCAGAGATGTGCAGACCCACTGAAATAGCACATTCTACATATTACTGCCTCTCACTGAGCAGAAGAGGGCCCTTGGAATACCTTACCAAATGAAGGAGCGACGGTGGAAATAAGCAGACTGAATAATATTGTTAATATGGGATTGAGAGGAGAGAGTGCTGTTGAGGATGACACCCAGACTCTTTACCTAAAGGGAGAGGGAGACTGAGGCATAGTCAATGGTCATAATGGTCATGGTCGTGGCAGATGGCCGTTCACACTGAGCCTGGTTCTGCTGGAGGTTTCCTGTTAAAAGCGTGATTTTCCTCTTCAATGTCACTACATGCATGCTCAGTATGAGGGATTGCCAGTCAACGCCAGTGACTGTCCACTGTCTCTACATGCTCATCCAGGAGGAGTGTCTGCTAAAAGTCTCTGACTCGATGCAATCTGCTGGGTTTCCTTAGATGGAAAAACTTTTTATCCAATTTGAATAAATAACTGAATCTGACTGCACTGTTTAATGATTAGGATTATTTGGACTGTATGTACCTGACTTTGTGAAGTGCCTTGAGACAACATGATGTGAAATGGTGCTATATAAATAAACTAAATTGAATTCAATATAGAGAGTGGAATTGGTACAATGGAAGATAATTTCAGTTTTATCTGAATTAAGTTTAAGAAAGTTTGTTGTGAACCAGGAGTTGACAACAGAGAGGCAAGAGGAGAGATGGGAAGAAGGTACTGTGGCGTATGGTTTGCAGTAGAGACAGATCTCCGTGTCATCGGCATAGCAGTGGAACTGGATATTGAAGTGGCGGAAGATGAAGGTGAGGCGAAGGAGATAAATAATAAAAAGAAGCGGCTCCAGGACAGAGCCATGGGTATGCCAAAAGTGAAACAAGAGTTGTGGGAACAGAAAGTTTCCAGTTGAATGAACTGAATTCGGTCAGAGAGGTACCAACAGAACAGGAGAGGGGAGTATCTGTGATACCAATAGAAGAGAGACTGTGGAGGAGGATGGAGTGTGAGATCTGTTACATGCCGCACTCAGATTCAGGAGGATGAGGAGGGAGAGGAGATCAAAGTCAGCTGCCAAGAGGACATCATTGGTGATTTTAATAAGGGCTGTGTCAGTGCTATGTGGGGAGTGAAAACCGGACTGGAATTGCTCATATAAATTGTTGGTGCTCACGGTCCAGATAATCCCAATGATCACCTATTGCTGTCCTAGCTCAGTTTGAAGAACTAACATGAAAAGCAAGCCTCTTTGATGTATTCGTCAGATGTCATCCCTGCTGTGACCGTCCTTCTGAGAACCCTAAACAAAAAAACTGATATAGATCATGGTATCAAAACAATGACGTCGACCTTAGCTTCAGCTGTCAAGAAGCGCTTCACTGATGCAGAGAAAAGCCTCATCTACTTCATCTCAACTGTACTAGATCCAAGGCAAAAGTCTTATCTTTGTCTCCTCAGTATATCTGAGAATATAATCAAAACTTCTCAAACTATACAGACTCTAAAACATGCCATTTGCTGAAAGACCAACCCACTCAGAGCAGTAATTTTAGGTTATTTTTATTATATTCAGCATAGTCGATTACGTTGACATTGCAAACCTAGTCAGAAACATTTCGTGAAAGAGGCTAGTGTTTCCCCAAGTTCTCTCAAGCATGAATCAGGAAGTGAAGCAATAGAGATGTATTTCATTCCTGTGATTGAGAACACATTACAATGGAAAGCTGCTCCGATCTGTCCCTATGATTTTTCTGTCCTGTGACCATGGAGTTAGTCAGAGGTTAGCGATCTGAGTGTGGCCATCTATTTCCTGTCTCTAGTATTCCCTGTCTCTCATATGGTGACACCTGGTTAAATGTGCATTTCTTCTGTTGTATGAGCTTGTAGCTCCAAATAAAAATAAAATCTTTAATCTGCTCCAACTCAAAAACTACAGTACTTAGTCATTTCAAACCTGGAATACATTATTCTACACTAACAGCAGAATCTTGGAAAAAAAATTTATGAAAGCTTTATTGGATTTGTGAAAGTAGGACTTTTTAACATCAAAACATCTTATACAAAGATTAGTGTTGATACATAAAAATCTTAGCTAATATTTACAGATAAAGCTAAATTAACATACTAAATGGACTGAGTTAATGTTTGCCTACATGGTAGAGTTAGCCAACATGCTACTGTTACCATTTTAGCTAGCTTTAACTTCTTAGCTAATCTTAGCTCATACACCACTGTTAAAATACTTGTTGGAATAATTTAATGTTGGTCTAAATGCTAGTCTAAATGCTAATGCCCATATGCTAAGGTTAGCATTGTAGCTAATATTAGCGTTTTAGCTAATATTCACTTATAAAGCTAAATTTGCATACTGAATGGAATGAGGTAATGTTCAATTCAATTCAATTCAATTCAGTTTATTTATATAGCGCCAATTCACATCACATGTCGTCTCAAGGCACTTCACAAAAGTCAGGTACATACATTCCAATTAATCCTAACCATTGAACAGTGCAGTCAGATTCTGTTATTTATTCAAATTGGATAAAAAGTTTGTCTATCTAAGGAAACCCAGCAGATTGCATCTAGTCAGTGACTTGCAGCATTCACTCCTCCTGAATGAGCATGTAGAGACAGTGGACAGTCACTGGCATTGACAATCCCTCATACTGAGCATGCATGTAGCGACAGTGGAGAGGAAAAACTCCCTTTGAACAGGAAGAAACCTCCAGCAGAACCAGGCTCAGTGTGAGCGGCCATTTGGCACGACCGACTGGGGGTTTGTTCAGTTCGATTCATATTTAAAAATGCTTTATTAATCCCAAAAGGAAATAAATGTTGTAGCTCATATTATACGGTGTCTTCAAAGAGCTGTTGTACAGTAGATGATTATGGCTGTGGGCAGCAAGGACCTCCTGTAGAGGTCTGTCTTACAACAGATCTGAAGAAGCCTCTGAAGACACTGTTGTTATACAGGACAGTCTCATGAAGAGGATGCTCAGGGTTCTCCATAATGTTCTCAATTTTATGAAGAATCCTTCTGTGCACAGTGATCTCCAGAGGGTCCAGAGGAGTCCCTAGAGCACAGCCAGCATTCTTTATTAGCTTGTTGAGCTTTCAGGTCCCTGGGACTTGTGTGTGTTTCAAGTCCCTGGCTCTGATTCTGTTTTTTTGAGGGTTTTCCGCTCATCTACTGGCAGCTCTTTCTTGCTTTTTTGTCAGTTCAAACATTTCAACAACTGTTTGAACATTTACTTGCCTTCCAAATTGTTGAATCATCGCCATTTTTCAAAGTTGTTTTAGTTTTTGTCAAGTAAACAGACTGTAACTACACCGCCCAGCAGGCTTTGCAGCTGTGATGTCACCGCCCGAGGTGATATATACCTTCACAAACTTACCACCTTTGCCTTTCTGTGTAAGCACGCAACGCGGTCAACTTTTAACTCTATCATTCCTCACTGGAGGAAGCTGGACAAAGATGGAGATCTTGCTGGGAGAGGAAAACCCAGACGATTTACGTTCTGATCGAAGACTTAGTGTTGCTACCTAGGTGTTCAAAAATGAAACAGAGATTTTCCAAGGAGACGTGTCTACCTCCTTGTTTAGTTCATGTTGATTGCCAACGGTTCCTCATATTTTTTACCCTTTTGCCAGTGGAGAAGTTGACCATTTTAAGTTGCTCATGGACTCGTGAATGCTCCTAACCCCTACGTCACCATCTCGGGCCCCAAGTAAATGTGTTTCTTTTGTTACTTTTCTCATTGTCTGGGCAGGATAAAGTAGGTCAGAAGTAAGGTGATCTAGGATCACCACTGTTTAATTCAATGTGTTTCACTGTACGTTGCATGCAAGGTTTTTATTGAATGCTGATGCTGTACTGTGTTTGAGTGCTGACTCGAGGTGTTAAACTGTGAGCGCTCCTATGCAATGTTTATTAAATGTTGTTGATTTTTACTGTGCTTTTAACCAGCCAATTAATCATGATTTTAATTTTTACTATATTTTCATCATCAAATCATAATTTTTTCAGATAACTGGCATCCATGGGTGAGCTTTTAACAACAAATATCACTGTTTATACAAAGTAACACAATCGTGGCATCCCTAAAACTTATGACTCTATTTTGATACTTTGAGCTTTTGCCACAAGTGCTTGTAATTCACAGGATATCTCTTTGACTAGGAACTGATCAATTATACTGCTCAGACGTATTTTTGGGTGTATGCTGGATTACATGTGTCTGTTTGGTGGAGTTTATGGTTTGAAATTTAACTTACACAGCTGAACATAACTAAAATCTCTTAGCGCCTGTAACCAGCTCACTGCAGGGCAATCAGTTAAGGGAACCATAGCATCTGAATTCCTACAGCAGCAAAAGGCACCCTACCTACCTCTGGTGTCCACTAAGTCTAACTAAAGCTGTAACTAAGGCTACGTTCACACTGCAGGTCTTAATGCTAAAATCTGATATTTTAAGAAATCAGATTTTTTTTGTGTGGTCGTTCACATTACTTTGAAAATGTTGTGGGTCCAAACTGACTCACACGCGCATAAGAACAATAAGTGGGTCGTCAACCACAGCACAACAGTAAACACGGAGAATTAGGTGTTATGGTTTAAGTGCACAACAAAAGCCATTGTCAGTGGGTGCTGTGTGGGAAACATGCAAATAAAAGTAGAACGAAACTCTTTATTGTGCCATTTTAGGGAAATCTGTCTGCCAATTTAGCACAACAAACTGTCTGGATGCGTAGATACAGCCAGCAATGGTTGGAAAAGGATGTTAACAACTTTACAGAAACATTGATTATTCAGAACTCTATCATGTTCAGGGCAACTTTAATTATATACACTGCGAAAAATAAATAAAGGGAACACTCCAATAACACATCCTAGATCTGAATGAATGAAATACTTTGTTCTGTAAACAAAGTTGAATGTGCTGACAACAAAATCACACAAAAATCATCAATGGAGATCAAATTTATTAACCAATGGAGGCCAGGATTTGGAGTCACACACAAAATTTAAGTGGAAAAACACACTACAGGCTGATCGCTCTTTGATGTTATGTCCTTAAAACAAGTCGATATGAGGCTCAGTATTGTGTGTGGCCTCCACGTGCCTGTATGACCTCCCTACAATGCCTGGGCATGCTCCTGATGAGACGGCAGATGGTCTCCTTAGGGAGACCCACTTGTGTGGGTTGTAGAGTTCGTCTCATGCTACAACGAGTGTGAAAGCACCACCAACATTCAAAAGTGACCAAAACATCAGCCAGAAAGCATAGGTACTGAGAAGTGGTCTGTGGTCCCCACCTGCAGAACCACTCATTTATTGAATGTGTCTTGCTAATAGCCAAAGATTTCTCCATGTTGTCTATTCCATATGCACAACAGCATATGAAATTGATTGTCAATCAGTGTTGCTTCCTAAGTGGACAGTTCGATTTCACAGATGTTTGATTTACTTGGAGTTATATTGCAAGCGCCTCTCCTCTCAACTCCACAGAAGACTTGATGCAATCCATTGTATTGGACTGCAGCAGGCGCTGGCAGATCATCACATGCTCTGTAACCTTGATAGCATTTTAAAGTCCTCTGTTTGAACGGTCATATACACATTTTACAATACAAACTACGTCCCACACCCAGATGGTTCCTATGAGCCTTTCAGTTAGGCTTGAATAAAGTTTTATCTCTGTTTATTAACGAGCCCTAATGTCTCTCCACTTTGTAGTACTATTCTAGCCACCCATCTGCATTGCTAACTGCTACTGTTTCCTGCTGAGTGGCGCAAAATTGTGATGAATGTGACGGAAAATGACATCAAAGTCATATCTAATGTGCCTTAATCATTCCCACTGGAGTCACATTCCAAAAGATCAGATACGAGTCGGATTCCAGACTACATATTAATGTAGCTCAATTGTGACTTGAAAAAGTCAGATGTGGGCCAGATATGAGCATTCACACTTGATCTAAAAAGTCTGACCTGGTCACTTGACCCCCAAAAAATCAGATTTGGGCCACATTTGCCTGCAGTGTGAACGGGGTCTAATACTCTCCGAGTCAAGAAATGCACTCAACCCCCATCTGGTGGCCATTGGGTGAAACTGCTATTGCAACTGGATTTTTCCATTGCAGACAGGTGGTTTTCACCTGTGATAATTAGGCCCGAGCAGAAAAACTGCAAGGGCCTATTGTAATCGTAGGATTTCTTATTAGGCCCGCGCAGGAAGCCTGCAAGGGCCTATTGTAATCGTAGGATTTCTTATTAGGCCCGCGCAGGAAGCCTGCAAGGGCCTATTGTAATCGTAGGATTTCTTATTTTTCTGGGGACTTTTGGCGGGGCAATATGGGTGCTTTGCCATGAACCAAAACGCGTAAGATTTTACCCAAAATTGTCCCCCGCGTGAAATTTTTGTTCTTTAATGTCGTCCTCAGTGGGCGTGGCCAAACATCTTAGCCACGCCCCCAAACGTGAGATAAGCCGAACCGTAAGTCGTACAGATCTGAAATTTTGCACATTGGTAGAGCTCCTCAAATCAAGAAAAAAAGTCTCCTGAGGGTATGCCCTAAAACGCACAGGAAATCGGCCATTTTGGGTCAAAGGCCAATTTATGGCCGTTTTTCACTTTTACTCACTTTGGACTTTAACGAACTCCTCCTAGGGATTTTGAGCTATCGGCTCCATATTTGGTCAATATGCAGTTAAGGCATGGGGGATTAATAGTTATCAAAATCGTGAGTTTTTGGCCATGTTTAGGGGGAGTGGCCGGGGCACGGACTTGGCGTTCACACCCAAAGTGAAAAAATGCAATAACTTTCCCAAAAAAATGGCAAATCACACCAAAGTTGGCATGAAGGAGGAACTTCGGGTCCCCGACGATCCTATGGGGTCATATCCTAAACACTTTAAAAAGCACGCCCCCTGAGAACAGGAAGCACTTTTTAAATTTGGAAAGGGGGCCTCTTCCCCTTTTGCCCCAATCAACTTAAAAAGTGTGTCGAAGAAAAAAATAGGGGGTTCAAACTTGTTTGAAGCACTGCAATTTTTCTTTTAAAAGGGGCCCCCGTCGGCCGGGGTGGCGGGGTTTGAAGTTGGACGTAAACCCCATGGCCATCCTTTTGGGTTTTTAAATTTCCCAAATTTCCCCTATCTTTTTTCTGCACCAAATTCAATGTATTGAATCAAAAGTTATAAAAAGGCTTTTTGATAAATGAAAGCGTGTGGGGGGGCCACGCCCAAAATATGATTCTCCCCCCTTTAAAACACGAAATTTGACATAGCTCCTACAAGGGAAATTCACGGGACACATGAAACCTTCTGGGATTGATCTGCCTCTGGCCCTGAACAATATGTGTTAAGTGTAGTGTTTCACTTAGTGTGGTCCATGTTTGATCCCTTCCACCTCATCAACATAAAACTGTCCCAAGTCACAGATAACATGATGGTCTAAGTTTGAGTCTGTATGATGGTTTGGTGGGGGGGTTTTGGCTATGGCGGCAGGGAAGTCTGATGCACGCCAGGGCCAAACGTTTGCCTCGTCCGATTTGCCCAAAAACTGAATAGGGTTTGATTTTTGGGTAAAGCCCCTAAACAACTCTTTTGGATTACTTTGGGAAATTTTGGATCAAGGGCCCCCCCCTGGATATTTCAACTGCTCTATCTCCCTCATACATCATTGGTCCCCCTTTCAAATGTAGCATGATCGTGAGTTTTTGATGGGGCATGTTGACACCCCCCAAAAATTTATGTCATCACTTTAGCCCGCCAAAATAAAAACAAATGAGTGTAGCTTCCCTCAGGGAAGTCCGATTTTACTCCAAAACTAAATATGGTTTATCTTTTTAAGCCCACAAACAGCTCTATTGGATTATATTGGAAAATTTTGGATCAACCCGCGCCCCCTACGACATTTCAAGTGCTCTGTCTCCCTCAACATCATCGGATCCAAATTTTAAAAGTAGGATACATGATCAGGGGTCAAAGTGGGAAAATGTTGCCCAGTCAGTTTTTGACTGTTGGGAAAAATGGTCAGATGCCGAGCCTATGGATAAAGCTTAAGAACTCCTTTAGATATTTACAGAAGTGTTCAATTGTCTGTGCAATGGGACCTCTATATTATTTAAAAGGCACTTTTCTAATTTTCTACTTTTCTAAAATTCTAAGCCAACAACAGTTAGGAGAACAAATAGCTTTCGGTTTCTTTTTTATGATGGTCCCCATCAGTGGCAAATGTGAGTATTACCACTTGACATTCAGGAGAAGGCACTTACCTTCTTAATTTACTTCTGCATCTGTTTTGTTTTATAATTCCAGGCCATATTAGTCAATTTCACAACTATTGTAAAAGCAAATGGCTGTATTTTTCAGTTACCCTTGGTCAAATCAAACTATATTGTAACTGCAGTGTTTATTTCCTTCTTCATAGTAAAGGATCCCATGAAGCCACGCTTTTACAGATGTTTTTAACCAGATGATCTAAAATCCTATTGATCTGGAACACCTTACCAACGGGCCTTAAACAGGCCTTACTCCTACTCTGTTTTCTTAAGGGATGTGTTGGGAGATCATTTTTTTGTTTGACTACAAATAGACTTAACAGGTGCACAAAGCCATTTCTTGATAAAAAGGGAGTGATTTGCGGAATATATTGAAAATATATCATCATCACAATATCAGTGTGTTCATATCCCAAAGAAGTGATTTAAGTGATATTTATTGGCTAATATAATCCTGGTGTTATACACCTGCATTTTACATGTTAATGTAATTTTTAGCAAGTTGGACAGTTTCACGGCAGCAGATGATCACATTGGACACAAATGACATTGCCATAAATGCAAAGGTCACAAATTGATGAAAGGGTAGATCAGGAAGAGCGGAAAGATGGAAATAGGAACGTTTCGCAACTGATATCCTTAATCGGCAAGCACTAGATAATACAAAAACCACAAACAAATTCTCGTTATATCACACCAGAATTTATTCATGTAATGCCCCAACTTTACAGTTAAAATTCTTAAGTCAATAAACTATTACTAAAGTAGTAACTTTCAACTAAACTACTAAAAACAAAACAATTGTCCATGTAGCAATATCACAATCAAAAGTGTGTGTGCATGGATGTGTACAGGGGTTGGACAATGAAACTGAAACACCTGTCATTTTAGTGTGGGAGGTTTCGTGGCTAAATTGGACCAGCCTGGTAGCCAGTCTTCATTGATGCACATTGCACCAGTAAGAGCAGAGTGTGAAGGTTCAATTAGCAGGGTAAGAGCACAGTTTTGCTCAAAATATTGAAATGCACACAACATTATGGGTGACATACCAGAGTTCAAAAGAGGACAAATTGTTGGTGCACGGCTTGCTGGCGCATCTGTGACCAAGACAGCAAGTCTTTGTGATGTATCAAGAGCCACGGTAACCAGGGTAATGTCAGCATACCACCAAGAAGGACGAACCACATCCAACAGGATTAACTGTGGACGCAAGAGGAAGCTGTCTGAAAGGGATGTTCGGGTGCTAACCGGATTGTATCCAAAAAAACATAAAACCACGGCTGCCCAAATCACGGCAGAATTAAATGTGCACCTCAACTCTCCTGTTTCCACCAGAACTGTACATCGGGAGCTCCACAGGGTCAATATACACGGCCGGGCTGCTATAGCCAAACCTTTGGTCAGTCATGTCAATGCCAAACGTCGGTTTCAATGGTGCAAGGAGCGCAAATCTTGGGCTGTGGACAATGTGGAACATGTATTGTTCTCTGATGAGTCCACCTTTACTGTTTTCCCCACATCCAGGAGAGTTACGGTGTGGAGAAGCCCCAAAGAAGCGTACCACCCAGACTGTTGCATCCCCAGAGTGAAGCATGGGGGTGGATCAGTGATGGTTTGGGCTGCCATATCATGGCATTCCCATGGCCCAATACTTGTGCTAGATGGGCGCGTCACTGCCAAGGACTACCGAACCATTCTTGAGGACCATGTGCATCCAATGGTTCAAACATTGTATCCTGAAGGCGGTGCCGTGTATCAGGATGACAATGCACCAATACACACAGCAAGACTGGTGAAAGATTGGTTTGATGAACATGAAAGTGAAGTTGAACATCTCCCATGGCCTGCACAGTCACCAGATCTAAATATTATTAAGCCACTTTGCGGTGTTTTGGAGGAGCGACCTGGCCACTATCCTGCAAGAAGAATGGCTTAAAATCCCTCTGACCACTGTGCAGGACTTGTATATGTCATTCCCAAGACGAATTGACGCTGTATTGGCCGCCAAAGGAGGCCCTACACCATACTAATAAATGATTGTGGTCTAAAACCAGGTGTTTCAGTTTCATTGTCCAACCCCTGTATGTCATATAGATAGGTGTGTGTGTAGGAAAAGAAGGAAAAGCACAGATAAAACCAGAATGAACCCTGCAGCATGGGTATTAAACATTTCCAGGAGCTTAACACAATAATGTAAAGCAAAATTATTTTATAGGTGTTGTACTGCAGTGGGAGGTCCTGTTTAACCAAACTCAAGTAGTTTAAGCAACAGCAAAAGAACAGAATCAACAATATCAACAAATGCCTCTGCCCAGACACAAAGCCTCTTCCTCCCTTCCTCCCTACCTCTAAAATAGTACAACTGAATTAACAGGTCCAGAAGGGACAAGAGGTTTGCCACAGTTCACACCTACCTGTTGGAAACTTTCTCTGAGGTGACTCTGGTCCTCAGGATGGCAGAACTCCAAAATATCCTTTCCCAACAGGTCCTAAAAAGATAGGACAACAAATAGGTTAACTGCAATTTATCATGCAAAAAGGGATTGCACAAACTCTCTGTTGCTTTATCGCTCTTTTTACTCTTCTGTTTTCACTGAGTCATGTTTTTGAGCAAAGCACCAGCTTACTCCCCAGTTTTTAAAGGTTGCTTGACTGATCGTTGCTGTCCTGGAAACGTGTTCTGGCAACAACCACAGCAGCAATGATCCTTTAAGGTATCAAACACACATGTATGATGTCACTACATCAGTTAGTTGGTTTAAGTCAGTGGCTGAAGTTTCAAAAACAGTCCAGTTTGTGCATTCAAAGCAGGCCTGTAGCGTCTGCTTTGATTCCTCAGTCCACTTCTTAACATTGTGAACTGTGGTTTTGGAAGCTCTTAATCTCTGCCTGTAGATTGGGATGAGGTGGATGAGACAATGATCTGAAAGTCCTAGAGCAGCCTTGGTAACAGCATGATATGAGTCCTCTAAAGTTGTGTAACAATGGTCCAGTGTGTTTTTGTCTCTGGTGGGGCACTTAATATGCTGTCTGTATTTGGGGAGTTCATTGGAGAGGTTTGCACTGTTAAAATGTCCCAGTATTATGATCAAAGAGTCCGTGTATTTTTTCTCCACGTCTGTAATCAGCTCAGCGAGATGTTTTTCAGCATCAGAAGTGCAGCCATGCGGTGGAAAATATGAGCCAATTATTATTAACGAGGAAAACTCTCGGTGAATAAAACGGTTTACAGTTTATGGAAAATTACAGACCGATATCCAATCTTCCATTCTTATCTAAAATTCTTGAGAAAATAGTTGCTAATCAAATGTGTGAGCATTTACACAGCAATGACCTGTTTGAAGACTTTCAGTCAGTTTCAGAGCTCATCATAGCAATGAAACAGCCTCTGCTGAAAGTCACTAATGATATTCTTATTGCCTCAGATAATGGACTGGTGTCTGTACTGGTTCTGTTAGATCTCAGTGCTGCATTTGATACAGTCGATCATAATATTCTCTTAGAAAGGCTGGAATATGCTGTAGGGATCAGGGGAACAGCGCTAGGCTGGTTTAAATCTTATTTGTCTGACAGATTCCAGTTTATTCATGTAAATGATAAATCATCTTTAAACTCCAGGGTTAATTGTGGAGTACCACAGGGTTCAGTACTTGAGCCAATTCTCTTTACTATATATATGCTTCCAATAGGTCAAATTATCAGGCAGCATAGAATAAGTTTTCACTGTTACGCTGATGATACTCAGCTTTACTTATCCATAAATCCTGATGAGCCCAACCAGTTAGATAGACTACAAGCATGTCTTGAAGACATAAAAGCTTGGATGACTTTAAATTGTCTGCTTCTAAATTCAGACAAGACAGAAGTTGTCGTCTTTGGACCGGAGTCTTTAAAAAAGAAACTGCTTAGTCAATCACTTAACCTGGATGGCATTAAATTGACCTCCGATAATAAAGTAAAAAACCTTGGTGTTATTTTTGACCAGGACATGTCATTTAAATCCCATATTAAACAGGTTTCTAGGATTTCCTTTTTTCATCTCCGGAACATTGCCAAAATTAGAAATATCCTGTACAGGAGTGATGCTGAAAAACTAGTCCACGCATTTGTTTCTTCAAGGCTGGACTATTGTAATTCTTTACTATCAGGATGTCCACAAAATGCATTTAAAAGCCTTCAGCTGATTCAAAATGCTGCAGCAAGAGTTCTGATGAAAATTAAAAAGAGAGATCATATTTCTCCTATTTTAGCTTCACTTCATTGGCTCCCTGTTAAATCCAGAATAGAATTTACAATTCTCAGTCAGTCAGTCATTTTCTACCGCTTATTCCATAGTGGGTCGCGGGGAAGTTGGTGCCTATCTCCAGCAGTCTATGGGCGAGAGGCGGGGTACACCCTGGACATGTCGGAGGTCCATGATCGACTTTGTTGTCGTATAAGAATCAGAATAAGCTTTATTGCTAAGTTTGTACAGACAAACAAGTGCCGCTGCGCTGAAAATTTTCACCGCTACACTGAAATGTAGCGATACCTCACTTTTTATGAGCGTATCAGCCCATTGACTGACATCTTGGCTTCCACATGTGGTTTTTATGTTGGTCTGCTCCCGCTTCCTTACACCCTATGCGGCCACTATTGTCAAAGCTTTCTAAAATCATGTCATCTTCGAAGGGTGGGTATAAATGGCGTCATATATACAGGGGTTGGACAATGAAACTGAAACACCTGTCATTTTAGTGTGGGAGGTTTCGTGGCTAAATTGGACCAACCTGGTAGCCAGTCTTCATTGATTGCACATTGCACCAGTAAGAGCAGAGTGTGAAGGTTCAATTAGCAGGGTAAGAGCACAGTTTTGCTCAAAGTATTGAAATGCACACAACATTATGGGTGACATACCAGAGTTCAAAACAGGACAAATTGTTGGTGAACGTCTTGCTGGCGCATCTGTGACCAAGACAGCAAGTCTTTGTGATGTATCAAGAGCCACGGTATCCAGGGTAATGTCAGCATACCACCAAGAAGGACGAACGACATCCAACAGGATTAACTGTGGACGCAAGAGGAAGCTGTCTGAAAGGGATGTTCGGGTGCTAACCTGGATTGTATCCAAAAAACATAAAACCACGGCTGCCCAAATCACGGCAGAATTAAATGTGCACCTCAACTCTCCTGTTTCCACCAGAACGGTCCGTCGGGAGCTCCACAGGGTCAATATACACGGCCGGGCTGCTATAGCCAAACCTTTGGTCAGTCATGTCAATGCCAAACGTCGGTTTCAATGGTGCAAGGAGCGCAAATCTTGGGCTGTGGACAATGTGGAACATGTATTGTTCTCTGATGAGTCCACCTTTACTGTTTTCCCCACATCCAGGAGAGTTACGGTGTGGAGAAGCCCCAAAGAAGCGTACCACCCAGACTGTTGCATGCCCAGAGTGAAGCATGGGGGTGGATCAGTGATGGTTTGGGCTGCCATATCATGGCATTCCCATGGCCCAATACTTGTGCTAGATGGGCGCGTCACTGCCAAGGACTACCGAACCATTCTTGAGGACCATGTGCATCCACTGGTTCAAACATTGTATCCTGAAGGCGGTGCCGTGTATCAGGATGACAATGCACCAATGCACACAGCAAGACTGGTGAAAGATTGGTTTGATGAACATGAAAGTGAAGTTGAACATCTCCCATGGCCTGCAAAGTCACCAGATCTAAATATTATTGAGCCACTTTGGGGTGTTTTGGAGGAGCGAGTCAGGAAACGTTTTCCTCCACCAGTATCACGTAGTGACCTGGCCACTATCCTGCAAGAAGAATGGTTTTAAAATCCCTCTGACCACTGTGCAGGACTGGTATATGTCATTCCCAAGACGAATTGACGCTGTATTGGCCGCAAAAGGAGGCCCTACACCATACAAATAAATTATTGTGGTCTAAAACCAGGTGTTTCAGTTTCATTGTCCCAACCCCTGTATATATATATATTATATAATATATATATATATATATATATATATATATATATATATAGTCAGAGGCCATGGTACTCAACCAGAAAAGGGGGGCTTGTCCTCTTCCGGTTGGAGGGGAGTTCCTGCCTCAAGTGGAGGAGTTCAAGTATCTCGGGGTCTTGTTCACGAGTGAGGGAAGAATGGAGCGGGAGATCGACAGACGGATCAGTGCGGCTGCCGCAGTAATGGGGGTGCTGTGCCGGTCCGTTGTGGTGAAGAGAGAGCTAAGCCGAAAAGCGAAGCTCTCGATTTACCGGTCGGTCTACGTTCCTACCCTCACCTATGGCCATGAACTTTGGGTCATGACCGAAAGAACGAGATCCCAGATGCAAGCGGCTGAAATGAGCTTCCTCCGTAGGGTGGCCAGGCACCCCCTTAGAGATAGGGTGAGGAGCTCGGCCATTCGGGAGGGACTCGGAGTAGAGCCACTGCTCCTCCACATCGAGAGGAGCCAGTTGAGGTGGCTCGGGCATCTATACCGGTTGCCTCCTGGACGCCTTCCTCCGGAGGTGTTCCAGGCACGTCCCACCGGGAGGAGGCCCAGGGGACGGCCCAGGACACGCTGGAGGGACTATGTCTCTCGGCTGGCCTGGGAACGCCTTGGGCTCCCCCCGGAGGAGCTGGAGGAGGTGTCTGGGGAGAGGGACATCTGGGTGTTTCGGCTGAGTCTGCTGCCCCCGCGACCTGGTTCCGGATAAGCGGAAGACGACGAGTACGAGTACGAGTACTTCCCTGTTCTCAAAACAACCATCTTAACCATTGTAGACCGTTTCTCCAAATCCTGTCACCTTGTTCCTCTCAGAAAACTTCCCTCTGCACTCCAAACGGCCCAGCTGCTGGTCAAGAACATCTTTCGACGGCATTCCCCAAGATATCCTTTCAGATCGTGGTCCCCAGTTCATCTCACAAGTTTGGAGACAGTTTTGTGCAGCACTGGATGCAAAGGTATCAGTCACATCAGGTTACCACCCACAATCCAGTGATCAAACCAAGTGCATGAACCAGGAACTTGAGTCAACTCTTAGATGCTTCACATCCGTTAACCCTGCCAATTAGTAAGTAAAGGAGTAAATATTTACCTTGGGTGGAATACGCCCACAATGCTCACGTTTCCTCACACGACTCTAACCATTTGAAATTTCACTAGGTTACCAGCCCCCTCTGTTTCCTGCAGATGAAAAGGATATAGCCGTCACCTCTGTCAATCATCACATTCGCCATTGTAAACAGGTCTGGAGATCAACCATCCAAGCACTCCATAGCACCGCCCAGCAAAACAAGCAATTCACAGACAGAAAACATTCACCAGCTCCTCAGTACCAACCTGGACAGAAGGTTTGGCTATCCTCAAGAGACATTCCCTGAAATCCATGTCCAGGATATTATCCTCCAGGTTCATTGGCCCTCACGAGATCGAGTCCATAGTCAGTCCCACCTCAGTCCGTCTTCGTCTCCATGCCAACCTCCGCATTCATCCAACCTTTCATGTCTCCCAGTTAAAACCTGTTCTTACCAGCATTTTGTGCCCTCCAGCTGAGCCACCTCCACCCGCCCAGGACTTCCAGGGGCATCCTGTCTACACGGTCCGAAGGATCGTAGACTCCCGTCGGTGGCGTAGGGGCTGATAATACCTTGTCGACTGGGATGTCTACGGTCCGGAGGACCGTACTTGGGTCCCTAAGTCATTCATTTGGGACCCTTCCTTGATCACTGACTAGCTTCCTTCTTTGCCTGATTCCTCCTCATCTCGGCGTCAGGAGGCGACCGTTGAGGGGGGGATGATGTCGGAGTTTGAGAGTTTCATCTATTTGTTTTTTGCCTGCTGCTAACACTTACTCACCACTAGATGCCGCCAAGATCCTCCTGTGTGGAGGGTAGCAGGTGTTCCTCATTTCCATTTACCTGGATGAGTATAAGAAGTTGCAGCTGTCAGCACTCCTGTGCCTGTGTGTTAACCTTTGTGGTAACTCTAATGGCCAAGCTATGAAATCTAAGTCTCTAGTTAAAGTTCAAAGTTACTTACCTTTTGTGTACTCCTTCCTAGGAAACTTCAAGTCCTGGTCTCTAGTTCCTCTGACTCTCTGTTCTGGCTCCAAGTCCTCAGTTTGGATCCTGCCACAGCCAAATTATTCAAGCCTCAGAAGAAAGCAATTTGGGATTAAGCCTCGGCTGACAGCTCAAGACCTTCATCCCCTGGAAAGAGAACCCTGCTCATCCTCCACCAACTATACAACTGAATCCTCACCAGGTAACTCCGTTTTCAAAACCAAGATCTGGATAAAGTTTAACTGTCAAATACACACCTGCAACCTCATCAGAGCATTCGCTGCCTCCTTGGACAAACTCCCCGGTTCCGCAGCAGTATCAAGTCAATCCTCCAAGACTCCACATCATTCTCCCACTCCAACCACCTCTTCATCTAACAGAAAGCAAGAAACTTCGATCCAGATTACACTAATTTCCATCAGACTTCTGAGTTCTTACCTGTCCTCTTTCTCTGTACAGTGCTGTGCCTCCAGTCCCGGTTCCAGTTCCACATTACATTCCCGAAAAATAATAAAACTTGTTTAACTTTTCTCCTGCCTCCTGAGTGTCTATCTGCATGTGGGTCAAATTAGTTAAGAAAACAATGACAAGATCAATCTAAGTTTGCATACTGTTGTTCTGAAACTCTGACTGTCAAGTGTTCGTCAGAGCAACAGCCTGGGGGAAGAAACTGTTTCTGTGGAGGCTGGTTTTAGCAGACAGTACTCTGTAGTGCCGACCTGAGGGTAAAAGCCTAAATAGTTTTGTGCAGGGTGTGTGGGGTCTGCAGAGATTTAAGGTCTAAATGCAAACTTTTGGTACCTGTGAAAAGGTAAGACATAAAAGAATATTCATCCTGTGTAACCACTAATGCAACTGTTACTATGCCTAATTTATTTGTGATTAAACAAAGAAAAAAATCAAATTTTTTGAGCCTTGCCAAATGTTTTTACTAAATAAAAATTGGAAAACACCATGAAAATCCTTTCAAATGCTGAACTCCAAAACGTACACCAATACTGTCCAAAAAGCACTCAGCTTAAAAACTATGTAAAGAGCCAAAGTGGTTTTGGGAGAGATGAATCAGAACTAGAATTTTATTAGCCTACAGTGAAGCACAGTGTTGGCTCAGTATGCTCTGGGGCTGCTTTGCTTTCTCTGGCACTGGAAACCTGCAACATGTGGAGGATGGAAAAAATTACACTCTAAAGCTGAACAGTCAAAACTGGTTATTTTCTTTGGTCATTAAAAAAGCAGCTGACTGACATATGGTACAATTAGAGTCTCTTTTGTTTGTAGGTTGCGAACGAGCCATGAAAACTCGTAGTGTCTATTAGGGGTGCCACTAATGATCATTATGTGCTATGTCGACAATTTTTTCGATTAATTGATAAAAAATTGGATAGCAAAAGATGCCTAATAGAACATTTTTTACAGGATTTGTACCAGGTGAAGCTAAAGCTACGCCACTTGAGGAGGTCTGGATAGAGCATATTTACAGACACAAAGGTCTTTCATCTTAAATGCAAAATGTATATGTTTATTTTTTTCTGTAATGTGCCTAATGAATAAAGAAACTTGGGTTCTTTTTTTTAGCTTATTTTTAATGATCACTGCAGTGAGGTCAAACAGTTCTTCATCCGGCAGGTGTTAAAACTTCTTCTAATCAGCTGCACAATGCCTATATACACTCACTGGCCACTTTATTAGGTACTCCTGTCCAACTGCTCATTAACGCAAATTTCTAATCAGCCAATCACATGGCAGCAACTCAATGCATTTAGGCATGTAGGCATGGTCAAGAGGATCTGCTGCAGTTCAAACCGAGCATCAGAATGGGGAAGAAAGGTGACTTTAGTGACTTTATACGAGGCATGGTTGTTGGTGCCAGACGGGCTGGTCTGAGTATTTCAGTAACTGCTGATCTACTGGGATTTTCATGCACTACCATCTCTAGGGTTTACAGAGAAGGGTCCGAAAAAGAGAAAATATCCAGTGAGCGGCAGATCTGTGGGTGCAAATGCTTTGTTGATGCCAGAGGTCAGAGGAGAATGGCCAGACTGGTTCGAGCTGATAGAAAGGCAACAGTAACTCAAATAACCACTCGTTACAGCCAAGGCATGCAGAAAAGCATCTCTGAACGCACAACACGTCGAACCTTGAGGCGGATGGGCTACAGCAGCAGGCGACCACACCGGCTGCACTCCTGTCAGCTAAAAACAGAAAACTGAGGCTACATTTCGCACAGGCCCATCAAAATTGGACAATAGAAGATTGGAAAAACGTTGCCTGGTCTGATGAGTCTTGATTTCTGCTGCGATATTCAGATGGTAGGGTCAGAATTTGCCGTCAACATCATGAAAGCATGGATCCATCCTGCCTTGTGTCAACGGTTCAGGCTGCTGGTGGTGGTGTAATGGTGTTGGGGATATTTTCTTGACACCCTTGGGCCCCTTAGTACCAATTGAGCATCTTGTCAACGCCACAGCCTACCTAAGTATTGTTGCTGACCATGTCCATCCCTTTATGAATACAGTGTACCCATCTTCTGATGGTTACTTCCAGCAGGATAACGCGTCATGTCATAAAGCAGGAATCATCTCAGACTGGTTTCTTGAACATGACAATGAGTTCACTGTACTCAAATGGCCTCCACAGTCACCAGATCTCAATCCAATAGAGCACCTTTGGGATGTGGAGGAACGGGAGATTGGCATCATGGATGTGCAGCCGACAAATCTGCAGCATCTGTGTGATGCTATCATGTCAATAAGGACCAAACTCTCTGAGGAATGTTTCCAGTACCTTGTTGAATCAATGCCACAAAGGATTAAGGCAGATCTGAAGGCAAAATGGGATCCAACCCAGTACTTGCAAGGTGTACCTAATAAAGTGGCCAGTGAGTGTACGTTATGACTGATAGAAGGTGTATCTGCCCTCTAGAGGTAGGAGTAATAAATACAGATATGACTGCAGAGCCTTCATTCTCCCAGCTGGTACACGATTACCTGTTTTGGTTTTTTAAAGAGTTAAACCACAAAAGACACACGAACTGCCAAGGAATGGATCCGCGACCCGTTTGCCAACAAACCAGGGGAATCCAGCGGGTCTATGCAAGAAGAGGATCAACTGCTGGAGAAAAGTACGTTTGAGACAACAACTCTCCCCATGTTCTGGATTAAAGTCATGGCAGAATACCCTAAGATCGCCACAACAGCACTGAAAACCCTGTTGCCATTTCCGACATCCTATCTGTGTGAAGCAGGGTTTTCTGCAGCGACAGCAACCAAAACAAAATTACAGAGAACACTGGACATAAACAACACACTTCGGGTGTCATTGTCGCCCATTACGCCTAGATAGGATCATCTCGTTACAGAGAAACAAGCTCAGGGTTTAGCGTTATGGCGAGTTGTATTTTGCATGCACTTTATATTTGTTTTTGTGGTGTTTCTTATGTTGAAGCCATGTTTAACGTTTACTATTACGACCAGAGAGTGTAGGGCTGAGAGGTCGTTACTCATGTTACGATGTTGCCACAATGTTATGATGATGCGGCAAATAAAGCAGCAAACACAGTGGATTTACGTTTATTATAAGATTTAGAAAATACCAGTTGTTATGCCGGTCGTATCATTTAATTTTGATGTACTTACCAGCCAGACCTTAAAGGCCAGTCCATGAAAAGATTTTGTATGTATTTTTATATGTATTTATATATTAATATGTTTTGTTCATCTTTGTTATGGCCATGTGGGTAATATTTTTTAGATGTTAACGTTCCCATAATTAAAAATATGAAGGTACAACATAGCATCTTCTGCAGGAATAAAGTTCTGAAATCCATGAGCTCACCTGAGGTTGATAACCAATGACGTTAATGCAGCGTGGGTCAACAAACGTGATAACACCATCTGAGTTGTGACGTGAGAGGAACTCTGTTGGAACTGACAAGCCGTTCATATCCATGGAGACAGGAGAACTGGTTACCTAAGCAGGAGCACAGAGACATACAGTCAGGTAACATCATACAGCAATATAGAAAAGGACTTAGAAGGCCACAATGGATGTCTAAAGTCTTGTAATCTTCCATAATTTTACAGCTTTTTCCATTTTTTATTATAAAATTCATCATACTCAGCAGTTAGGTCACTGTTGAAGATTACAAACTCAAAGTTTCATTTCGTTGAATTTTAGTATCATTTAAAATAAGTTTTAGCAAACCCTTCAGCAGGAAAAAAATCTTAGCAGTTAGGTCACTGTTGAAGATGACAAACTCAATAAAGTTTCATTTTGTTGGATTTTAGTATCATTTAAAATAAGTTTTAGCAAACCCTTCAGCAGGAAAAAAATACAACCTCACTTCAAAAACAACAAAATGTTATGTAAGTTTTGCAGGATCAAATAAGACAATAAGACAGTATTCCCCAGTCTTAATAAAACAACAAGGTTCAATGATGAGTTGTTTAAGCTGCTGTCATGCCAATTCCTATCTTGCCATGTCTGCTGCTGTTTAAAAAAAACAGGATTTGTGGGTCTTAACATGAGAAAATAAAGACAATTTTGTATAACATTAATTCCTGTCATATATTTGAAGGTGTCTCACCTCTGTGCTTCTTTTTAGTGTGGTGCACCTGAACTGAGATCAGATGTGTCAAATTCACATTGTTCAACTGCATCAAGATTATGCAACTTTTATGTGATGTCAACATCTCGATGTTTTATAATATTCATAGTAAAAATCAACAAACCATCTGGGAATGAAATTCCAATGCTCTGTGAGCGTCCCCATAGGTTAGAGCTAACTTTTTCAGACAGAAAGTGATAATGATCTGTATGTGTATGCTACAATGTTAAATGTTTAAGAAGGTGATGTAGGAGGATTACTATTCTATGACCTCATGTTTTCCGACACACTGACATGAAAGGTTGATACATAATAGTGTGACTGGAGTCATAGTTTCAGGCCAGATATAAAAGAAAGCTGCTGTGTAATGATGAGTTGGGAGTTGAGTCTGACATTGTTGTGGTTCAGCTGACACACACCTGCAGTCTCCCAATGGCGACCAGGCAGTACTTTCCTGTCTGACCTGCTTCTGTATCCTCCTCTGGTATGGTCATGCCTGTGTTACAAAGGGAAAGGAAGAGAGAAACGAGCAAAGTCTGAGGGCCACTGAACCCATTCAATAATAGATGGAACATTAGTTTTTATCTCTGCTGCAACGCATGCATAGAACAGACACCAGATAAATAATAATGAACAGAAGAGCAAAGTCAGAATTTTACAATAAACATCAGATCACTAATGGATTTTTCCTTCTTGTTTCTTTTCTTTCTCTGTTTAATTGAGTTATGTGAGGTACTAATGAGTACTCAACATTTTACCTACTACTGACTGCAGTCAAAACTCAGTTTGCAGAACAAGGAAAGAGTCAGTCTATCTGTTGCTCAGAGCGGAGTCTATTCAAGAGTAATTTTTGATCATCTGAAACAACTCCAAGTCAACATTTTCCAGACGTTTTTGCAAACCCTTCAGCAGGAAAAAAATACAACCTCATTTCAAAAACAACAAAATGTTATGTAAAGTTTTGCAGGATCAAATTGCAAACAGGGGCTTCGGAATTGGAGGATGAGATATTTAAGGAAAAAAAAAAAAAAAGAGTATAGGCGGGCGACCGGGAGTTCATCCAGAGATGAAGCCCTAGAGGCTGACGGTGATAAAGACGAAACCCTGGTGTTCAGCGGCACAGGAACCCGGTGCTATATGACACAGGAATCTCTGAGCTCAACGACCTCAGAGACAAAAAATTGGAGGTCTGTAGCACTGGATGTCTGGAGGCTGACAAGAGGACCGGAGAAACCCACAGAGAATCTGAAGGCCGAACAGAGAACTAGGGAAACCCACAGAAAATCTTGTCTGGAGGTCAACCAGGGGAATGGGAGAACACATGAAGAGACATGTCTGGAGGTTGGTCACTGATCACGGAGAAGCCACAAAGAACCTTGTTTTGAGGTCAACCCTGGAGAATTTAGGAGCCATGGCGAACCTTGTCTGGCATGGAGGATCCGCAGAAAAACCGTGTCTGGAGGCCGGCCTAGAGGCGTTGAGGACCCACAAAGAACCTTCTCAGGAGGCATGCCCCTCGGATGGAAGACTGGGTAAATGAGGAGCTCAGCAGACTTGAACTCGGGAGACTGGAACCTACAATAGAGCTTTGGAGAACGGCAGTGGAACTGCTGAAACACTCTGAGAAACCCAGAAGAATGTTTTAACTCCTGCCGGATGAAGAACCCTCAAAGGGGCCCTTGAGGGTGGTGTGAAAGCCTGGAGAGCCCTCAACGGAGCCCTGGAGATGAAGGTGAAGGAAAAGGTTACCTGGAAACCCTCATCGAAGAACTCAGTAACAGAAACATGCAGGTTCTCCTAGACTCCCTCGTAGAAAAACTCTGGAACAGGAGGTGGTTTGTCTTTGAAAATCTCAGAGAACTCAGGCACAATAAGATCATGACTGAGCCAGAAGGGTAGATGGTATTGTGGCGATACAGATGGTGTCTGGCTTAGGGGCTCTGAGTCGAGGAGGAGTGGGCTTCGGGGCTCTGAGGCTGGAGAACAAAAATCTCAGATATAGTAAACAAAAGTAGGGAGGTCATGGAATCTGTAGGAGTAGACGTGGGAACTGCTGCTGAATCTGGTTGGCCTTCCAGAGGTGACTGCATCATCTCCTGCGTCAAGAGGATGATGTAGGGGCAAGAGGACTGGAGGCATCGGCCTGACCCTTGAAGTCTCGACCAGAGAAATTGGCCTGACCCTTGGAGGTTAGAGCAGAGGCATCAGCTTGATCCTCTGGATCTAGACCGGAGGCTGTCTGTGGCGAGTTGAGGAGGAAGACAATAGTGTTAATAGTTTAAAAAGAAAAGTAAAAGAAAACTTGTTACCTTGATTTAAAGTAAGGTGACCAGATTTGCGAAATCAAATCTGCGTACGTTTCTAGCTTGGACATTAAAAGGATTAAATGTTATCAAGATATAATAAAGACCTAGGATATAATGAAGACATTGATAGTTACAGTTTCATTTATTTTAAAATATGTATTCATAATTAAACAATCAAAATCAAGTGTAATAGCTGGAAAGTGTCTAACCACACTGTTGTTAGCATTTCCCAAGAGTAATAAATTGAATAAAGTAATAGCAGTAGTAATGTCTGTCTTCTTTCCTCACTCTTTGTTTCCCACCTATTAGCTTTACTTTTCTTTCTATCAGTCTGTTTTCCTCCTCTCTCTTTAACTCTTCCCATTTTCCTCTGCCCTTTCACTGGTTTTCTGTCTTTTTACTTTCCTCCTCTCTACACTACTATCAGTCAACGGAGACATAATATAATCACAATACCCTCCAAAACATGAAAACATTTAACATACGGAAACATTTAAATTTAACAAATAAAATAAGATTTATGTTTTGGATACTCTTTAGATACGGCGGAGCCGGGGTCCCACTCTGGAGCCAGGCCTGGGGTCGGGACTCGTCGGAGAGCGCCTAGTGGCTGGTTTGCTCCTCGCGGGACCCGGCCGGGCCAAGCCCGAACAAGAGACGCGAGGCCATCGCCCAGTGGGCCCACCACCTGATGGGGGAACCGTGAGGGACCAGTGCAAAGAGGTTTGGGCGGCAGACGAAGGTGGAGACCTTGGCGGCCCGATCCCCGGATGCTTAGGCTGCCTTTAGGGACATGGAATGTCACCTCGCTGGGGGGGGGAGGAGCCTGAGCTTGTGTGGGACATTACCGGGCGGTGGAATGAGTGCTTCGAGGATCTCCTCAATCCTGCCATCACGCATTCCCTGGTGGAAATAGAGGCTAGGGACTCGGGGTTGGACTCTTTCATCACCCAGGCTGAAGTCACCGAGGTGGTTAAAAAGGTCCGCGGTGGCAGGGCTTCGGGGGTGGACGAGATCCGCCCTGAGTACCTCAAGTCTCTGGATGTTGTGGGGCTGTCATGGTTGACATGCCTCTTCAACATTGCGTGGCAGTCGAGGACAGTGCCTCTGGACTGTCAGACTGGGGTGGTGGTCGCCCTTCAGAAAGCCATCCGGTCTCTGTACAAGTGGAGAAGGAGTTTGGTTTGCATTGCCGGCACTAAGTCGGACCTGTTTCCGGTGCATGTTGGACTCCGGCAGGGCTGCCCTTTGACACCGCTCCTGTTCATAACTTTTATGGACAGGATTTCTAGGGCCGGAGGGGGTCTGGTTTGGGGACCAGAGGATTTTGTCTCTTCTTTTTGCAGAAGACGTGGTCCTGCTGGCACCCTCTAGCCAAGACCAACAGCATGTGCTGGGGCGGTTCGCAGCCGAGTGTGAAGCGGCTGGGATGAGGATCACCTCCTCCAAGTCCGAGGCCATGGTACTCGACCGGAAAAGGGTGGCTTGTTTATTGGGAAGCTTGATTATTTCCATTAAAGCATAGACTAGGTAAGCCACAGTTTGAACGGTCAAACCTGTGGGCCCATTATAAGCAAAACCCATTAATCTGCAAGATATATATATTATTATATATATAATATATATATAATATATATATTACTATATATATATATATATTATATATATATGAATCATACAGCTAGCTGAGTGCTTAGTCTGACTGAGGGTAGCTCCCCGTAGCAGTCCTCCAGCAGAGCCCGTGCAGCCGGGATCTCAGGCCGGCTGGGTGACGGTACGCAGGAAGCATAGTTCTACATCTCAGCCCACAGGTCACCACCAACCCGTCTGCGTTTCTAATAGATTTTTCCCCGCTCAGCGGCACACCCGCTGAGAAGCCAACTCTGGTAATTCGTAGCTCCATAGTCAGAAACGTGGCACTAGAGACACCAGCAACCATAGTCAAATGTCTGCCAGGGGCCAGAACGGGCGACATCAAATCCTACCTGAACTGCTGGCTAAGGATAAGCGTAAATACAGTAAGATTGTTATTCACGGCTGGCGGTAATGACACCCGTTTTCGTCAATCGGAGGTCACTAAGTTAGTGTTGCTTCGGTGTTTAAGTTTGCCAAACAATGTCGGACTCCGTAATTTTCTCTGGTCCCCTCCCCGATTTAACCAGTGACGACATGTTTAGCCGCATGCTGTCATTCAACCGCTGGCTGTCTAGGTGGTGTCCAGAAAACAATGTGGGCTACATTGATAATTGGCAAACATTTTGGGGAAAACCTGGTCTGATCCGGAGAGACGGCATCCATCCACTTTGGATGGAGCAGCTCTTCTTTCAAGGAATCTGGCCGAATTTATTAGTTCTCCAAACCTCTGACAACCCAGGGTTCAGACAGGAAGCAGGTCGTAGTTTAACACTCCTCTCTGCAGCTCTGTACTGCTACCCACCCATTACCCTATTAAGACAGTGTTCTCCGCCACAGGCCAAAATTGAATAGATTAAAAAATTATCTAAAAAGAGGAAATCAGGAAAATCTAATAAAAATAAACACAACTCAGACTAAAAATAAACATAAAACAATTAAATGTGGCTTACTGAACATAAGATCTTCTCTCTTCAAAGACTTTGCTAGTTAGTGACCTGATTTGTGACAATCAGATTGATTATTTTTCCCTCCAGAAACCTGTGCTGCAGCAAGAGGATTATGTACTATAATGAGTCAACTCCTACTAATTAATTTAAATTTTTCACATATTCCTCGAACATACTGGGCGCGGGGGAGAGTAGCAACCATCTTTCAGTCCGATTTATTGATTAGTTCCAGACCCAATCAATTGCTACAACTCTTTTTGAATATTTAATCCTTAGTTTTCCTCATCCAAATTGCAAAGCAATAAACACACTTCTGTTTGTTTGTGTTTGTACCGTCCCCCACAGCCCTTACGCTCAATTTATTAGATCACATTTTCAGACCTTTTTCTGATTTAGTGTTTTAAATACAGATAAATTTATTATAGTTGGGGATTTAACATTCATGTTGACACTGAATGTGATAGCTTAATATAGCCTTTATGGTATCTTAGACTCAATTGGCTTTACTCAAAACTTAACAAACCTACCCACCGTTTGTCTTCATTCTCTGGACCTTGTGCTGACTTATGGCATTGAGTGTAAAGACATAACATATTTTTTCTCACATCCCTGTGCTGTCTGACCCAATTTTTTAATACCTTTGAGTTTTAATTTAACCGAGTACTCCACACCTGAAAGAAAATTTCATTATAGTAGATCATTATCAGACAATGCTGTAACAACCTTTAAAAAACTAGTTCTCTCCACTTTTAATTTCCTCATTCATCACGAAAAACACAGTGGAGGGGAATAATTTTGTTCTCCCCTTCACAAATTGATTCTCGTTGTTCAGAGTGTTTACTTCATCATTGCGTGGTTCCTTCTTCCAACAATGCGCCCATGCCCTTGAAAAGAAGGAAATTATTCATAGGAGCGCAGGCTTCCTGGTTTAATTCAGAGCTGCGTACCTGAAAGCACAATGTTAGAAGATTGGAGCCTGAAATGGTGCGCTCATCTCTACACACCTAGAGGATTCCTACTTAATCTGGGAAAATAGCCTACTGGTTGTACAAAAAGACACTTCACCAAGCTTCCACACAGCTTATTTCCTCTCAGCCTTAATAGAAGAGAACAAGAAAAATCCTAGGTTCTCTTTAATACAGTTACTGCGAACTTACACAGAGTCATAGCGCTGTTGAGCCATCCATTCCCTTAGCTCTCAGCATCATGACTTTATGGGATTCTTCCAAAATAAATTGATTCTATTAAGAAGAAACTACTTGACATACTCCCGAAGATGATTACTTCATCCTCAACAAGTGAGACAACATGGGAAGTAACTGTAGAACCTGATCGGTGATTGACTGGGTGTTTTGATCCTGTGGAGCTTCCAGAGTTATCAGAAATATTAGCTTCATCTAAACCTTCAACATTTATGTTATACCCAATCCAACAATTATTTAAGGAGTGTTCCCTCTGATTATAAGCCCCATTTTAGATATGATTAAATTTATCTTTAGTAAATGGTATCTGTACCAAAGCTTTTTAAGGTAGCTGTAATTAAACCTTTGCTTAAGAAACCATCGCTTGATCGAGATGACCTTATAAATTACAGACCGATATCCCATCTTCCATTCTTTATCTAAAAATTCTTGAGAAAATAGTTGCTAATCAAAATTGTGTGAGCATTTACACAGCAATGACCTGTTTGAAGACTTTCAGTCAGGTTTCAGAGCTCATCATAGCAATGAAACAGCTCTGCTGAAAGTCACTAATGATATTCTTATTGCCTCAGATAATGGACTGTGTCTGTACTGGTTCTGTTAGATCTCAGTGCTGCCTTGATACAGTCGATCATAATATTCTCTTAGAAAGGCTGGAATATGCTGTAGGGATCAGGGGAACAGCGCTAGGCTGGTTTTAAATCTTATTTGTCTGACAGATTCCAGTTTTGTCATGTAAATGATAAATCATCTTTAACATCCAGGTTAATTGTGGAGTACCACAGGGTTCAGTACTTGGGCCAATTCTCTTTACTATATATATGCTTCCAATAGGTCAAATTATCAGGCAGCATAGAATAAATTTTCACTTTACGCTGATGATACTCAGCTTTTTACTTATCCATAAAATCCTGATGAGCCCAACCAGTTAGATAGACTACAAGCATGTCTTGAAGACATAAAAAATTGGATGACCTTAAATTTTCTGCTTCTAAATTCAGACAAGACAGAAGTTTGTCGTCTTTGGGACCGGAGTCTTTAAAAGAAACTGCTTAGTCAATCACCACTTACCTGGATGCATTAAATTGGACCTCCGATAATAAAGTAAAAAAACCTTGGTGTTATTTTTGAACCAGGACATGTCATTTAAATCCATATTAAACAGGTTTCTAGGATTTCCTTTTTTTTTCATCTCCGAACATTGCCAAATTAGAATATCCCTGTCCAGGAGTGACGCTGAAAAACTAGTCCATGCATTTTTTTCTTCAGGCTGGACTATTGTAATTCTTTACTATCAGGATGTCTACAAATGCAGTTAAAAGCCTTCAGCTGATTCAAAATGCTGGCAGCAAGAGTTCTGATGAAAATTAAAAGAGAGATCATATTTCCCCTACTTGAGCTTCCCTTCATTGGCTCCCTGTTAAATCCAGAATAGTATTTAAAATTCTCCTCCTCACATATAAAGCCCTTAATGATTTAGCTCCATCATACATCAGAGATCTGATTGTTCCATACGTTCCTAACAGAGCACTTCTTTTCTCAGACTGCAGGTTTACTGGTGGTTTTCCTAGAGTCTCTAGAAGTAGAATGGGGAGGCAGATCCTTTAGTTATCAGGCTCCTCTCCTGTGGAACCAGCTCCCTGTTTTAGTCCGTGAGGCAGACACCCTGTCTACTTTTAAGGCTAGGCTTAAAACTTTCCCTTTTTTGATAAAGTTTTATATTGAGTGGCTTAGGTTATCCTGAGCTATCTTCCTTATTTTAGCTCCGTCTTCTTCTCCCCTTTTTTTGGATGGAGTAAGGGGGGGCTCAGGTTTAGCCTAAACGGGCTCAGTTACGGTTGAGGTGCAAACACACCCTCCATTTCTGCTACCTGTATGACCCCCCTCTCTTTTCCAATGGTTATGGTCAATCTGACAGAGAGAGGTATCCCAATCGTTGTGGTTTTTTAGTATAACAATGGCCATCAGTGGGCTCTAGATGGACAAACTGTCTACTTTTAAGGCTAGGGTTTAAACTTTCCTTTTTGATAAAGCTTATAGTTACAGTGGCTTAGGTTATCCTGAGCTATCTCTGTAGTTATGCTGCTATAGGCTTAGGCTGCTGGAGGACATAGTGACCACTTTCACCCTCTTCGCTACTTTCTCACGCCACTCTTCATTTTGTATTATTTGCTGTTATCTCAGCTTTTAACTTTGTTCTCTCTCTTTTCTCTTCCTAGAAGCTACACCTGGCCTGACTCTGTGTCCTACCTGTAACACCCTTTTTGGGAGAGGGGAATCCTCCAAGCTTCTGCTGGCAACAACTTAATGCTCACCCTCTACCGATGATCCACATGGCCCTGTCTTTCAGTGTTTAACCCTTTCTCTCTCCTAGACATAGCTACTGACTGAGCTTTTACTGTGACTAACTCTCTGTGCTCTCTTCAGACTCTAAACTTGAAAACTGGCTCAGAGTTTATCTGTTCCTTCCTTCTAGGTGAAACGACTAAAGGAGCTACATCCATTAACATTTACCTTTTCCTTCCCATAGAAAGTACTCCTGGATCAGTGCTTCTTTGTTCTCTTTGTGTCTCTGCTCTGTTCTCTCTAACCCCCAGTCGGTCGTGGCAGATGGCCGCTCACAATGAGCCTGGTTCTGCTGGAGGTTTCTTCCTGTTAAAAGGGAGTTTTTCCTCTCCACTGTCGCTACATGCATGCTCAGTATGAGGGATTGCTGCACAGTCAACGCCAGTGACTGTCCACTGTCTCTACATGTTCATCCGGGAGGAGTGAATGCTGCAAGTCGCTGACTGGATGCAATCTGCTGGGTTTCCTTTCCTTAGATAGGAAAACGTTTTATCCAATTTGAATAAATAACAGAATCTGACTGCAATGTTCAATGATTAAGATTAATTGGAATGTATGTACCTGACTTTTGTGAAGTGCCTTGAGACGACATGTGTTGTGAATTGGCGCTATATAAATAAACTGAATTGAATTGAATTGAATTGTTTGATTTACTGCTAATTGTTACTACTGGTAATTTTAGTGGCCGTTCATAGAACAGTTTTGTTTGTTTGTTGTGCATTTTGGCCAAGGATGGAGAAAACATTCCAGACTGCAGCTGGGGATGTGAGTCAGGAGGGCCCCACAGAAATGCAGGCACAGGAAGAAATTGGAGCTTTGATTTTATTGTCATCAGAGGAGCATACAGCTCTTAATGATTATAGCATCGAGGATTGTGAAGCAAGGATTCAGGAGTTGCTACAGGTCATTAAGAACCCACCAAAAGACACACAGGTGGCTGATGTGTTAGGACAGCTCACTCTGTTATATCCACGAAGGGTCAGGTTGGCAGTTGACCAGCGTTTTAAGCTACAGTTTATGCTGAATAATACTTTGCAGACAGCAGAGGCAACTAGGTGTGAACTGTTAGAAGTGGAAGAGAAGTTGGAAGCATTTGAGTTGAGAGCCAGAAGGTTGGAGGTAGCTGAGCGTGGCCAGGACACACCCACATCCCCGGAGGACTGGGGATGTGGAGATAAATCCTTTCTCACAGGTTGAAACCTCTGAAGGTGAGCCACACGTGCAACATCCTGAGAGAACCTTCCACTCAGAGCTGGAAAACGTAGAAGCTGCTCTCCAGGGATTTCCTTCCCAAGCTTGTGGTTTTCCTCACACATCCACAGAGTCCAGAACAGGTATGAGTAGGCAGATTAGATTCAGTGGTGCGGTGTCCCACCCCACTGTAGGAGACAGCCATGAACAATACCTGGAGGTGGACTTACTAGAAGTAAATGGTTAAAGTTTTAGGGGCGAGCAGCCTTCACACTTGACTTGCAGGACCCTGCTCTGCGATCCCTCACCTTCGCCAAGGTCGCATGAGAGCTGTCTCAGGGACTCAGGTGGTTCATACCGCCCTCAACCGCTGCCCAGGACCCGATTCCCGGGAGCACAGGGCCCACCATTGTACCATGAGCAGCCTCCAGTGCCTCCCCAAAGGGTGAAGTGTGATGCCCTGACACAAGAGGGATGCTGCATCTCGAAGACAACATCCAGGAGCGTCCATGTTTTCATGGAGAGCCTGCCCTCTAGAGTCCAAGACCATTATTTAACCCTCTGTGAAGCATTTAGGGAAGAATATTCTGTGTACACGGACCGGGCCTCCACAGCACTTGGTGCTTTGACAATCCAAAATAAAAGCGAAGCACCCAGAGAGTATGACCAGCGCCTGAGAGCCGCTTACTTCCAAGGTGGCAATGCTCCCAGCATAGAGGAGGAACATGCTTTTAAATCTCTGTTCCTCCACAACCTTCATGAAAGCGCACGCTACGACGTTACTATGTACTGTAGAACAAAAACCCTCACCATGCAAGAGATCCGTAAACACACTCAGATGGCGTGGGAAACAAGTGCAAGCCCTACTAATGGATCAGAAGGTGAGGTTAGAGTTTTACAGGTGCACATAGAAGAAGACAGTGGTGCTTTAGAAGGCAGAGAAATGCCTTCAAACAGAACCCATGTTAAGAACAGATTAAAGGAACAACGTATGTTCGGTCAGCTGGACTGGGGGGTTGGTACTGAGTACCAGCCACAGTCAAATTTGCCAGACCACTTCCGGTCGAACAGACGACCTGACCATCACGTGAGGCCCAAAGGTAAGCCTGATGGTAAAGGTTGGAGTCAACATGCAGGACGGAGCCTGAGGAGAGAGATGGAGGGTGCCTTCCGCAAGTTTCTGACAGAAGCAGTGCGCCAGGCATGTGCCCAACCTCCACCACCATTAGAGGCAGCTGACCATCTGGTGAAACCGGATCCAAAAGCCCCACCAGCACGACTAGGCGTGGACCCAGTCTCCACAGCCATCAGAGTCTACCTGATCAGATGGAGAGACAAACCTGGGAAACTCCAAGAACCCCTTGGGACCTCTCCAGGAGAAACACAAAAAAACATTTCTCCATGGTTCTTAGGTACACTGAACCAAAATTAACATGCATGTCGCCTATGGAAGCAGTACAGGTGTTTTTATTTCAGCTGTTACTTCCAATGTGCAGGAGACCAGTGAGTCAGGGAATGTTAACTGTTGAAACTGGCATTTTTTTTGAGTCAAAACATCTGGCAACTCCGTGAATTCACTTCCTACCCAGACAGACCTTGTGCATTAACAACCTTTTTGACTCATTGTTCTCAACATAATTATTGTCCTTTTACCCTTTAGGTTCAGTCTTTTTGCCAGGGTTTCCATTCAGAATACATCTGAACTTCCAAGACCCAGAAATGCTTATATTGGACAATTTTATTTCTCTTTTGGCTCTCAACCTTTCTTTTTGATGAAATCCTTTTATTGAGTGGATGCAGTTAAGAGCTTAACATGAGAGTTAGTTGTTTTTTGGGTCTGTTTTGAGAATGCACCAGGTTCTTTTCCCCCATGGTGCTTTCGGTGACACACCTTACAATCCAAACGACTTCAACAGTCTTTGCTTATGTGACCAATTTCAGACAACCAGAACAGATCCCCTTTTCCTGGATGAAAGTCAAATTATCCCGATGCACTTTAGTTTTGAAATGCAAACACTTATGCAGTAAATGACAACTTTGTGAACAAAACAAAGCTGTGGAGAACATTGGATTTGTTTTTGTTTTTAGTTGATTGAGTCTAGACTCGAGGGGCCTCGTGTACGGAGCGTGCTTACACACAAAAACCTTGCACCGCAATGTTTTACGCACAACTCAACATGTACAGAAATTAACATTCCGTAAAAATGCAAATGTTTGACCTGCCGTGAAAATGTCTGACAGCCACGCAAACCTTTAATCGACACTAATGAACTACAGAGAACTAAAACTAAATAATCATAAATACTACGACTCCATTCAGTTTTATGTAATTCGTGGAGCATCAAACCTGAGGTTTTTTCATGAGTTTGAGCTTTTATGGTTTAAACCAAAGCGATGAAACTGAATCACATTTAGCCTCATACAATAACCTAACACAACTCAGAAAATGATGAAAAGAACATTAGTCGGATGGAAACTGAACTTCCTCTGCTTTTGTTACCTGTAGGTGGAAATGTTCATCGGTTTGTGCGCTGAGAAGCATAAAATGCCTGTAAATCATCTAAGGAGCACTTTCATTGTCACCGAAAAATAAACCGGTGTCAGATTGGCAAATTAATTCAAAATAAGTCAGGTTTGGTGATTACTAAGGTGGAAAAGCTGTAGACAATCACACATGTCGATATATATAATAGCATGCCTAAAGTTACACGTAATTGTGGAACAATGGCAGCTTTGCCACAGCTGAAGGACATCCCCGATGGAAGAAGATGAAAGGAGCTTTTTTTTTCAAAGATTGTACTGACCTTCTGGTACATGATGAAGCGTGGCTTATTAGCCGCTTTAGATTGCCCAGGGCATTTAATTTGGAGCTCTGCACAGAGCTGGCCTCAGTATTACAGATAGAAACCAGGAGGAACCGTGCGTTGCTGGTCCCAGTTCAGGTCCTCACTACGGTGAGGTCTTTTCAAGTGCCGCTTTTCAGAGGGAGCTGACTGACAGATCGGGTATTTAACAGTCATTCCTGAGCTATGCCATGCCAGCCATATGGGACAGCCTCATCCGTATGTTGCTCAGATACATATATAAAGTTCTCCTAAACCGTGGCTCTCATTTAAAGCAAGGAGCTATAATTATTCTAATTATAATAACTGTGTTAGAAACAAACCTCCGCGCACCATGGCTGGCTTCCGGTCATTTTTGTAGGGTGAAACTACAAATGGAAATCTAAATGTCAGCTGAGAAATTGATTAGACAAATGACTACAGCTCTAAATATTTCACAAAACCAAATAGACTGTGCATTTCTTAAGCATGAATCTGATCGAAGCCCAAAATATGTTGTGTGAGACTTCACGGACTGTTGAGATGTGGGGGTAAACCCAGCTGTTGCTGCAGAACATCTGTTTACCTGCAGGGGGCCAGGCTTTGATGTAGCCAGTGCAATGCACCACAGAGTACTGAGCCTCTCCTTCTTTTGAGGGTCCCAGGCCATTCCTGATCACCAAACATAAAAGAGCACACACAGACACATGGCTGCAGGTTAGGATGAAAGATACAGATGGACTAAACAACAGAATATCTGGTACCCAAGGGGCTTTTTTCTCTGTTCATGCAGGTTTCTTTTCCGCAAACATGTTATGTTTGTAGTAGAACATTTACACTGCTTGATGAGCCTTGTATGTCTTGTAGTATTATGCTCACATCCAAAGCAGAACCATAAAGTCTCATCTCTGTTGACTGACCCTGATAGTTTTGTGCTGAATAGAAATCAAGGAACACTGAACAGAAACTGACCCGAGTGGATGTACAGCAGAAAACCTGGGAACTACTTCCTGCTAAAAAGATACCGGCACAGATGTTTTTCCTTATTTACAACACATGATTGTCTAAATGTTTCTTTAAAAATATGTTGCAGCCCCTGCATTGACAGAAATACATTTTATCTGTGAGTTAAAACAATAAAGGTCAGGCAGAAGGTCAAGCAAGTATATTTCGGAACTACAAAAAACAAGTAATTACTGAAGCTTTACTTAGAAAGCTGTTTTTTTCTCCCTATTGGTTATCACATCATAGTATTCATATTTTACAAAAAATAAAGTTAAAATGAGTACACCCCTAAAGTTCTACATCATAACTGTTTTTTGGACACAACCTTTACCTGTATCTCTTCCTCATATTAGACAGACGGTTTAGGGAGATGTGATCCAGTGGTGCACTACCACACCTAATCAATGACAAAAGCATACATTAAAGTGCTACTCATAACAGTACAGATAGTAAAATACAAAAACAGTGTGGAAATCACTGTGCAGAATGCTAGCACCTGTGTTAAACTGTCAGAAGTACAAAGTGTGAAATGAAAAGAGAGATATCTTCTGCCTCATTAACAAAGGTTCACACATAACAAAACAAAGCATAGAGACATCTGAGCACCTTACATGAACTCCTCTTAATGTTTGACTTTTGAACAATCTCAGGCACTGTCATATAGACAGGACTCTTTACTGCATAAATCAAGGTACATCTACAATCCTGAGCATAACTTCAAAGTTATGAACCTGGGCACAAAAGAATTTTAAGAAAAAAAATCTAAGACAAACTATAAGTAGCAATTATTTTTCGATTAAGTGCAAAGCAGCTTTAAACTGAGGGTTCATTTACAGAAAGAGCCTTGGTTTGACTCTAGACTCAGAATTAATTCACAACATAGAAATATATATTTTATGATTAATTTCATGTTCTATTTAGCAAAAATAACACATTCATCTCAACTTTCTCTCTACGGCTAATACACTGTTGTACGTATAGGCAGGGGTGGTGCTAGACCTTTGAGTGCCCTAAGCGCAAATGCTTTGTAATATTCATTTCAGCATTGGGGTGGACAAATATACTTTGTTTATCCAAATCTATGTTATTATAATTGCAACAATACCAAAAATGACAATTACCATGAATATTATACAGAAAAAGTCTATAAATGCACTTTCACTAAAAAAATGTAACTCCCATGCATTTACTTCTACACAAGATAAGTGTGTTTTACCTGTCACGGAGGAAAATTAACAACATATTTTAATTGGGATTAAAAGGAGGAAACAAATAAAGTACAATGAATGAAATGCACCAATGGGGAGTGTAATACGAGACTAGGACTCATCCCATAAACGGCTGTTAGAATAAGACTTGTTTTGTGGTGTTTTCAAGCTGTTCAGTGGTTTTTTTAAAGTATTCATACCCCTTGAACTTTTCCACATATTTAGAAATAAAAAACTGAAAAGGACATTGAGCAAAAGTTTTCAGCCCCCCTGAGTTAATACTTTGTGGAACCACCTTTTGCTGCAAATACAGCTGCATGTCTTTTAGGGTATGTCTCTACTTGCACGTCTGGTGACTAAACATTTTGCCCATTCTTCTTTGCAAAACAGCTCAAGCTCAGTCAGATTAGATGGAGAGCAATTGTGAACATCAGTTTTCTGATCTTGCCACAGATTCTCGATTGGGTTTAAGTCTAGACTTTGACTGGGCCATTCTAACACATTAATATGTTTTTTTTTAAACCATTCCATGCTAGCCCTGGCTTTATGTTTAGGGTCGTTGTCCTGCTGGAAGGTAAACGTTCCACCTCAGCCTCAAGTCTTTTGCAGACTCCAACAGGCTTTCTTCCAAGATTGCCAAAAGCAGCAGTTCACAGCTCAACCTAACTAATCCACATCCCATTCAGACAAAAATTCTTGCCATACACCAACCACACCCCTACCTTTTAGGATCTCCGAGGAGGATGTAAAGAGGCTCTTTCAGGGCCTGAAAACTAATTGATTCATGCCTATTCTGGTAAAAAGGAAACTTGTCAAAAAGTTGTTCATGGGAAATTTGCACGGCCAAATAATGGTTAACCAAAAGAACACAACAGCTCTCGTCACATTTTCCTACAAAAGTCAACTTGATAAACCCCAAAAAATGTTTGCATTGCATCCTGTTACATTTGTCATAAAATTATAGAACCTTTCAGAAAAACAACAATCCCACAATTTCTACATGCCACACTCAAATTCTACTTTGAGTGTGGCATGTGCTTAGACCTCACATGGCTTAGGTAGTACAGTGGTTAAGAGCTTAGCCTGTAGTTTGAGTGGTTGGTGGATCAGATTTCAGAATAGTTTTTTGTTCTTGTTGTTGTTTTTCCTTACACGGATACTGAGTAATGATTAAATTGTGGTTGCTGAGAATCTTCGGGCATATTCTTGATGTAAAACATGTTCTTTGAGGGCAAAGCTCTGGTGGTGTAGGGTTTAAGCGCACGACCATGTGCAGAGGCTATAGTCCTCGATTGACTCTAACAGGTTATCGGAGACCCCTGGGACATAGAGAGAGACGGACTGTTAGTTTTCACAAATGACAACTTCAAAATCCACAACATTAAGTTCAGAAAAAAGTTAAGGGCCCAGGTAGGGGAAGATTACAAAAAAGAAGTTTGAGACCTGAGAACAAAAGTAAGCCAGAACAAAGCAAGTAAAGTGCATCTGACTAGTGGGGTTGACCTCCCCTATTATGTAATATGTATCATGTAATCAAGAATCTGCTGACGTATACCTCACTGACTGAAATAGTCATCGTCACTTCCCTTAGCCAGCATGAGAGTTGGAGGAAGCGAGAGTTGGCAATAGTAGATAGGATGGATGAGAAGAAGACGAAAGATCCCCCTCACCTAGATATACCAAGAATCCAACAACGGAAAGAAATCAAACCACACCCTGATTCCTGCAGAAGAGTGAGACCAACCATGCTTCCCGCTTAGAGAAAAGACCAAAATCAGCAAAAAAAAAAAAAGGAGTTGCCCCTTCAACCTCTGTGCAGGCTGTGGAACATAGTCTAGCTAACTGCAGCCTGGAAGACCCAGATAAAACAGAGTGGGTTCCAACAAAAGATTTTAAAGCAAAGAAGAAGACAAAACTAAGTCCAGCCAAAGAGGAGCTCCTAAGTCCATTCAAAATGGAGCCCTTGAACCCCGAAAGAGAAGACAGTGAAATCAGTGGCTCAGAAGGAGAACAACCGTCAGAACATGAGACCTCTGGGGCAGAAAGTGCTGACAGTGCAAGCCTGTTTTTGTGGAGGCATAAAGCTCTGCTTTGACTAGATCAAAAAGTGTTGTTATTGTTTCTACCATTACAAGATGAATTTTGTGAAGGATTGTTCTTACAAGCGCCTGTCTGTCTGGAGAGCAGAGTGCATTAGAGAAAAGTCCTTGGCAAGAGGGAAAACTAATGGGCTTGTTATTGCAGGAAATCTTGTGATATTCTGACCCTTGCCAGCTGGGAAAGTTTTGACATCCCTAAAGTGTTGACAGGTCACTGTGACATGGAATCTGCATCCAGATAAGTGATGAAATTGTTATTGCAAACTGTCACGTCCACCAATCTGATATTGTCCAGATGTGGCTGAATATGAATACTCGGAAAAGCAGAGGAAAGCCAGGATGAGGATGCCAGGAAGGTTATGTAATTGAGAATAATGATTTTGATTGGTCAAAATGACCCACACACACACACCAATGCTTTGTAACTCTATAAAAAGGCTGCTTCACAAGAGCTGGGTTGGAACACTTTTGGAGCACTTTGTAACACCAAGGAATGGTGATGAAGAAAATTAGTTGTGCGACTTTTGAAGAATAAAGGTTCCCTCGTGGAGAGCTGGGAGGAGAGAATCCTGCTGAGTCTGTGTTATTATCTTCGCTCAGTGATAAAGACCGCCCGCTCCTAAATATTGTTGACACCCGACGTGATTCAATCTACCGGGAGAGGTTTGCGGTCACCCCTCCGATAGGGGCTTCGGGCGGGTCCACGCGGGGACTCATGTGGGCCCACACAGCAGGGAGAGGTGAGTTATGTCTCCTTTTACTTGTTGAGCAGAGTTCTCAGCTGCCGGGCTCCCCGGACTGAGGTGGACTAGACAAGAGACTGTGGTCTCTAATTTTTCTCTCTCTTCTCATAATCTCCGCGATTTCCTGCATGCAGGAGGACTGCCTAAAAAAACATAAAGTTGGGATTGGCTAAAGGCAGTCTTAAAAAACTATTCGCATCCCCGGCTGGTCATGGTGCCAAGGCGGGCATAGGCTTATTATTTAGTAATTGGCGAAATACTGTTTCTCCTTGTGTAGAGACAGCTAATTCATAAATAAAAATTTGTTAGAAAAAGTTTGAGGAGACCTTGAGGAACTTTAGCCGGTGGATTTAAGTTGAGATAAGAGAACTGCCTCCGGGTGTTGTCCGGAGCTGGAAAAGGCCACAGCTGTTTACATGTACATGATTTGGAGATTGCAATGTTGTTTGCAGAGTTTTTTTTTCTTTTTTTTTCGTTTGAGATCTCTATGGTGACCAGTGGTGATCGGTTTTCTGCAGAAAATGTTAAATTAATCCCTTTATAAGGGATTAGAGTCAATAATCTAACAATTAGAAATTGTTTGCACACATAAAAAATATTTGTTTAAAAAAACGGACTCGGTGTGACCATCTACACTATTAATCAGGGCAGTGGACCCCGGGGGGGCATGAAAGGGTGTGAAGAGGATGAACAAAGTGTGGATGAGATGTATGAATAAAACAAGAGCCTGGTATCCGCAGCGTATGGTAGATAGATGAATGGGTGAATCTCCGAATGATGTATGAACGATGGTGTTTTGCAATGATGTGAGTTGTATGCGACGTCAGACTGAAATCTGTATGAGTTGTGGCCACTGAAGCGAGCTGCATGTGATGAGAGATGAAAAAACTGCATGTTCTGATTTTGATTACCATAAAATGTTTTCCCAAGTTTCATTTGCTGTGTTAGAAACAACAAAAATGAGTTTTTGTGGTGCACACCAGAAGCTTTGCTTTGACTTGTTTATGGTTCCTATGGATTAAGTGTTGAGTTATGCCCAAATCAAATGTAGATATAGATGTGTTACTGGTGTTAAAATTACTGCTCGAATTTTTGTTCACTCTTGAGGGATAGATCTAAAGGAAATTGTTGAAAACTTGATTAGAATTGACACAAATACTTTAAAATAGGGAAAGGAGTTTCTGGTAGAAACTGACTTGAAGAGAAAAAAAAAAAAGAGAGCTCTCTCTAGCCTCGGTGAATGGAATTTCTGGTTACAAGTGTGTGTGTGTGGGGCCTGCACACACGCCGTGTCTTGCTTTCCACCAGCGTATAACGAGAGAGTGGGCTTGGTGTCGATACACAGCACCCACGCCACGAACACATACACATGCATAGCACACAAAACACCATAAAACATACGAACGCATCCACGGAAGCAAAGAACAGACACACAAAATGGGATCAAATTTTATGAGTGATGTAAAAAGTATGAAATGTCAAAATGCTGGCATAGGTCTGTCTAAATGTTTTGTCTAAATATCTGTCCAATGTGTGTCTGTGTCTGTATTCATCTAAATGTTGAATCCGTCTGTTGTCATACATGTGGGTTCATTGTCATTAACATTTGTTTATCCAATTTTTTTCCTTTGTTCTTTTATATTTTTGATAATTTATTCACAGAAGTATGACAGGTTTTTAGGAACTCCATGGCTGCGAGCCTCAGTGCTCACAAAAAGTCCGGACTTATGATTGAACAAACTAAATAGTTAAATTCCAAGTGAGCGCGGAGTGGTCTGCAGTTACCACCTGGAGTCTAAATTAACACCTCACAAATGCGCAAGAAAATTGATAGAATGTCCATAATTAAAGTGAGAAACCAGGTATTATCTAATTTTTTTCTTTCTTTTCTAGTAAGCTCAAATGTTAACTGCTTGATTAGGAAGACTTTTGTGTAAATACAAAGGAGAAAGTGTTTATATTGTCTTAACCATCAAAGGGACCAAACTGGTATGTTGAAGTCTTTATGTGTTAACTTAATGGTTTACTGAAGACCGTTTCTGAAATAGAGGAAAGTGTTGCACGTCTGTGAAAGTCACTTGGGTTCAGCATGAGAGTGTGTCTAGGAGCAGAGCAGGAGGGGGGCTCCCAGTTCCCCCTTCACAGGGACGGTTCTCTGAGGGGGCCGGGCCCAGAGCTTCTACTGTCTACTTTCATTTTACTGAAGTTCATTAATGTTTAACTGATAAAAAATGGGTCACATATCATTTGGTTTGCTTCTATAAAGAATAATGAAATCCTTAATCATGCAATTATTACACATTTTGGGAAAATTTGATGGAAAAGAAATTCTCTAAAGCTATAGAATCAGAAATTATCTTTATCAAGGTATATTCCTTATTTTGCATATTTGAGTTCTTAGATTTGAAAAACCACTATAGAAAGCATCAACCTTAAAAATATGCTAGTGGGTGGAACAAATTCTTGAATCATGTCCAAACTATTTCTTTAGCCTTAAAGGTGGGATAATACAATATGACAGTTTTTATCCTTGCTTAGTTAGTATGCAAATGTGTTTTTTAGTGTAATATGAGTTGTTTTGTTATTTTATTTTGTTGAACAATGTAAAAGTCAGAAAGTGAGAGGTTAAACAAACCAAGAGGAACAGAAACGGAAAACAGAGAATGTTGCTTGATTTAATGAATAATATCAGACAGACAGGAGAAGGAAAATGACTTGTGATCTAACAGGAATCAATTTATTGCTGGAAGAAAGATTTAACTAGAGATTGAGTTGGTCCAGACCAGACTGGTCGTTTCTTTAGATAAACAAAAGGGACAGAGTGATACAATGACCTTAATGAAAAACAAAACAAATAAGAAACAGGTTATGAATAGTAAGTTGACTGGCTCTAATATATGCGCTAAATTGCCTTATCAATATAAAAATTACAATGGTAAATGTTATGGATTTGCTATTGAGAGAACTTTGCCAATTCTTGCTAAATGCCTAATCAAAATAATATAGAAAGATGAAATTTTTATGTGTTCTCAGGTTTTACAACAGTGGCATTATAATAATTACAAATACAAAGTTTTATGTTTAAATAATACACAAATAAATGAATAAACAAAAAAAAACAAATGAATCATCTTGCAGAAATAATAATGCCAGCCATTAAAAGAATGAAAATGTCTCTGTTATGGCAGAAGGGTTGAAAATATGTGTCTGCTGTATCGAGGCAAAGTCTCATGAAGGAAGCTGCCTGGTATTTTGTGACTTTCTGACTGATCATTCAGTGAATTACAGCCTGTTAACATGGAGAACCCCCCCCCCCCCCACAAACTTTCACACCGTGGACAACAGAGCACTGGCCAACCACACGCCTGCTCAGACCTCAGATGACAGAGAAGAATGCTGGAGCCGATAAAATAAAAGCGCCTGAGCAAAAGGAAAAAAAAATTGGTCTCCAACATCGTTAACAGGCTTTGGACAGAGCAGCACACAAAGCCTCACTGAACAGCCCAGCCAGATCAGACCAGAGGCTGTAGAGATAAATGCAGGATGTGCTAAAAAGATCACTTAGATCAAATAAATCATTTCTCTTTTCTGTTTACAAAATGTAGAATAAACCAAATATCTCTCTATTATCCAAAATAAAAATAAATAAATTAGAACAATTTGGGCCAAATTTGTTTATTAATCACTTGGAGACTAATAAAGTATTTCTGAAATGCAATAAAATGAGTTACAACATTAAACGGCTACTGAACAAATATTGATGGCCATCATGAGTTCTTTTCATAGCAAAGTAATTCATTGCCCCCCCCTTTTGAGCTCCAACTAGGTGATAAACACAATATTTATTTTAAAAAAAAAGGTTGATAAGATCTGCAAAGATGTCGTAGAAATGGGACAAAATAGAAAGCTCAGAGTAACCAGACATGTGAAAACAAATTTATACTGCATTTGACCAAATACTGTGAATAGGAATTAGATGTCAAACAAAGTCAAAAGTTGCAAAATCTCTCACGCCCCACTCACTAAGACATTATAAAGGGGGGTGGAGGAGAGCCTGAGAAGATGTTTATATAATGTACACTTGGTATTTAAAAGAAATGTTTCACTGTTGATGCTTTTGATGCTTTGACCGTTAAAAAGCTGAAGAACAGATATTAGAACAGACGCTATGAGTTCAGAAGCAAATTTATTGGATCAGACTAGGGAAACTATGTGACCATAACCAAAGAAGTAACCATGCGGGATTAGAAACAGATTACCTGTTGGTTGAAACTTTCATACATATCTCTGCATTCAATTTTAGCTACTAATTTCATTTTGCTTTGAATCCTTTTTGTTTTTTAATCTTTAATTTACAGGAATCTTATTATAATATGAAAGGAAATGTGAATTTCTGCAAAGCATTGTGGTTAATTGATTTCTTTACTTTGTTCTTTCTACATAAGAAATAGGTTCATGTCCGACGTTACGCTGATCTCCTCTGAAACTGTCAACTATGAACTATGTGCAGCGACACAGATGAACATTATGGGACCAGAGATGTTTCATGGTGGAACAGATTCAGCATATCATATTAAGTGACACAAACGAGCCAGGGTTTGATTTGCATGAGTTGCATTAAAATCTGACTAACAAATAACTAACAGTATTGCCTTAAGTTTTCTCTTTTCCTTTTTCAGAAGCTGCTAATCTTTCGCAATTCTACCCACCCTTGTTCCATGGAAGACATGCAGATGTATACAAATGCTCTGTTACCATAGGGAAAGGTAAGGTAACAGGAACCATTTTCATGTTGCTTCATGATTTATCTAATGGCCAAAGGGATACCGTTGAGTCATTCCTATTAAACAATCCACGTGTCGACTACATTTGAAAAGTATAGCATTCATATATTTAAGCACAACAAGCAAATGAAAGGACATTTACAAATAGTTTATGTTGCAAAGCAGACTAGATAGCAAACTAGGCATGGATCACTTGAAATATTTGACTTATTGTGACATAGTTAGCTCTTACAAAGGAAGCTATATAATAGGCTAAACATACAATTAAAGGACATCTTGCATGGTAAGAAAAAACCTTGAATAGAAGTTACTGACTTTGGACATAAAAATTATTCAAATAATATAGACCTACTTGACTCACACATTATGTTTAGGATAACACAAGAATAAGTTAATTTAATAATTCATAAGTTAATTTAATATTTCTTGATTTGCCAAATGGAAAAACTAGTGAGCAGTTTACTACGTTTTTTCAAAGAATTATAGTTTTGAATATTGTTCATTTTCTACCTTTTAAGTATTTGTGCTGGATGTAAAGTGGCTGAAAAACATCAATGTTAGCAAACATTAGTTTCCTAAGGATTAGAGGCATCAAAAAACATGTTGAGGAATAGAACTGTGGAACATTGAGAAATATGTCACAACTTCAGATAGTTGTTTAGGATGTTAAACTAGAGGTGACTTACTTACAAGTACGCTTTTAGTGGATAAAAATCAACAGGAATAATTTTTTTTTTTTCACACGACAGAACTGGCAGTCCTGAGTTTTTGGTCGAAAGAGTAGTTATTTATTTGTTTTGCTGAGGATTACTAGGAAAGGAATTTGGTTTTTATCGTGGTCACAAATTTAACCTTGAAATTTTATCTTCAGGAGACTGTTAGAGTATTTTCAGATGTAAAGCGAAAATAGATTTTAGACTTACAAACCACCTGAAACTAACTGCAAAATCAAGATTATTAATGTGCTATTTAATTGAGAAATGGATGAACTAGGAAACAACTAAAACGAACGATGATTTATGCACAAAATCAAACATACGGTTAATGACTATAAGACTTCTTCGAGGATAATGATCATGAAAAAATGAAAGGTTTAAATGAGATACTATTATGGTGCATTCTGAGATTATTTTGCAGATTGATCCCTTTTATATCCTACTAACAACTGAGAGAGACAGAGCTCTGAGGAATTATGAACATTCTTGTGATACAAGTCGTCCAACAACAACTGGAAGCAGACAACATTTGGCTCAATTTCATGTGTTGAAGGACAGGAAGCATTAAATATGTAAAGGACTCTTTAAATACACTGTGGCATGGGAAACAACCTTATTTTCTTCGTAATGACCAACCGGAACGTTTATTTCTAGTAATCTGGAAGTAGAAACATGAGCCTCAACTATGATAACAAAACGACTGATAAGGCACAATAAAATGATTTAAGGACAGTTTTTAATGTTTTTAATGTGTTTAATTTAGATCCCAAGAAAACTCTGTGGAAGGTTACCCTCTAACATATTACTGGGAATGGCAATGTTGAACTGATGCTTATAGTAAGTGTAATGTGATTTTATGTCAATTCTAAACTGTAGCAGATGTTTCCTGGGAAACATTGTTCACGACGCCAGTAGGGTCAGCGAAATGTTTTGGATTAGATACCAGAACAGAGACAGAAATTAAAAAGCACACATGAAGAGCAATGTTTGACTTAGGAAATTTTGCTAAGAAGTAAAGCATCACCATATGAAACACTATATTCAAAGGTGAGATTCCAACAAAAATAAACATGAATAGTTGGATTTAATTTTTAAATATCAAAAAAACTTGAATCAGCTGAAAAAATTAGAGCAGGAAGAGGACAAAGTGCGTAGAGAAATTAAAAACCGAACTTGATAAAATGGACAATGCAGCATGACTGAACGATTTTACAGTAAAGGATACTGGATTCTAAGTCTTCGCAAGTAAGTATTTTCACAGATATAATTAGCGTTGGGAATGCACAATGGTAGTATTTATGTACAAAATTAAAAATAGGTCTACTGTTCACTTAAACAATGAATCTTAATAAATTTTGTCACTGAAGGGAAGATCTCAGGAAAAAGCAAGATTCCCTTTAAGGCAAAATGTAGTTTTGACATCTCTTTTGCAAAAAGAGCAAGCACAGTGTGATCTGGATGTCTTTCAATAGCCAGAAGGTGAGCTTCTTGACGGTGTGTATAAGCATATAATAAATTAACATAATCTTGGTTAGTTAAAGAATTACAGCGGTGTTTGACGTGGCTATAAATAAAATCTCAGACTGTCAGCAAACTAAGAGGTTTATATCATAGGAGGGAGGAATGAACTGCCTCCTTTGGCACTCGTTATCTTTTTTTTTTTTTTGAGAAGTCCCAGGAGTTGGAGAGACAACGCCAAACATCACATTCCTTGCACAAAGCACAAAAGTGCAGACTACATTAAGTATTCGCACCCGAATAACGACGAATAAGGGGTTAAACACTTGGCATTGAAGTTAAAACTAATCTTTTAGATAAGAAAATGTGTGGAGGACAACAAACTAATGGAGCTGTGATCTCTGGTACTGGATGCCAGCCTTTTAAACTAAATGAAAACTGAAAATATTGGCAGGAGAGACGAAGTATCATAGAATTTGAATATTAGTATAGAATCAGTGGTTAAATTAAGCTAGTATTTTGAAGATGCAATATTATTCAAAACATCCAACGGCACAGAAGGCAAATAAACTAGAAAAAATTTGAGCGCTGTAAGCCGACTTCTCCATCTGAAAGCTTGCAGTAACAAGATGACGTTGACTATAGAATATCAGCTGAAATCTGATAGATTAACAAAATAGCAGAAAACATTAGCACTGGACTATGTGGAAAATAGCTTAACTAGGTGAAGTGTACCTCAAAATTAATTTGTTGAAACAGTTATTGGAAATGCAAGTACGGACAGAACCATAAAAAGACGAACAGCTGAGCTAGATGATACTGGAGCAAACTAAAGAAAAATATAATCTAAAGAAGCTGAAGTCAATGCTAATTATGTGTAAATAAAAATGGCATGAATTGCAAAGCAAATTAACAACTAAAAGCAGAAAAAAAAAGACAAAAAACCAACTAAACTTGCCTAAAGAACTAGAGAGAGAGGAGACGGCACACAGATAGAGTGAGATAGAAGGTGGACTGGCCTGTGCCTCCATTCTCTATCCTCCTGATTTATCTCAGCAGCCCCACAGTGACAGTTAGTGAAAAATAGTTGAAAACCTCCAGATCTTCTTCTCCATTGAATAAACTGGGAGCATCATCTCAACAACATGGATCTCTCATTGTAGAAAATGGCATCTAATATCAAAAAGATTATTTAACCGAGAGTGAGAGGACCATTTAAAGTAGAAAAGTGACAAGGCTCATGACTTAAGTCGAATGAAATGGGAAACCTGAGCTTATCTGTGAAGCCTGAATAACACATCTAAATGTTCTTATGCATCTTTCTGATCAAAGGGGTGTTAAGTCAGAAGTTTATTAGATCATTTAAAGATTAGAATAAGTTTAGGACAAAATCTGTGCTGATAGGGTGAGTCGGGAATGGCACTAAGCATACTTTCAGGGGAAAAGGTGATTGCTTGAACTATCCTTGCTAACTTCAGTTTCTTTCTTTTGCGTGAAAACCCTGAGTGAATATAATTGATTATCACTGCTAAAAGGAGCAGTTCAGATCTCTCTATCAGTAGCCTTTTACAGGTGATGAGGGAACCAAATTGACCTACAGAACGTTACCCTTCGTTGATGTGGAGGCTGGACCTGGGTTCTCGTTAAGAGCTTTTAGAAGAATGTTTTTTCCTGAATGGAAAATGGTTGACCCATTTATTCTATTCTTAAGAACCTATGTATTGTATATTTGCTGCAGCACAATTAAAATCTAAAAGATTTACATGGCTATATTTGGTTCAAATTTTCGTTTTGCTCAAAAACTATTTTGTTTTCTGAGATTCCTATGTACTCGGGGCTGGAGTTTAGCAGAACTGCTGTGAAAGTCATCACACCCCTGTTCACACATCATCATCGCATTGGACTATGATAAAGAAGGACGTTGAGGTGAATACAGGAAAAACATGACACTAAGGAAATACAGAAAAGGTGATGCTACCGATGCAAGGACACCCAATTTACATGTGACACTTCTGTTATACAACTATGATCTGAACAAGGCCCCTAACGTCTAATGCTTGGATAACATGTATGATGTAGTAACTAAAAGGAGATTAATAAGGGTCTAACTTGCCATTTTGTTTGACACGGTTTTCTCCTGTTTTGTTAATTTAGGAAGTAAGATGAGTGTATTTGGTTTCAATTTCTTTTAACAGGTAAGTTTATCCATGAAAAGCAGATCTGTTTTGGTTGTTATTTTGGCCTGGGTTGACCCTGAAGTTACAACAATCTCCTTTTTGAGAGGGGAGTGAGAGGGGAATATGTGGAGCAGTTAATCGGACGTGAAAGTGGACACAAACAGGAATCGGACTATGGAGACATCAAGAATACAATTATATGGAATATATATGGACGAAGGATGTTTAATTAGACATGTGGTACTTTAATGTCATGGGGTTATGCATGATACTGGTCAGTATTCTCTGTCTTCTCAGGATGACACCAATCCAGAGACTGGCTGTACAAGTAACCTTTTTGGCGTTGGACTCAGAGACCTACGGACACATGAAGACTTTGTTGGACCCTGAATCGGGATAAATGCGATGCCAGAGCAATAAAGGAAAAGAACCAATCTAAAGAGCTAAAGAGGTCCAGGAAGACCAAGACAGAGACTGAACTATACGTTTTGCTGCTGAGATTTTAACTGATGTTTTTTTCAATTTTGTTATAACTCTAAGTTTGTCTTTATGGTCGTTTTAATGATTCTGAATCGGTTTTAAGCTGTTAATGAACTCTGATAGAATGGGAGCATCCATTCTTGTGATATTCAGCTTCCGAGTTTCAACATGGTCAATGTATCCTGTTACAAATATTGTGGTGAATAGAATAATGAACAGGAACCGATTGGCAGTAAGGTCCTTAAAAATAGTTGGTTAGGTAATTACATTTTAGATTCAAAACAGAGATCTCTCGTTCAGATGGCCGAGAATTGAGATTTTCTCTATGGCCTCCAGAGTTTTTACCCGCCTTTTAGGACGGGTGGTTTTTCGACTGGTGTGCCTAAAGCCGACCTGAAGGTCCCCTTCATCGACACATAGTTTGTGAGTTAGACTGACATGGATGTTTTTCCATGGGAGGGTTGATGAGATGTGTTCCTGAAGGAGACCTTTGGGAAGGGCTACAGAGTAGCCGGATTTGGTCTAATTAGTGACTAGGTTTAGTCCAGTATAGTCTAACACAGTTAAAATAATGTGTGCATAGGAACTTTAAATAGGATTTTAATTAATTAGTTGAACCCGAAATTAAAGACCTAAATAACAGCAATCATTTAGGTTGCTTTATTCCTTTGTACATAATGTAATTTTATTGCTTTCCATAATCATTCACATTTTACTTCATTTCACTCACTCAAATATATCACATATATATTCACAGGATGTTTACAATATGAATAAAAAACCCTCTCTCAGCTGTTAATTAGCTTAAAAGCTAATTAGGGGGGACTATGTGGAGGCATAAAGCTCTGCTTTGACTAGATTGAAAAGTGTTGTTATTGTTTCTACCATCACAAGATGAACTTTGTGAAGGATTGTTCTTACAAGCGCCTGTCTGGAGAGCAGAGTGCATTAGAGAAAAGTCCTTGGCAAGAGGGAAAACTAATGGGCTTGTTATTGCAGGAAATCTTGTGATATTCTGACCCTTGCCAGCTGGGAAAGTTTTGACATCCCTAAAGTGTTGACAGGATGCCAGGATGACAGGATGCCAGGAAGGTTATGTAATTGAGAATAATGATTTTGATTGGTCAAAAGGACCCACACACACACACCAATGCTTTGTAACTCTATAAAAAGGCTGCTTCACAAGAGCTGGGTTGGAACACTTTTGGAGCACTTTGTAACACCAAGGAATGGTGATGAAGAAAATGAGTTTGTGCGAGGTTTGAAGAATAAAGGTTCCCTCGTGGAGAGCTGGGAGGAGAGAATCCTGCTGAGTCTGTGTTTATTATCTTCGCTCAGTGATAAAGACCGCCCGCTCCTAAATTTTCAATCCCAGTGCAGCCGGCAACCCCGCACAAGCCACTCAAAGTAGGACAGCGAAAAGGAAAAAAGAGGGCAGTGGAAGTGTTTGACATCTACCGGGTCTAACAACGAATGGCCAGAGATCTGACATGGGGGCCAGTTCAAGCAAATGATGGGCGTCCAGCGTACATCCCAGAAGCCGGACAGAGAGACTACCACATTCTGGCTGTGTGGGCTGACCGCCTGGAAGACAAAGTCGAACTCAAAGTGAAGCAACAGTCGAGGAATGGCCACCATCTTAATGATGCCATCCAACCACACCCTAGCAACTTATCAACCCCTGACCAGCAAGTTCAGAACCGCTTATGTAGGAGTTGTTCATGATGTGATGTTAAGAAGACTAAGAAAGCAGCATACAAGTATGCACAAGAGATTGAGCGACAGGTTGATGAGCTGTCAGCCGAGGAAGAAGAGAAAGAACCTCCACTGCTGCCAGCAGTGCGTTAAAGAAGCAAGCCCATAGGAAAAACGTCTGATCAACCCACGGCATACAGCCCAGAAGCCGATGTTTTCCGTGAGTACAAAAAGATCAAGACTTTAGTTAGAGAGAAAAGACCAGAAGAAGGTAGTGAAGATTACATCAAAGATGTGTGGCCAGTGATTATTATTGCTACTGAAAATGACGAGGCTTAAAAGTTATGGCTGAGCCATGTAACAGCACATCCATTAGACAAACAAGGAACAAATCAGAGTTATTATGAGAGGCTGGTGTTGGAACACATGGATGATAAAGACTCCCAGATCAGAAGAGTGAGACTGCGCATGGATAGAGGTCAGTGCCTTGCACCGGTGTGGCATGTGCTTAAGCAAACAATCTCAAAGACTGAGCCAAGGTTAGTAAAAGTAGGATTGACTCAGAGTGGAACCGGGGCTCAACACTGGTACAAAGTAGTGCATGTACCAAACGTAACTGAACAGAAGCTGAAAGAAAGTGACTTCAGCCAGGCTGGGAAAGAGAAGTTACAGACGATCATCACCTCGACAAATGTGGCCCGGTTCAAGAACGACTGTGGAGACCTGGGACCGAAGTATGTGCATCTCATAGAAGGGGGAGTGCATCCTCCTGTTCTGCAGTACCCTCTGAACCCGGGTGCAGTTGAAGAAATGGATAAAATAGTAGAAGAATTGAGTGCTCTAGGAATCATCAGAGAACAGCTAAATCCCATCACTAACAGTCCTATTCAAGCGGTAAATAAACCAGAGTCAGCAGGAGGAGGTTAGAGGCCAGTAATCAACTTCAAGGCCCTTAATCGAAGAACCATAGCAAACCGAGCCACCCTAATCAATCCCCAATGAGCATGAGGAGTCAAGAAATATAAATCTTGCATTGACTTAGCAAATGGATTTTTCTCCCTCAGACTCACCAAGCAATCACAAGGCAAGACAGCGTTTACACACAAAGGCAAGAGTTATGGGTGGCAAAGGTTACCTCAGGGGTACAAGAACTCCCCTAATGTGTTCCAGTCAGCTGTAATGGAAGTTTTGGGCGACCTAGGAGCTACAGTGTACATAGATGACGTGTTCATCACAGACGATACCAAAGAGGAGCACCTGGAGAGACTGCAGACGGTGGTGGAGAGAATCACAGCAGCAGGTCTGAAGCTGAATCTCAAGAAATGCTAATTTGGACTGTTTCAGGTAAACTACCTAGGATTCCAAGTAAGATACAAGTAGAGATTTAGGACTCTCAGAAGGGTATCGGGAGAAACTGGCACAAATCCAGCCACCTGAATCCGAAAATGATCTCCAGAAGATTTTGGGACTTTGCAACTATGTGAGAGATCATGTCCCAAATTATCAAAGATATGCTAACCCATTATATGCCTGCCTAAAGAAGTGAGAAGGAATAGAAAAAAAAGTGACAAAGAAAAACTGCATGGACTGCAGCGAACCAGAATGACCTGGATAAGCTCTAACGAGCAATCTAAGAAACCATGAGGTTGGAGCAGACAAGCTTGAATGAAAAGTTGGTGGCCGAAATCAGCTGTGAAGATGAGAACTCCATGCTGAATTTGAGCAATGAAAACAGAGGGTTAGTAACTTTGTGGAGTTACAGTTTGTCATCTGTAGAAAAGAAATTCCCCCAAGAAGAGAAGGAGTTAGCAGTGATTGCTAGATACTGGAGCACCTTGAAAGACCTAGAACAAGGACAGCAGATTAAAGTCATCACTCAGAGCCAAGTTCACAAAAACCTCAGAAAAGGAATGGTGGAAAGCACAAAAGCAATCAAGACAAGGTGGGGAAGATAGGAAGACATTCTGCTGGACCCCGACCTTGAGATTGGCCCAGCACAACCAGCCGGCAAGAAACACCCTTAGAGCCGTCTGCGAAAGAAAGGCCTAAAGAGTGGGTTCTATACACTGATGGGTCGAAGAAAGACTGGATCAGATGGTCCACTGGAACTTTATTCTTAAACAGCACTGTTAATGAAGAGAAGAATCAAAAAAGCAAAGATAATCACAGACAGCCACTACTGTGCACAAGCGTTGAACGTAGACTTATCCATTTGGGAGGAGAATGGATTTGAAAGTGCCAAAGGAAAGTTAGTGGCCCATCAAGAACTGTGGAAGAAGATTGCCGAGTTGAGGATGAGCCTGAAGCTTGAAGTGGAGCACCAGAAGGCTCATACCCGAGAAGAGGATCACTGGTGTGGAAACGATGAGGTGGATCGCTGTGTTTAACAGAGAAAAGGTATCTTTGTCGGGATCGAGAAGTGGGACAGAACACAATAAGGACGGGCGGTCCCTAAAGAGTACATGGATGAAGTGGTACGGAGCGAGCATGAGGCCTTAGGACATGCAGGTGTGCTGCCTACCCGTAAGGAATTAGAAGAGCAGGAGCTCTGGATCCCTATGAAACACATCTGTCGCGTGCTACGGGACTGTGAAGTATGTGGTATGTGGTAAAGTATGTGGTCAGGACGCCGTGGACAACGGCTGGAAGACCTGACAATCAAGAGCACCATCCCCTGGGGGTCAGTGTGCATGGATGTTGCGGACCCCATGGGGATAACGGGGAAGAAGGGTGAGAAATACCTCCTCGTGCTAGTAGACTCAATGTCATGATATGTAACTGTAAGAGCAGCAAGGATACCCAATGACAGCGGTGTCGTTGCCCTGCTGGAGCAAGTCTGCAGTTCCCTTGGGGTACCTAAGGAATTACAAACAGACAATGGGACTCATTTTTGCAATGCACAGGTTGAGTAATGAGAATTTACTCTTCGCCATACACTCCCCAAGCAAACGGAGAGGTGGAATGCACCATAGGTCTGGTGAAAAACTGGATAGCAAAAAATGCTAATTCTCGTGACTGGAGCACCAAAGCTGTAGAAACAGGGCAAGCACTGAACAACAGTCATCGAGTCAGTAGACCCTCTCCTGCGGCTGAACTCAACAAACGACCATTCTCTTTACAAGAAGTGGTGCGGGGCTCAAACGAGAAAACAGGGAAGCCAACGCCTAAGGTGCCATTCCGTGAGGGACAATGCGTGTGAGTGAGAGCACGAGATCACCCTGTGTCAACAGCAGTGTAACCCAAGTATGATACCAATGAAATTGTGAAGCAAGTATTAGATCGTAAAACAGTGTTGTTACAGAAGAGAGGGATCCAAGGAGTTGAGGAGCTCAAGCCAATTCCCAGCTAAGGATAACCAGAAACCGTAGAGTTGGCCAGTGAACCAAGCACCATGCCACCCTACATCAGACTGACCACTGTATATGGGGTGGTTGTCATTCAAAAACAACTTAAGGGCTTTGGGCAGGAAGAGCCTGGAAAAAAATGGAATTAGCTAAAAAAGGATTCCTGTCAACGGAAGATGAAATGTTGTGATGGCGGGAGGTCAAAGATTACTGCGCAATCTGCACGGCTCCAAATCAGCTCATGGTTCGCTGGGAAGGGCCAGGCAAGAGAGACCACTTCATTACCAGTGGCGACGAGATAGACCAACTGCCATTCAAGCCCGTCAAAGTAATAGACATCTTCATTTGTGGGGGGTGCCGAATCAACACTCTCCCCAGAGTCCGCGTGAGGAAAGGTCCTGTGGGACAGTTCATTTCTTAAGTATTATGACTATTGTGGATCTCAGACAAGATCGGGAGGCTGATGAAGGGTGGCAAGCAAAGCGATTTTATGACCAACTAAGAGCCTTTAAACCGCATCCTAATGAAGGGAGGCCTGCACCATACAGACAAGCAACCCAGGACCTAGACAGCATGGGATTAGTAGCCCAACCATCAGCTACCCAACTTTACGAAGGGTTATGTGGAACCGAAGGATGGGGCAATCTGAATGATGACCTGGATGGGGGACCAACAGATCTGCTGACAGCATCAATTAGGGAGTCCTGGCCATATGATCCAGCTTCTGGCCAGCTAAGATGCCCGCCTATAATCACCACACAGCATCCCCTGGTGTTTCGAGTGTACAGGACTGTACTACTTGACCACCAGTTTAGATGCATGGGGCAGCCGTGGAGCCAGACTCAAACAGAAGGTGGGTGAATTCATCGTGACCTCTAAAGCCTGGCATCACAACATGATGCTACTGATTCCAGGAACTGTGGCTCATTGGACAGATACGCCCACTGACCCTACCTCCACCCAGAAAGTACGACTAGCAGTGCAAATTGTTGTAGTCCCATTTAGAGGTGTATACTCAGTCGGAACAACAATGACAGTTATTTCAGAGCAATAGAAAGTAGACCCTGGAAAAGGAGAAGCTGCAGCATACAGGAATAAACGCTCACATTCGTAGCCTTGGCCCTCTTTGCCACAAAAGTCGAAATGGACAAGAAAGGACAAAAACTGACGGACCAACAGGAAAAAGGGACAAAAGTTGTCAAGCGTCAAAGGACAAGAAAAGTACGAAGGAAGGAATGTGGTTTCCCATTCGGATCCCACACCTATGACACATTAAAAGTCGGGCCTAACACCTGGAATGGCCTGACACAAGGAATCCCATATCTGAAATTACCATCAGGATTAGTTCTACTAGACACATCCAGAGTGGATTTCACCCCTTTCTATCCAACCTCAGAAAGTTATTTTGTTTCCAATGTAGAATATCATATAATGGCAGATCTGCAAAAGCCTGACAAAGCTGGAAGATGCCAAGCCTTACCATGGAATGCAGGTGGCTCTTTCCTCTCCTATCATATGTCCTGGCATGGCCACAAAGAGGGCGGCTCGCTGGATGCTCAAGCTGTAAACTCGCCTGAAGGGCCGGAAAGCCTGCCATGGATATTCAACACAGTCCACCTTGAAGCAAGAGGAGCAGTTTTGGGAATCAGATGGGGACCACATTATCAGGAACCATTGTAAGGCGTGTATTATGAAGTTTCAATGGCCAGAGCAGCAATTTGGGCCACTTCACCCTCTATGTCCAAAGAAGTCAGGGAAGAGAGCGCCAATCTGGCTGAAATGGCTTCAACAACACTCAATTACCCATTTCAATGAGAGAAAGTACGGTATTTCCTAACCCTCCACACCAACACAGTACCATTCCAGCTCAGCCAGGCCGTCGGGGTTGAACTCAGGATTCACAGACAGCCCCTGTACATATCAATCTGTATCCTGTCAGAAGTGGGATTGGCTTACCAAAATACTGACAAAGACGAGCCAGAGAAGGACATACCCTCACAGGAACACAGATACAACCCGATTGCTGGATTGTCTACCAGTGGAAGTGGGTGGGGAAGGGGTTGGAACCAGGATTGCCCTACCCATCGCCCATTTAACAGACTCAGCACAAAGAACGAGTAAACAGAGTTGAAGAAACAGAGCAACTGCAACTAGCAGGCTTTTCCCAAGGATAACCATGCCTACAACTCAGTCAGATGTAGTTCCTCTCACTAATTTAGCTGATCCTGCTGCCCGGGAAGAAGAGCCTCCCGATGACCCTGACAACACTAGTCCCTCTACTTACAGCAGGCTGAAGAAGGTTCTAGAGAAAAGCCCAGTATGGATTAACGACTCCACTACTCAACAACTTGTCAACCGCACCTGGTCTATCTCCAACCTTGAACTCACTGACGATTAATAATGTCGGTTAGAATCCTGCACCGACTCGTCATCACCACCGGAGTGGCACTGCAATTGGGCCTGTCGACCCCTGGTGCAGTTTAAAGACCAGGTCTACTGGGAACCTGAAGTTATCTACAGGGCTCCTTCAAGAGCTGTGAATTGCCCAGCCTGGTTTCCCGGTTGGGAATTTTGATGAAAATATCAGTTAAACTGTCACGAGAATGTGTCTGCTAAACCTTACGCATCCCAGCACACTAGCAACCACACTGAATGGGGTCTTGTCATCCCCACAAAAGGACCCAATGCCACAGTGCAGAATCTCACATGCATCCCTGACACTCCTAGGTCTAAAGACAATTTGTCCATCTGGACCGGACATGAAGTGAAGTGTGGCTGAACACGACGCTCCCCTGGGTGTGGAAGGCATATGGTGTTCCCCACTTTAAAGGAGATTTTCCCAAGGGCGAGGCCCGAACACATGAAGGATTGAAAGGACCTTATTATGCAGATATTTATGTTCAAAAACTACCAAAACCAGATGAACTATTGAATGTAACAAAAAGAGACTTTCACAAAATTGACCTGTGTGTGGCCCAGCAAGTTTTTGAAAGTCCTAACAATTCTGTGCGGTCAAGCAATGGGGCCTCTCCTTGATGTGACCTGAGGCAAACTGACATTTCAATCAAGTCAACCTGGCGATATGACTGTACCATCTTAACCAAACTAAAACACCAAAAGTGGTCCTGTAGATCTAGGCAGAAGGATACAGCAGAGGTTGATCCCCTGTCAAGAACTCACAGGATGGAACGATTTGTGTAGGTCCCATTATGACAATGAATACAACACCTATGCACCTGAAGTTGTGTGGAAGAAGATCAAAGGAGTGTGGAGAAACCTCTTGGTGGAGATTCAACCTGCGCTGGACTATTAGGGAATGAGCAGCCATTAACAGAAGTGACTGTCGAGGAGTGGATGACTGCTGTGGGCTACTCAGTTGTGAAGACCACCAGTTGAAGAAGGGCAACACTTTTGGATAGAGACTATTAGACGTTAGGCGTGTCATTTCCCGACACCAGCTTAAACAGATCTTTCAGTAAACCTGCTTAGTAAGACCTTTCAGGTTTAGGGAAGTCCGGACCCATTGGATGGAGAGGTGGATTGATCATTCCCCTCAGAAATAGGGAAGTAGGAGTAAGGGATTAGCTCACTGGACAAGGAAACAAGGATATAACTCGTTAAACAATCTTTTTACGCAACAAAGGTAGGCAGTTGGTGGTATGTTTATAATTTTTTTGTTGAAAAACCATTACATCTAGGGACAGTCTAAACAATGCATATCATTGCCATTATAGACATGGTAACCTAAGAATATTTAGAAAATTATGAGGCATAGTGATTTTATGAAATTCACATAAAGTGCTCTGTTCACTCTGAAAATTAGAGTTAACATTTTTCTTTTGAAAACACATTTGGTCTAAGGATATGGGACTTTTATATTGTACTTCTGTCATAAAATGCCTTCCCTAGCAACATTTTAATAATATAAGGTATTGTATTGTCCATGAATTTTAAAGTTTGTCTCCATTGCCATAACTTTGCCACAGTGAAATGTAAGGACTAAGCCTGTGGGATTTGAGTGCTTCTTTAAGCAAGTTCTAACCTGACCCCATGGAAAAGTGATCTTATGAAAAGGTGATCTCGTGCTGTGTTGGCGGGTCCGCGTGACACGGTGGGGCGGGGCCGGGGACGGACTTGCTGGGAAGGGCTTGGAACCAGTCGATAACTGCTTGCAGTTCTAGTTATTCTTATTCTTCTTCTCTGCTAAAAGTTGTTTGGTGCAAGAACCAGAAAATACTGGAAAAAAACTGACACAGCAGTCTAGTAGGGAATCGCAACTGCTTTTCAGATAAAAAAATTCAGACCCCCTAATAACTAGGGGATGCTATTACATATGACAACACATTTGAGCTTAAAACTTCCCAGCTGTAAGTACCACACTCCTAAGCTTTATATTCCCTTGTTCCTTGGATGATTCTGCATCACTTTGTAATTGGCAACAGCAAAATAAAACTCACCACACCTTCAGAATATATATATTTATATAACTGCTATATATATATTTATATATATAAATATATATATTTATATAACTTGCGTTATATTTATATAACGCACATTTCTAATCAGTTAATAATATGGCAGCAACTCAATGGAATTAGGCATGTAGACATGGTCAAGACAGTCTGGTCTGCTGCAGTTCAAACCGAGCATCAGAATGGGGAAGAAAGGTGATTTAAGTGACTTTGAACGTAGCATGGTTGTTGGTGCCAGACGGGCTGGTCTGAGTATTTCAGAAACTGCTGATTTACTGTTATTTTCACGCACTACCATCTCTAGGGTTTACAGAGAATGGTCCGAAAAAGAGAAAATAACCAGTGAGCGGCCGTTCTGTGGGCACAAATGCCTTGTTGATGCCATAGGTCAGAGGAGAATGGCCAGACTGGTTCGAGCTGATAGAAAAGCAACAGTAACTCAAATTACCACTCGTTACAGCCAAAGCATGTCAGAATTTGGCGTCAAGAATATGAAAGCATGGATCCAGGATGGATCCAGTTTGCATGTTCTCCCCGTGCATGCGTGGGTTCTCACCGGGTACTCCGGCTTCCTCTAACAGTCCAAATACATGTCTTTTAGGTTAATTGGTCACTCTAAATTGCCCTTAGGTGTATGAATGAGTGTGTGCATGGTTGTTTGTGTGTTGCCCTGCGATGGACTAGCAACATGTCCAGGATGTACCCAGCCTCTCGCCCATCGACTGCTGGATACAGGCACCAGCTCCTCCGCGACCCACTATGGAATAAGGGGTAGAAAAATGAATGACTAACTGACTGACTGGATCCATCCTGCATTGTATCAATGGTTCAGGCTGGTGGTGGTGGTGTAATGTTGTGGGGGATGTTTTCTTGGCACACTTTGGGCCCTTTAGTACCAATTGAGCATCGTGTCAACGCCACAGCCTACCTGAGTATTGTTGCTGACCATGTCCATGGTACGCACCTTTGGGATTCGATGGAACGAGAGATTTAAATCATGGATATGCAGCCAACAAATCTGCAGCATCTGTGTGATGCTATCATGTCAAAACGGACCAAACTCTCTGAGGAATGTTTCCAGTACCTTGTTGAATCTATGCCACAAAGGATTAAGGCAGTTCTGAAGGCAAAATGGGGTCCAACACGGTACCAGCAAGGTGTACCTAATAAAGTGGCCGGTGAGTGTGTGAGTGTGGGTGTATATATAATATATATTTATAAATATATAGATTATATATAATTATATATTATTAAGATATATACATTATAAAAGGGGTGGACAAAGAAACGGAAAAACCTTGTTTTAGGACCAAAATAAAATTTTTTAGTATGGTGTAGGGCCTCCTTTTTCGGGCCAATACAGTGTCAATTCGTCTTGGGAATGACATATACAAGTTCTGCACAGTGGGAGAGGGTTTTAAGCCATTGTTCTTGCAGGATAGTGGCCAGGTCACTACGTGATACTGGGGGGAGGAAAAAGTTTTTTGGACTCGCTCCCCCCAAAACACCTAAAGTGGCTTAATAATATTTAGATCTGGGGCTGTGCAGGCCTGGGGATGTTTTAACTTCATTTTTTTTCATTTTCATCAAACCAATCTTTCACCAGTCTTGCTGTGTGCATTGGGGGATTTTCTCCTGATACACGGCACCGCCTTAAGGATACAAGTTTTAACCATTTGGGGGCACATGGTCCTCAAAATGGTTCGGTAGTCCTTGGGCAGTGAGCGCCCATCTAGCACAAGTATTGGGCCAAGGGAATGCCCGAAAATGGCAGCCCAAACCATCACTGATCCCCCCCATGCTTCACTCTGGGAATGCAACAGTCTGGGTGGTACGCTTCTTTTGGGGGTTCTCCACACCGTAACTCTCCCGGATGTGGGGAAAAACAGTAAAGGTGGACTCATCAGAGAACAATACATGTTTCACATTTCCCCACAGCCCAATTTTGCGCTCCTTGCCCCCATTGAAACCGACTTTTGGCATTGGATGAGTGACCAAAGGGTTTTGGCTATAGCAGCCCGCCCGGTATATTGACCCTGTGGAGCTCCCGACGGACAGTTCTGGTGGAAACAGGAGAGTTGAGGTGCACATTTAATTCTGCCGTTTTTGGGAAAGCCGGGGTTTATGTTTTTTGGATAAAATCCGGGTTAGCATCCGAACATCCCTTTCAGACAGTTTTCCTCTTGCGTCCACAGTTTAACCTGTTGGATGGGGTTCGTCCTTCTTGGTGGTATGCTGACATTACCCTGGATACCGGGCTCTTGATACATCACAAAGACTTGCTGTTTTGGGTCACAGATGCGCCAGCAAGACGTGCACCAACAATTTGTCCTTTTGAACTCTGGTATGTCATCCAAAATTGTGTGCATTTCAATATTTTTGACCCCAAAACTGTGCTCTTACCCTGCTAGTTGAACCCTTCACACTCTACTCTTACTGGTGAAATGTGCAATCAATGAAGACTGGCTACCAGGCTGGTCCAATTTAGCCATAAAAACCTCCCCATAAAATGACAGGTTTTTCAGTTTCATTGTCCAACCCCGTATATATATATATTATATCATTAGATAGATAGTATACACATAATATATATGTAAATTAATATAATATATATAATAAATTTTTTATATTAAATATAATATAAAATATATAAAAAAAAACCTAAAAATTTACTTTATTTTGAAAAACCAACACTGCCGGCTCCTTCCTGCCTGCGAAGCTGCTACAGTTGTTGGTAGAGGGAGGCGAAAGATATCCACATCCTCCGTTTCTGCTCCTTTCCATTCCGACGTCCTATCCGAAGGAGCAACTCGGCTGTTAACCTAATCAATGAGAACAGTTTCACATTTTCCGTGACTACTCCGAATGTCACTGTCGACTAACCTGCTCTCCGTCGCTCTCCCAGCAGCCCACCATCACGATTTTAAAAAATCCTAGAGAAAACCCTGTGTCCGGTTCATTTGTACCTCACACATCATTATACCATCAGTGATCAACTTCTGTGTTTCACAATTTTCATCATCGTTGATTCTCCACAAACTGCAACAGTTGTGGCCATTACGTTCAACTTTAGACACAGCACTCCAGCTAACTGTACTGTGATTTATTAAGGGATATCAAAGTAAAGAGGCTCATACTGAATGGGGGTATGCAAAGTTAGGGGAAACACTGCAAAAGTCAACTAAGCTCATCAATATACTTAACTAAAGTAAAATTTCTGAGCAACCAACAGACCTCATGCGGCAGATAAAGGAGCGCCTGGAGCCCATGCACATCCTCATGGAAGACTGCTGTCCTTCCTTCTTTACTGTTCCCGTCTTAAGGTCCAGAATTCGTCCTGTCAACCATAAGTGAAAAAACATAAACATAAGTGAAAATTAAAATGAGAAGCAGTGGTGCAGGAGTAAAACGTCGACCCATATTCAAAGGCTTGAGTCTTCAACGCAGTTGTCATGGGTTCAACTCCCAACCCAGGAGATCTTTGCTGACCTTTCTTTCTTGTGAGTTTTAGAATCTTTACATATATACATCAGGAATGGGCATTAAGGGCTCTTAGAGTCCACCCAACTGGCTAAAAATAGTATTGCTATGCAAAGTGTGAATGCCTGTGAAATATTTTGTCCAAGCAGTCCACACTGATACTGCAATGATGACTGATGAGAATCCTCTCTTCTGGTGCCAAACAGCATCTCTCACTGGAAAAACAAGGCTTGCCATCACTGGAGGAAATTTCAATGCGGAAATGTGTCAGTGCTCATCTCCACTGAATATGGTTTATTCCAGTCTACTTCTTGAACATGTGAAATCAGCCTTGGTGTGCTGTTCTTCACAGCGAACCAGCACAAACATACTGGCTGACTTTTAGTAAATGTTGTTTGAAGGAATGGGATACTGTCCCACAGCAAGGTCCCACAGGTCACATCTGTGGGAGATGTACTATTTTAATCACCAGGTTTTGTAGATGCCAGTAAATGTTATTATTATTATTATTTGTATGCACTATTTTAATTAACAGCAGATCAAGAAGGGATTTTAATATTACCTAAAAAAATCTTTTTTGACTTTAAATGTTTATAAATGATAGTAACTCCCGTCATTTACGCTATCATTATTCTCATTTTCATCCCTTACACCATGGGTGGTACATGCAGCCTTAATGGTGGGTTCAGACTGAACGCGATTTGAGTGTCAGGGGCGTCTGGTTTTCACACAGTCTATGTCAAAGTCTATGGTGGACACGCGTCTGGGGGTATCGAGAAGTCCTGTGGCATGTTTTACGCCTCTGGCACGTTGCGTTATGATGCATTTTGCGTGCGAGCCCTGTGCATTTTGAGATTTCAATTGTCTGACTCGCATTTCAAGCGTCTGAAGCTGCAGACGCTAGAGTTGGGAAATCTGAAGTTTTGGAGGTTGATGAGGCGCGTCAACCAATTAGAGAAACTTAGTTTTGTGACGTAGTGACATATTTTATCATGAGACGGAAGGAACATTTTACTATTTACAAATCATATTTGAAGTCTGTGTCCTTATTATTGCCATGGCTGAGACAAAAACTTCTTCAGGCAAACTCTGGAGCTTCACCAGTCCAAACAGAAGAGTCTCTCCTCGCTGCTTTTCCTGCCACCCCCCACCTGAGTGGAGCGGAGCTGCAGCTCCTAAAACGAGTCAGTGGAAAAGGGGCATTGTTGTTGCGGTTTGTGTCCGTCCTGTCATTATTCAGCAAATAAAGCCAAGCCACTCTCTCCATTGCATCTGCCATTATATACAAGAGACCGGCAGAGGAAAATAACCAAGGGTAGCTCCTCCTAACGCACATCTGTCCATACTTTGCTCAGACGTGCCTCTAGAGCGTTTGTGACAAGCGTCTAAAACATATGACTTCAACTTGAGGCGTTGGACACTTTTTTGACGCTCAACTCGCGTTCGGTCTGAATGCACCATAAGAATGATGTAGGTCAAACTTCTACATGGGATTGTATATTTTTCAGACACCTAAAAATGGGAACAAACATCAAAATGTAAGACTTAAAACATTGGACAAAAAATATATGAACAGCAATTGCTAGAAACAGAATATGTCCACTCTTAGTGTCACTACTACATCTACCTGTCATTGAGTTCTCTGAAGTGCTGAGTTGTTCTCTCAGTTTGTCAACATCATCTGGGTGAACCTGCTCATACAGGGTGCTCCCAAGCCACTCTGACTGGGGATGGTTCAGAACCGGTGTCACAGAGTCTGACACGTAGATGACTCGGCCTGTCTCTGCTGCCACCACGAACAAGAAGCCATCCGCTGCTTCCAGAATAAGGTGCTTCAGTTCCTACAGAGTCAAAACATACCAAGAATGATGGCAAGGAGGCCTTCCAACACCTGGGGCTCATCACAAAAGATAACATACGAGTGGAAATAAAAAGCTGGTCAGTAATAAGTAAGTAAGGTTTTATTTGTTGTAGTGTCAATAGAGATTTTTTTTCTGAGAAAATATAAAATATTTTTAATGCCTTTATTAAAATTTACATAAAAGAGGTAAACAATCTTTTTTTAAATTGAGAATCCTTTTATATTGTTTCATTATGTTTTTAGAGATGCCCGACTCATTCCTTATTGGAAACAAAACTTTTGATTAAACACAACAAATTTTAAATCTAAAAGAGTATCTGATTTGCATCTAATTTGTTGCATGAATCTATACACAATTACAAAATATTTAAATTTATATATATATATATATATATATCAAAATTCTTTCTCTTTGGGGTGCTACATTGCTCAGTTTTAGAGCAGTTGTATCACATGGAGGCTAGACTACTGTCACCAGGGGTGTTCTCATTTGTGAGTTGTGACATCATACATCAGTTTTTGTGAGCACATGTGCATGTAGTCCAGGACCTTTAGCACATACAGTGAAAATAAACTATGGTTTTCTTCGCATCTGAGGAAGCTGTGTGACCAAGGAATGAGGCTTTGAAGAGTGGGGACCGGGCCCTGTATAAGCAGGCAAGAAGCAAGCTGGTTGAGGAGATCAAGGCAGGTAAGAGATGCTACAGCAAGAAGCTAAAAAACAGATTTTCAGGTAACGACCCAGCAGTAGTTTGCCGGACCTTAAATGACCTCACTAGGTACAGCAGCCCATCCCCCCGTGTTGTGATGAACCCACGACTGGCTGACGAGCTCAATAGCTTCTTATATAGGTTTGAAAAGCTGCCATTCACACCTCACTCCAACATAAAAAGTTTACCTGCAACCCAAGAAGCACAACCTTCCACAGGAGCTGCTTGTCATCTTCTACACTGCCATCATTCAGTCTGTCTTGTGTTCATCCATCACTTTGTGGTTTAACTCATCCATAAAACAGGGCAGGTTCAGGCTACAACGAACAGTCAGATCTGCAGAGAGGAACATTAGGGCTGACCTTCCCCCAATCCAACACTTGTACAGGTCTAGGCTCAGGAAAAAGCAGTGAACATCTCTGCAGACCCCACACACCCTGGACACAAACTGTTTCAACTTTTACCTTCAGGATTGCGCTACAGAGCACTATTTGCAAAATTATAGCCACATAGAGACAGTTTCTTCCCCCAGGCTATCTCTCTGTTAAACACTGTTGGAAAAATGTATATAAGTTATCGTTGTTTAGTTTAAACTAGGTTTATGTTTTAAGTTCTACTTCTAGTGAAGATGATTCCTGTGATTGTTTTTTAGTGTGTAAAAGGGAGTGGAGAGTTAAGGAATGTGGTCTGGAGTGGATCACTCTCTGGACATGACAAGCTCATACCATATATGGGAATGACTACTTTTTATGTTGAAATCTCTGTAAGAATTGGCTGAGCCAATTCCCGCTTTTTGCTTGTAAGAATGTGAGTTGTAAATAAAAGGCTGGTGCAAGGATTTATTCTTTGTGAGGATGAAGTCGCTGTTTGGCAGAGGACTAGCTCACCCTTGCAAGTCAAACTTACTTGGTTATCTTGTGTTTTCTTTTGCACTGAGCTGTAATTTCAGCTTTTTAACTCTAACATTTCTTTGGTCCTTCGAGCCGGAGCGCTAGAAATCTGCCGCCCCGGGGCCCAGGGGTGCGTGTGGGGTTCCTGTCTGCGCAGCCTCCAGAACGTCTGGAGAACAAAAATCCTGCACAGCGAATTCTGTGTTGGTAACCGCCGACTCGACCGAGGGGCACCAGGAGGGTGGATCAACGCATTTCGACAGACAGTGTGAACGAACGCACAGGTAAGACGAAACCAACTAAGTATATTAAAAGGATTACGCAAGCCGGTGTGCTTGGCGTTAGCGCTATATGAATACGCGAGCCTGTATGCTCGGCGTTTTGAAGAAGCCTGATAATAAACAGGGGGTGTGTGTATGAATGCAGAATCACATGATTCACTCAGTGAGACAACCCGAAACCTTGCTGGTGTTAACATAAAGTTGTTAACAGCTGAGATGTGTCATGGGGAATTCTGATTTGGATATTAGGTGCCATCAAATCTCAGTCTAAAACTCCTGCAATCTCCAAGATTAGAACTCAAAGCGGAAAACCAGATCAAACCTAGGTGTTTGATCTAGAAGCCTGTTTTCCGGGAGATGTTGGGGGCCCGTCTGAGGAATTCTGTTTTGGTTTGATGGTACAGCAAAATATATATATATAAATAATACTATACCCCTGTTATATAAAAAAAAAAAAAGAGCGAAGTCCGAATACTCATAATAAACTGGAGTAAATAGGATAAAAGTATATATAATAAAGCCCAGAGAATAAAATAAAAAACGATAATATAAATTAATAGAAGTAGAACTCATTTCTAAACAAGAGTTTTTAATAGATAAAAAATAAATAATAAAAATTAAAATAAAAAAACAACTCTTAAAATGGGAAATTGCGTCCGGAAGCAGCCCGTTAGAAAGAGTTTAGACAGAGAGCAGATTATACCATTATTAACCAGACTAAACAGAAAATAGGAGAGCCAATCATTGAGTACAGACTGACAATGGAAATGGAAGAGATGATGTATGATGGGCTTGTGGGCAGCATGGTCATTGGGCTAGAAACTGTCAAACTGGACAACCCAGTCAACAATGACTGGATAAGGGAGAACAGAATGTTGTTAAGAAGGAAAAGGGGAAGTTGATGAGAAAGAGGAGATGATAGATATTAGAGCAGCATACATGGATAATTTGAGATCCTCTCCATGTGCAAAAGTATATGTCAGTCTACATGATTTACTAATAACTTCACCTACTGATACTAACTTCACCTACTGCAATGTTTAATGATCTGATTGAATATGGGAAACAACTGACTAATATAATAATGAAGTTTTTCAACAGGTGATGTACATCCAGGAGGAATGCAGTGTTCTAGGAAATGCAGTTAATTTATTAACAATACATTTTTCTTCAACAGGTGGAAGCTGGAGAAATAACATCACACTGTGTGGAAGTTTTGTTGACTAATCATTGGTTGGATCCATGAGACATTATGTGCACAGACCAAATGACCAAAAACGACCCAAGACCAAATGATAGGTTCTGACTGACTTATGAACCTCACTGACCTGACAATGATAACCTGGCACTTCTCCAGACTGAACGGACCCAACGGACAACACCTTCAAGGTGGACCCCACAAACAACACCTTATTGATCCTTGGTGGATAAAAAAGAATTGAAGCATTCAAAACAGACCTGGTGGAAACAAAAGGGGTTATGAGGGAAAAAAGTTTGCATTTTAAGAATATAAAAAGAAAATTATATGGGAATTTTTGTAAATGAAATTACTCTGATAGAGTAATAATTAAATAACTAAGTAAATTTATTTGCACAGCACATTGCAGGCAGGGCAATTCAAAGTGCTTTACAATATAAAAATACAAAATCCTAAAAACTATCAAGTGGATGTTAATGACAGCAATGGGGAAAAAGTTGTCAGTGTGTGAATGTGTGTGAATGGGAAGGATTGATTTCATTAAAGAGCGTCTTTGAGGGACTTTCAAACAGCTAATAAAGGTCTGATGTTCTTATGATCATTGCCAAACTTTTACCTCAATAAGGTTTCCAGAATCTTTTCCAAAATCATATAAAGATAGCAAAAGGTTCTACCTGTATTGAAATACTGATAAAACATAAGAAAGCTAATAGACCTGTCTTCAATTTTTTGAAATTCTTTTACAAATAGAGTAATTAAATCTTATGTGGCCAATGTTTTTCCATCTTTGTTTGTTTTTGTGAAATGTTTGTTTCATGTTATGTAAAAATTATGGTATATGTGCATGATAATAATTAAAGATTACAAAAGCAAGTTTGATCCTCAACATACCATAATAATATTAGGTCAATTCTTTATGGTAAAACAAAAGATTTTTAACAGATGTTTGGACTTTTTCCAGTCAGGTTCAGAATGATCAAATTAGATTAAAAATTTAACATAAGACTGGACTGGATTAAAATTGAGAAAACTTGAGTTAATTGAAATAAACTTCAGTTACTTGAAATGAATACAAAGTGTGATTAAAAAGGGATGACTGAAACTGTACAGGTGTGTTTATAAAACTGGGTAAGACAAACTAAGATTTTAAAATATAATATGCTCTTCATTTTATTTTATATATATTGTTATGGAACCAGATGATTAAAAGAGAGCAACCTTATCATGGCCAAAGAGAAACATTTGCAGGAAAGATCCAATTAAATATTATTTAACCTTGTCTATCATGACACCATACAGGGTTTATTAACATCTTGGACAGCACATATTATGTATGGAAAGAAATAAAAATAAAGGTATAATTGGTAGCACAATGGAAAAATGCAGAGTACTCGTACTCGTCGTCTTCCGCTTATCCGGGACCGGGTCGCGGGGGCAGCAGACTCAGCAGAGACACCCAGACGTCCCTCTCCCCAGACACCACCTCCAGCTTCTCCGGGGGGAGCCCAAGGCGTTCCCAGGCCAGCCGAGAGACATAGTCCCTCCAGCGTGTCCTGGGCCGTCCCCTGGGCCTCCTCCCGGTGGGACGTGCCTGGAACACCTCCCGAGGAAGGCGTCCAGGAGGCATCCGGTATAGATGCCCGAGCCACCTCAACTGGCTCCTTTCGATGTGGAGGAGCAGCGGCTCTACTCCGAGCCCCTCCCGAATGGCCGAGCTCCTCACCCTATCTCTAAGGGAGTGCCCGGCCACCCTAGGGAGGAAGCTCATTTCAGCCGCTTGTATCCGGGATCTCGTTCTTTCGGTCATGACCCAACGTTCATGGCCATAGGTGAGGGTAGGAACGTAGACCGACCGGTAAATCGAGAGCTTCGCTTTTCGGCTCAGCTCTCTCTTCACCACAACGGACCGGCACAGCGCCCCCATTACTGCGGCAGCCGCAGTCTGTCGATCTCCCAAAAATGCAGAGTTATTACTGAAATTATTAGATGCTGTGCTGTTACCAGCTAAATTAGTTGAGTGTAAATGTGAAGGGATCACTAGAGGCCCTGAAGGAAAGCCTATATTACTTAAATCAATGTTCCACTTAATTGCAAATGTGAGGCATGTGCAGAGCCATGTCTCAACCAATATGGATTTAATACCTTCTAAAAACTTACAAAAAATTTTTTTTTTGTGCATCTTGTTCGATATGTACCCCCAAGGAAATCTTCTCTTGCAAAGGACGAGATGCTATAACAGTGGCAAAAAGGGCTATGAACATTTGGAATTCCAAGAAGGATTTATACTGATAATGGAATATACATATTTTAACAAAGTCATACAAGAATTGGTAAATGTTTTAAGATTGACCAGAAAACACACTGTAGCTACCACCCCTAGAGTCCAGGGTTGGTAGAGATAACAAATGGGACAGTTAAAAGTAAGCTTAGGAAGACAATGGAAGAAACAAAAAGAAATTGGGTTGAATGTTTAGATATAATAAAACTTAGTATGAGGATAACCCCATCAATTCAGGGTGGAATAACACCTTTTGAAATAATACATGGCAGATCTTATTATATCCCTGATCTCCAAAAAGACCAAAAAGATCCACAAGAGGCAATGTTAGCAGATTACATGATGAAGGCATTATAGTTTAGAGACATACAAAATGCTAATAATCTGCCAAATGATGTTTCTGAAGCCCCACAGGTTCCTGGTGACATGAAAGAAGGTGACTGGGTGCTGATTAAGACCATTAAGAAGAAAGCGTGGTCTGATCCAAAGTGGGAGGGTCCATTCCAAGTGTTAGGGTTAGAGTCCTTTAACCCACAGACTAGGAAATGATAAAGCCTGACTTCAAAGGAGTTGTCGCCATCTAGTGGAGGCTTCATCTCAATGTCGGTGAAGAAACCAATGATCTTTCCTAGCCTTTTAGGGGTGAGAGCGAGACTAACAGGTAAATCTAAAGGAAAGATGCTGTTGAAACATTTAATTTTGTTTTTCATGTGTGTCCTGATTGTGTTAATAATATGCCAGACATTTCCATAATCTTATAATCTCCAGAAATTAGAGAGGTGGATACATAAAGACTTCCATGGAATGTTTATACAAGATATGAATTACTTGTATGAGACAAACAGCTGGGACCAATATGCAAAAATTGTAACCAAGTCCAGAAACATTTCTGGTTGTTATGTATGTACTGAACTTCCTATCTCTTCCAACCCGCCCAGGTTGACAGCTAGACCAGTACCAGCGCCAAGAGATGAATGTTTTATCAGAAATAGTGTTTCTGGTACCAGTACCAGTTTCCGCGTGGTAATGGGTAATGTGACATTTTACAACTGTGATGTTACAAAGTTTAAACAGTTTAATGTTACAGCTCCTGTTTCCAATTATGTGGAGCTTCTTGCAGGTTCCTATTTTTCTCATTGTGTCGTGGGCACCGGTTCCATCCCTGTGGGGACTATTCCAATGCTTCAATTTTCCCTGAATAGGAGTAAGAGGGAACTCATCCGTGTGAAGCCACATGACGATGTGTGGGGATCAGATGTTCCTGACGAATTTCAGCATAGATCAACAGGAAATAAAATTTTGCTAAGTTTATTCCCATGGTTGGGAGTAGGAAAGAACATGCTTAGATTAGAAACTATAGATTATCGACTGGGACTGTTTGTTAATGCAACCACGAAAGCTCTTACAGGACTGTCCATAGAAGTCACAGCTCTTTGAACCGTGGTGTTGCAGAACAGGATGGTGTTGGACCTGCTGACGGCTTCATTTGGGGGAGTTTGTGCTCTCCTGAACGAGACCTGCTACACCTACATCCCTGATGAGTCCAACGGCGAAGATGGACACGGAGTGAGCGATGCTATATGCCAATTAAATGAAATTAAAAGGGGAATGTAGCAGGATGTCCATCCCGGCTGAGGAAGCTTTTTTTGTGGCTTACTTCTGGACCGTGGTGGCAACTGCTTTTGAAAATCATGACCCCTGTCATCGCTGTGTTATTGTTGTTCTGCCTTTTTACTCTGTGTGTTATTCCCTGTATCAGAGCAATGATATTAAGGATGGTTGGAGGAATTTTTGATACAATGTTGTCCCAGGATTACCAACTTCTTGACGAAGACCAGGACTATGATGACATTATGGAGGAGAAATCACTAAACTTAACAATAGTTTAATGTTTAATGAAGTGTATGCATAAAGCCTTTTGGAAGTGTATACATGGATGTGTTGTTAAACCTGTTTAATCAATAATAAACAGGAGGGAATTGTTGGAAAAATGTATATAAGTTATCACTGTTTAGTTTAAACTAGGCTTATGTTTTAAAGTTCTACTTCTAGTGAAGATGATTCCTGTGATTGTTTTTTAGTGTGTAAAAGGGAGTGGAGAGTTAAGGAATGCGGTCTGGAGTGGATCAATCCCTGGACATGACAAGCTCATACCATATATGGGAATGACTACTTTTTATGTTGAAATCTCTGTAAGAATTGGCTGAGCCAATTCCCACTTTTTGCTTGTAAGAATGTGAGAAGTAAATAAAAGGCTGGTGCAAGGATTTATTCTTTGTGAGAAGGAAGTCGCTGTTTGGCAGAGGACTAGCTCACCCTTGCAAGTCAAACTTACTTGGTTATCTTGTGTTTTCTTTTGCAGTGATCTGTAATTATCAGCTTTTTAACTCTAACAAACACAATGAACACCTTATGGTCAGAGCTATCAGCTACTCCACCGTGAAACAAAATAAGCATATTTGAGCTTTTACAACCTGCCCATTTTTTTTTGTTTTTATACAAAAAAAAGGAAAAATATTTGGCTACATACAGGGGTTGGACAATGAAACTGAAACACCTGGTTTTAGACCACAATAATTTATTAGTATGGTGTAGGGCCTCCTTTTGCGGCCATTACAGCGTCAATTCGTCTTGGGAAAGACATATACAAGTCCTGCACAGTGGTCAGAGGGATTTTAAGCCATTCTTCTTGCAGGATAGTGGCCGGGTCACTACGTGATACTGGTGGAGGAAAACGTTTCCTGACTCGCTCCTCCAAAACACCCCAAAGTGGCTCAATAATATTTAGATCTGGTGACTGTGCAGGCCATGGGAGATGTTCAACTTCACTTTCATGTTCATCAAACCAATCTTTCACCTAATTGAACCTTCACACTCTGCTCTTACTGGTGCAATGTGCAATCAATGAAGACTGGCTACCAGGCTGGTCCAATTTAGCCATGAAACCTCCCACACTAAAATGACAGGTGTTTCAGTTTCATTGTCTAACCCCTGTACATGTACATGTTATTTATATATCCTTACTATTATTTCCTCAAATTTTTATACATTTATACTTTTTGTCTACACCATGAGCGCTGGAAACCAAAGTCAAATTCCTTGTTTGTGCACACACAATTGTTTGCCAACAAAGCTGATTCTGATTTTAAAATAAAATTGGATATCATCTGCACAACAAAAATAAAAGGAGATGTGGTACTGAAAAATTAATCCCAAACACAGCCGGTACAATGAGAACAAAACAGGGCCTAAAATTGACCCTTGGGGTACAAAACAACGAATAGTTGCTGAAGAAGATATTTAGTCACAAATACATACAGGAAAAACAACCTCTTTGAACTTTTCTGGGCACTTCCTACAGGCAAAGGTAATGAGTTAGCGGCAGAAACAGCTGGTTTGTCCGCTAATAGTGCAGTAGAACTCCCTGGATGCCTTCTCAGAAATGGTTTACCTGGCTGACAACTCAGAAATGTTTGAAGATCATAGATGAATAGAGCAGAGCCATCAGGGCGACATAAGAGGAAAAATATAACTAACACCGAACAGAGTAACCAGAAGAGACAGTTCGCTGAATACACTTGCGCAGTCATGCCACGTCAGGTTGCGGTGACGATCTCCCATAGCTGAGAGTTGGTGATAATTTTTAGTGCACATATAATCTCCAATAATAACAAGGCAGCATCAGTTTAATTTCCGTACTTTTCTTTGGCTTCATAAACTATACTATATGCTGGAGACAGAGTGGAATTAACCTAAGTGTTGTTGATGTAGTTTTGATAAAATCAAAATACAATTTTTTGAGATAGTAGTAACAGGCTGCACGGTGGCGCAGTTGGTAGAACTGTTGCCTTGCAGCAAGAAGGTCCTGGGTCTCTGCATGGAGTTTGCATGTTCTCCCCCGTGCATGCGTGGGTTCTCTCCGGGTACTCCGGCTTCCTCCCACAGTCCAAAAACAGTCATGTTTTTGGACTGTGGACTGTTTTTGGTTTCTCTAATTTGCCCTTAGGTGTGATTGAGTGTGTGCATGGTTGTTTGTCCTGTGTCTCTCTGTGTTGCCCTGCGATGGACTGGTGACCTGTCCAGGGTGTACCCCGCCTCCCGCCCATAGACTGCTGGAAATAGGCACCAGTTTTCCCGCAAACCACTATGGAAGAAGCGGTAGAAAATGACTGACTGACTGAGTTAAGAATAAGCCTGAGACTGATGGTGACATTAAATGTTGGTTGTATCTTATACAACCTCGCAAAATAAAAGAGTTCAAATGGCCAGAAATGTTCTATGGTCTAACTTGTGCTAAAATTGTGAGTTTACTATAAAAAAGAGCCACATTCATTACACTACCTGTTCAGTGAGAAAGGATGGCTTATAAGCACCATCAGTAGAAGTGTTGCCTGTGCCCCGCATAGACTTCATATGGGAGACAGCCATACGCAGTATGGTTAACTTGTCAGGTTTTCGAGCCAGGGCACTACATGTAGGGACCATGTCTGATAGCTCAGTGATGTACTGGGTCATTTTGTTGCGCCGACGTCGTTCAATCTCACTGTGGTTCTCTCTAAAACAGAGAAAAGAAAAATCACACATCTGGAGGCCAAAAACTGACACCTACCAACTAATTTTACTGACAGATTATTAGCAGCCTTGCGTCACATCATCTTATATCTTTTAAGTGTTAAAACTAAAGATCTCACAAGTAACTTAAACATTTACATAATTATAAGGCCCAATTCCATCAGACAAGAAGAAGAAACCATATAAAATTATGAATAAAAAAAGACTAACTGCATTTAAATACTTAACTGAGAAGTGCGAGTATTTGGAGCATGGCCTATAAATACCTCAGGTGGGTGACTGTTTGGGTCAACTAATTATTCATTCCAAGACTACTTGAAACATCATACAAAACAATTCAATTGTATAGTGCCAACATGCCTCAAGGTACTTAAAGTCATAATCATAATGGCTGGTGATTATAAGTCTGTTTCCTTTCAGTTTTCTTTTCTCTGATGTGAATATTTCATTGAATTACTCTGTTTTCTACCTAGGCTGGAACAAAATATACTTTAATTTAAGACTTCCTGGTCCACTTTATGTCAGGGTTTTTAAAAGGAAAATTTGTTTTATTCATCTTTTGTCCAACTATAATATCATAACTGGCAGCTGCACACGTTTATTGATCTCTCTAAATTTGTCCTATTCTTATTTGTTGACAACTTCTGTAATCTCTGTGTTGAAAAAAACATATTAATTCATTAGGGGTAATACAGTTTGAGTATGGTATACAGTCTGCTGATCCCTGAGTCATTGGGAAATCCACTCTGAGCAGAGCTGGCTAAGCCTACCTGGCATATCTCTCCTTATCCCCACCAGCAATCTGATCATCATCATACCTACAGTAAAAAGAACATAGCATATAACTCTTATGTGTCCATATATATTATGCAACTAATTCATCATTCTTTTATCATTCCCACGATATAGTAAACATATTTTAATATATGGCAGCAAATGCCTTATGTTTTTGATGGTCAGCTTATCGATAAAAAAGAAAATGAAAGGTTGAGGATGAACCTAGTATTTAAAAGTTGGAAACATGCCAATTCATTTCTGTAACAGCAACAGAGCAGCAGCCCTGAAGCCAAGTCCAAATAATGTTAACGTATCTGCAGTGCAATGTGATAAAAGATCAGCATGTCAAGCCAGAGGAAATCTCTTCCTGTCACCGCACATCACTGTCTGCTAATTAAACAAAGTTTTGCAGCCTGAAGTTGGATTTATTTTGATCAATCTCACTGTAACTCTTGCCAACAGACTGCTACATTATTTTTTTTATTTACACAATGTGAAGTAAAAAGGCTGCTGATCAGAGCGAGCTGCTAAATAATCAAAGCCTCTCTGAACTCCTCAGATATTGAGAACCCTGTACCCCCACCCATTCAGACACTGCTGCTTTTTGTGCCCTTCCTTTTTAGGAAATATAAAGCCTGGGCTTGTCTTTGACAGCCTGACATATTTTCACTGAATTTAGGCAGGAGCTTAAAAATGGCATGTCATGCAAGAATTGGTGTAAAACTTTAAACCTTTCTGGTCCGAGCCCTACGCTGGCTGTGAATTCAGTGCATGCCTCTTTGTTCAGTACAAGTATTATGCTCTGCTGTTGGCTTTTTACCACATTGTTTTGTGAGTTGATTAAAACGGAAATGCATCAGCTCAGTGTAACAAGATTAATGCTGTTAATTAATAAATTAATGTTGATTCTGTCTACAGTTTAACCTGTGACACATTTAGTTTGAGTCTTCCATATAGGTTTTCCCTTTCCCATATAGTTTACCTCCATAAAAGGTGCTGTCTGTTATTAAAGGTTCAGTTAATTGTGCGATGAGTAGCTCAGCTCTGCCGCTGCTATCTGTTCATATACAAGGCACTTCCTCAACATCCAACAGACGTACACCACCACAAGATAAAAAAGATAAATGTCTCATGATCTAATGATAGACAAAGGAGGAGCACAACATATAATTGAAATAACTACACCTCCACCCATTGTTAGCTAAATATAACATGATTCAAATAAATACCCACACAATGACTTACATTACATTTTATTTTAATAGTATGGTATTGGTCCTTTCAAAAAAATAACAAAACACTTTAGATTTGCTACTTTAAAACACTTTAACATAAACATCTTAAAAATAATTTTGTTCTTAGCAACATGATCCAACCCGACTTTGCCACCACTATTCATCAGGCTGCTTTATTTTTCTTTGCGAGATGTAAATATGAGAATCTTTCTGCCAAAAGAAATAACTTATTTTTAACACAATCAATGGAGAATGATCTCATGGATAACCTTTTACACTGACTGAGCTGACACAAAATCTCTTACAATCACTTTGAGCTCCTATACCTAAACCACTAAATAAGGAAGCAATCAACTTGCTTAGTTGCCTATATCATTGTTTTCCATATGAAGCCATAATGAACACAACTCAAAGATCTTAAACTGGGAAGCCTCTGTTGTTTGCACACCATCACTTGTACTTGTACATGAGGTAAAGCTAACTAAATATCTAAAGTGCTCTTTACCTTGTCACATCAACTGTTTTAATTTTTGTAATCTACCGTCTCAAATGTGAGAAAATACTTGTGCACATCCATGCAACATTAAGATCATGAAAACAGAAATATTCATTTATTTCAAATAGTTGTACCATCTAAATTTCAAGATCCAATCCATGTTGATTTGTTGCTTGCTTAGTGCTCTCACCTTGAAAATTTGCTCGGTCCCTCACCATCCTCATCATCAAAGTCCATTCTGAAAAAAAGAACAAAGTTACTGATTCCACTGAATCTAGCTGCCAAGTTATGGCACTTTTAACCAGCTTCATTGTGTTTAAATGGAATTTGGTTTTAATAGCACCAATTCACAACATACAAGGTGTTATCTCAATGCACTTTTAAAGACAAACAGATCCAATTTTTTTACACAAATATTAAATCCATTTATAGTATCTGCTCAGTGATGCCAATTTACTAAGCTGATTCCCAGCTTTGTAATTTTACTTTGTAGTTTTACTTAAATGGTTCTTAAATATGTGGACCAGATCTTTACCCAGGTATAATTGCTAAGGGAGTCATGGGAGTATTCATCTCTAGTCTGCATGGTTTTTTTTTGGGGGGGGGAATGGGCTTCTGCCACTAAATACATCTTGCATTCATTAGTGCTGTGTACTTTTCGATAACATTGTTGTGTCATAATGCAGGTTGTGGTATGAGCAAAGTGCAGAGAAGTACTCCAGGAAACGCGGAGAAAGAAGGTGCGTTTTAATACTTTTCCAGGTCAAGTGACAGGATGACAACTGTTTTTCTTTAATATTATGTTTATTGAACTTTTCCATTTTAACATTTGGCACATCTTACATTGAATATTAAATATCTTTTTCCTTATCCCTCCCCTAGTCCCCCTCTGAGACCCTCCGTCAGGTCCCTTTGCTGGTACATATATTATATAAGATATATATATTATATAAGATTATATATTATATTATATAAAATATATATATATATATACATATATAAAATATATATAATATATATATGTAACATGTATAGTTACATATTAGTGTAAACATCTACGTGTAGCCACCTATACATTTAACTACACACACTCACACACATCCACATACACACAACAACAACAAAAAAACTAAAAAAGGGGAGTGTTATTCCTCAATTTTCCACATCCACTGTAGCCAAATATTCAAATATTTAATCAAATTATCCCATATTTTTTCAAATTTGTCAGGTCTTTGTTTTAGGTTATATATGATCTTTTCACAGGGAATGCAAGAGGTTAGTTTGCGAAGCCAGCGGGAAGGCAAGGGTGCCTTTTCGCTTTTTCTGTCAAGAGTTATGCATTTATTGGCCACTGCCAAGCCTATTTTAATAAACTTGATTCTGTTGCCCCCTACTAGTAGCATTATGATATCTCCTAATAGAGTTAACCTAGGTTAAGATGGTATCTTTAACTTAGTAATCTTAGATAGGGTTATGAGTATTGTTTCCCAGTAATTGGAGAGTGGTGCACAGGACCAAAACATATGAATAAACGAACCAACTTCAATTTTACATCTTGGCCAATATTGAGAGATTGACTGATTGATACTATTGTTGAGACCCACAGCCATGGATTTCAACATTAAACTCCGGTATGGACTCTTTTGGAATTTTGAAAATAAAGTGCATTAAGCTAACGGGATATCTGCAGACTTCCTGTGAGGTCACTGCCCAAATAAAAGCACAGCTGTTGCTACATCAGCCCTCTTCCACTCCGGTTTCCATCGGGATAGGAGGGGGGAAAGCGCGGATCTTTCTTTGCTGGCAAAAAGACATAACCCTTCAACTGGATCCAAGAGTGTCATAAGATCACGCGATCATATGCACAAGTTAAGTATGAGTGAATAACTGTTTGTGTACCCAGTATTCATTCATAAAAACGGGAATTAAGGTACACGCCTGGATTGACTTTCTCTCTGAGGCCTGCAGAAGCAAACGGTGTCCCAGAGAAGTCCCTGCAGAGATGCTGTCTCTAAAAGCCGAGTGAAGCGGTTTTCCTTGCCTAAGAGGAGGACAAACGAGTAGCATAGTAAAGTGCAGTTTGGTCGGCCCGACAGAGCGGCCGCCCAGCCACTTCTCCGGAGGTTAGCTGGAAGCTAACCCAGTGTTCACAGAGCTCTCTTCAAACTTCATCGTCGCCTGGACAGCTTTTCCTCAGCACAGTTCATGAGGTTAGGTGTTTTGGGCAGAGAAAGATTTAAAAGGAATTATCTAAACGTTTTTCATTTAATGAAGTTTGGTTTTGTTTGTGTGAAACTCAGCTATCTTGGTGCTAGCAGATTATCTGCAGCACACGTGCTCAGCTTCGTGTTCTGTGTTTGTGTGTTTTTAAAGTTAAGACAAACTTTATTTAAAGGGTGATTTTAACACAGAAGATTGATCAAAACACACCGTCCGCGCTTATGCATTATAACCCTTATATTAACCCTGGTATTTTACAGTTATGTGTTTGATTTTGGTGCTAAGCTATCAGCTTCTTTTGTTAGCTCAACTGCTAACCGGTAAGAACACGTGCTTGCTGCTAAAGAATATTTAACAGAAAGGTTGTTAGTTTTCAAGCTAGTGAATAATAGTCCCTAAACATTATTTTACTAAATCTGATAACTAAGTAAACACCATTAAGCCCCATTTCTCTAGAAAGATTTGGCTCTTTTCCAAATATTCCCTTAATAATATTTCTTTAAATATTATTTTAATAAATAAAGGCAGCTAATTAGACACCGTTGAGAAATGGTCATCCATGGTTTTATTCAGCAGATCATTCTTTAAAACATTATTTTATGAAAATATTTTATCTGATCTTGCATTGTGAATGGTTGTCTAAACGTTTGCTGATTATTGTCTAAGTTGGTTCCAAGACTAACTTAACTTCATTTCCAGATCCAGATGTTCTCAAACATAAATAACATTGCATGGTAATGTTGCATCACTCTTTTGGTCATGACTTCCAGTCATCTTTAATCAACTGGTTTATATTGTACATAGCCCATTAGTCTTCGTTATTCTTTAATTCTGCTTAGTAGTTTAGTTGGATTGTTTTAGCATAGTAAAGAGTTTGTTGATTAAAATATGTTTGACTTTGAGTTGACCTATTTTTTTGTTAATAAATTCTTGTATTTTAAGAAATTGTGTGAATTCATTCCATCTGTGTGCAGAGTTTTGGTGTTCAATAATGTCAGAGCTTGTCTCACACCTTTCAATTTTGTCCTAATACCATCGCCTTACTGGGCTGGTATTCACAGGACAACCCCTAACAGACCGAAATATTACTTGATAAAATATTAATATTAAATAGTAAATACTATTGTCAGATTAATAATTCTTACACTATGTAGCCTCTCCGTTGTAAGTTCTGTCTATCAGGTTGTATTGAGTTAATATGTGATAAGAATTGTATGAAAAACTGAGCTTTTTTGCATAGTTAGTGCCCATCATTATCCTCAAAATCATGACACAAGTTGACCTCCCATTTCCTCCTAGCTTTGAGGCCCTCTTTTCCCAACAAGTTATTGATGCCATTATACATTTGGGATATAAACCCCCAAAGTTCCTTCCTACCGTTAAGCATCTTATCCAAGGGCAGGGTTATAATAGGTGAGAGTCTACCTCCTTGTTCTGATTTAATATAATGAGTAATTTGTAGGAATTTGAAAAAAATGCTTTTGAGGTTGACAACTTGACCTCCCTGTGACCCCAAGCCTCCGCACCCACCATGTTTCCCCCGAAACCCCTCCCCCTTTTAGAACTATTACGTCCCTTCGGACCCGACATATTTCTGGTCAGATTAGTAATAATGGAAAGAACTAAATAAAGCAAATGAATAATTAAGGAAATTAATTAGTTAAAAATAAATGAATATAAAAAAAAGCTTAGTGCATTTAATTATAAACAGAAGCTTCAGCTTTTTTAATCCTCTTGTGAATATGTGTCTTGGAGCAAACCTCAAGCTGCAGCATTCGGTTTTCCCAACTTTCCATCAATTTTTATTTCTCCTATACATCAGGATTCCTCAGTCAGGAACATCTGCTTTCCTTATCTGACAAAATTTCTAATGAAACATGCAGTCACTCTATATATAGCAGGAAGAAAAATAAAAATATTTAAAAGAAAATAGTATTGCTTACCATTTTAGAAAAGAAAAAGGATCTCAGTAAATTTCTGTTTTTCCTTATTATTCTGAATACACGTAACTTTCATACAAGCGTGACAGAGAGGTCACTGGTCAATCTCTTTAATCCATTCCTGATGATTTGGTGCCTTCATCATCTCATCAATTGCTTTTTTTTGCTGATGGAAAAAAAGTTACCTTGGACGTTTCTCAGATTCCTTTTGTATGGCCTGGTAGGTTTAGGAGTCAGTTTGCAAATTGTAGGTGTCAGCACCTCTCAGAGCATTGATGTTTTCCATCAATGCTCATAGTCACCTTCATAAAATATTTGTACAACAATTA